>CM062288.1:319357540-319402261 GCA_031216915.1 Pictodentalium vernedei | reverse complement strand
GATGTCGACATCAGACCCTCGATTCGATTCGAAATTCGATTTGAGGATTGAAAACTACTAGTTTATTAACCCTTTACCCAACGCAGACGATTTCAAAATTTATTATTTTAAATAACATTTTAAAAAAAATTTCAAAATATTTCAACAAAACCATATCATGTGACCCCCCTCTTTGGAACGAGCTCGACGAGCTCGTTCCAAAGAGGGGTCACATGATATGATTTTGTTGAAATTTTTCGAAAAATAATATATTTTCAGCTGCTGAATTTGCATATTACGACTCGTTGGGTAGAGGGTTAAATCGTGTTTACTCAACCATCACCGAGTTTTCTTCCATCGTTTTAATAGGGGAAATTGCCGAGGAAGAATAGTCAGAAATAAATTCAGAAAAGTCACCAGATCCATCTAAAGTCCAAATTTTAAACGATGGAGGGTATGTGTGTGTGGGGGGGGGGGGGGGGGGCTGTTTCGATCCCAAGCTCTGCTGATGCCCTTCTCCATTTCTTGCTGCGCCTCTCAAATTTGTTTCCGTTAGGCCTGCTGCTATGACCTTAACCCTTTGAGCCCGAACGGCCGCTTTTCCGGCCCAGAAACAAGATATATCAGACTTTCATTCAGTAGGGTGGCTGCTGAGGTAAAGTGTGGGGTAGACCAATCAATATTTTCAACGTGCAGCCTTGGGCTGCACTTTGAGAATATTAATTGGTCTATCCCGCAACATGGATATAAAGTTAACACTTTACCCAACGTAACGATCAAAACCGGCCAGCGCTATTCACAAAAATCACAATTCAATTTTCAATATTTCTTTCATTTTTGTCTCAAAAACATAGCTTATGACCCCTCATTGGAACGAGCTCACCGAGCTCGTTCCAATGAGGGGTCATTAGCTATGTTTTTGAAGCAAAAAATGAAAATATTTAGTTATTCAAAAAAAATATTTGTAAGTGTCGTCTGCCTTTCTTGTTAGGTAAATGGTTATGTAAAGCAATCTTTTATGCCCATTTTGGAGGATTTCCCCCCGAGGCATTGGTTATCGGTCCTATTTTATCAGTAAAACAGAGCATGTTTTTCACAGTAAACAAACACTGCTTCACAACCGGTTCTTTTCCACTGGGATACAGAGAAAATGATGACGTTTGAACAACCAGCAATTTATCTGACAGCCAAGAAAATTTTCCGACAGAACCGGTCGAGGGCGCCCCCCCCCCCCTCTCCCTCCCTCTCGCTAGAGTCGAGTCTCGCTTCCATTTCCCCAAACTGTTAATGCCAAAAAGGTGTTTTGCTGTTTGACGATTATTGATTACATCTTCTTCACATTATTTATTTCAGGTTCTGCCACCACAACTGTTTCCGGGGGTTTTACTATTCTCCTAGCAGTTACCTGTGTGCTGATGTGAGAAAAATGATATTAGGTGTGATATGATTAGGCCTAAAGAAGTTAAAAATCTGTTTCTCGGGCCCTCCCTCATTGTCTGTCTGGCTGCCGCATGCTCTCGTTTTATAACCAGTGTAAACCTGAAATATATGTATATATATTAAATGGTTTATGTCAGATATTTTACCAAAATTAATAAAATTGATAAATTTGTCCTTTAAGTGCATTGCAAAGCCTTCTTGCACTTAAGGGACGAAATACACCCACCTCCATGCTATTCTACAGATTATAAGTCCTAAAACATAAAACAAACCAAGAATATGAACTTTTGATGGCAAAGAAATAATTACAAAAAATGAAAAATAAAATACAAATTCGACCGACCGTATGCAATTTTACAACAAAAAAAAAATGACCCGAGAAACAGAAGATCTACTTTGTGGAGCCTTATAGATGTGATTACAGATGTGATATGTGTACTTATAGAGAACTGGCAGGGTGTATATAGGATTTTATTATGCCAGTAATTGATATTGACCAATCAGCTTCAATATCTGGTGACCATATATGAGACTGTGTATCATCGAGCTGACCGTATATAGAGCTTATATACGGTCAGTTCCGACATCTTGTTTTTGACATCCAACGCTCGCTTCGATGTTTTTCCTAATTTCGCGTGTTCAACGAACAACAAATAATTTTGCGTGTGTGTCTGTTGAGCAACGTACAACTATAATACGTTTCTTCCAGTCTTTGGGAAATTTTAATAAACAAATGTAAATAAATACAATAAATAAACCACTAAAACGACATGTATAGAAACATTAATATCACCATTAACAACAAATAATGAATGAAACTGTTCTCACTTACCTTCTTGAAAGAATTGTTAATCCATTTGCTCCAATTGTTTTATTTTTCTAGTACTTAACACTGAATTAAAGTTGTGAATTGTTAATATAAATTCCTGTTTATTGAGAAGAAAACTCCGTTGTTTCAGCACCTGCTACTAGCGTGAACTTCACATGACTTAAAACTTGGAAATTCCCTGATGGTCATAGCAGAAAAATTGCGCTAGGAATCTGGGTACACTTATGGTTGTGTCTCTTTCAAAGGACTGGCATAATAAATACGTTATGGGGCTTTCAGTGGGCGGATATGGTGTGATTTTAGGCCTCGCCTAATATTGATCTCACTTCGCCTTATATCACACCATATCCGCCCACTGAAAGCCCCATAACTTATAACTTATAATGGATGTGATATGTGTATTTATGAAGAACTGACAGCATGTATATATGATTATAGGGATGATCTGTGCACTGAGAGAAACTGGCACGGTGTATATAGAATTATAGATGTGATATGTGTACTTACAGAGACGTGACATTTTGTATATAAAGCAGAAAAACTGTAAATAGAGCATCAGTCGTTTTTGCATTACACGCCTGTTACTTTTGCTCCAGTTGCATAAGTAGTAGAAAAGGGATGAAAAGGGCCTTCTTGGTCGGATCACATGCCGGATGTCTTGAGACGACATAGTCACGTGACCTAGTTACGTCATGTTTGGTTGTCATGGTAGCCCACCTGGGCGGCCATCTTGGGAAAGAATCTCAATAGTGATTCGTGGTTTTAGCGCAGCGCGTGTTGTTGGGGAGACAGGTGTTTCCGTCAGTATATTGTGTATACTGGAGGCCGATATCCTCTAAAATGTATCTCTAAAAGGTATCCTATAACCGTAGTGCATCACCATGTCACGAGTATCCTCCAATACCCAGATGAGCATAAAAGTCGTAAGAAGAGTCACTCGTTCGTGCAATTAATCAGTGGCTTGTTTGCTCGATAACATTTGAGTCGTTCAAGCAATACCTGGTCCTGGTCGGTACTCTTTCGGGTTTAAGACTCATAAATGTCCCAGTTATACACAGGGGAGATAACACTGTATGGATCGGTGCAGAGTATGGGAAATAAGGAATCTGACTTAAGGGATCTGACTGGTTACTATAATAAGACTTGGGCGGGTGTTCTTCGTGCTAACCCTTTACCCAACGTAACGGTCAAAACCGGCCAGCGCTATTCTCAAATATCGCCAATTAATTTTCATTATTTTTTCATTTTTCGTCTCAAAAACATAGGTTATGACCCCTCTTTGGAACGAGCTCGTCGAGCTCGTTCCAACGAGGGGTCATAACCTATGTTTTTGAGACAAAAAATGAAAAAAATTAGTTATTCAAGAATTTTCTTTGCAAGTGTCGTCTGCTTTTCATGTTAGGTAAAGGGTTAAGAGAAGATGCAAAATCTCAGACCACCTGCGTACTAGATAGACTGCTAGGGTTGGAGTAGCTACAATAGTGTCTATAATAAAGTAGGAAACGAGGATTATGGAGGAATCCGAGCCAGTAAAGTTACTCTTCTTGATAACCTTTCAAGCACGGCAGGTGGCTTCGTCAAGTCCTTTTCGGTTGTTTTATGCGTTTTGGGGTGATCTGGGTCGTTATTGGGTTCATTTTGGGTAATTAAGTATACTCTTATACAAAGGAATACAGCTTATAGCACCACGTTCTACTATTATTCTCCAGAAATCCGAACCTGTTGAAATCCGAAGATGTTGTTGTCGGATTGTTTGTGGTAATTGGATTGACTCTTATACAAAGGAACGCATCTTATACCATTACGTGTTATTCTTATAAAAATGATTTTCTAGGAATGTTAAAATAAAGAGATAGAAACCGAGGAGGTAGTAAATAGTTGTTGGGTTGTTTATGGTAATTCTAGGAAATAACCGAAGATTTGGGGAAAATCCGAACCAGTAAAGTTACTTTAATACAAAGGAACGCACATGTTATTTGACAAAAAAGAGGATTCTGGGGAAAATCCAAACCCATTCTGGTAGTTTTGGATGGATTTTGGGATGATTGTCGGATATATTTGCGTAATTAGATTTACTCTTATACAAAGGAACGTGCCTTAATATGGGAAAAAGTGAGAATTCTGTGAGAATCCGAACCCATATCGTTGATTTTGGGAGGTTTTTGGTGGTGATTTGGGTGGTTGTTCGGTTCATTTGGGAAATTAGATTTACCCTTATGCAACTGAATATACCGCCGACCACACCCCAGTCCTACTGTAGGCCTTTCGGTCACATAGCAACCGCGTTCTACCATAGAAACAAAGATGGCGGGCCCCAATATACAAAATTCGACAACGGAAACACGTGTCACACTAACAAAAGGCGTGGCGCGTGTGCACTAAAGCCGCGAAGCACTAAGAGGATGATGTCACAAGATGGCCACTCACCATAACATACGAATTTGTAAACATGGAAGTAGTAGTAGGAGAGGGATGAAACGGGGCCGATTGGCCGGATCTCATGCCGTGTCAAATCAACAGGCGTTGCGCGTGTGCACTAAAGCCACGAAACACTAAGAGGACGATGTCACAAGATGGCCACTCACCATAACATACGAATTTGTAAACATGGAAGTAGTAGGAGAGGGATGAAACGGGGCCGATTGGTCGGATCTCATGTGACGTCATAGTCTCATGACTATGACGTCACAAGAGATCAGGCCAATCGGCCCCGTTTCATCCCTCTCCTGCTACTTTCATGTTTATAAATCCGTATGGAACACTTGTTCCATATAGATCTCCGTTGACGGACTATTTTCCACCTGACGTCATGAATCCATCAAAAGAACTAAACTCGGACCATTTCGTAATCGGTCAATAGAAACGCCGCATTCTGGCCCAGATAAATTCGGGGAGCTGCGCTGACAGCTGATAAATTGAACGTCAAATTGGAAAATGAATGTTTTGAGCAAATCCACCAAAATTAACGAAATTCAATTTATTCTATAAATGGGGAGTCACTTTATATCACTCTATATACCCTTCGAATACACTGGCCGACTTGAACGCCCAATGGCCAAATGCACATAGATTTATCCATTAATCCCTACCTGAACGACATCGAGCGCTTGATGGGACTTGGCGTCGTGTAATGGAGTGATCACGAAGAACAGCGTGTTTCGTATCAATGTATCAATCCCTAACTGCCCCCCCCCCCCCACCCCCCCCCCCCCCCACACACACACACACCGGCGTTTGTGCTGAAAAATAGCTTGGTTATGAAAAAAATCGAGCCCCAGTCCCAACTTAGTGTCAGCTTGAATTATTGGTTAATTGTTCCCTCCACATCAGATCAGATAAGATATAGTGACGCCCCCCGCTGTACTACCATGTTTATTCCTACATTGGAGTGATGGATAACCATATCAATTTTTGATCAAATCCCTCCCCATTGAGCTCAATTTGTGTCCTACGTCCTTTGCCTGACTTATATCCTCCTATCTCTGTATCAGCTTAATCAACATTTTGTGCAAAATGTGTAAACATCTGTGAGGTGGCGTCAATGGAACTGGCTCGACCAATACCGTACAGTATTTACAATATGCCATCTCTAATATTAAGCACATGAAAACGTGATCTATGGCAGTTTAGTACCTACAAGTATGTAAGTTAATATTTGTTCAGGACTTGAACTCAATGATGATTGGATTAGATTAATGGTAGATAGTAGGTCAGGGTAGGGCTGCACGGTATATCGATAAACCGATATATACCGATATTCAAACCAATATCGATTGAATACCGGTGTAATTACAAAAATATCGGTTTATCGTCATTATTTATTTACCCACAATTTAATTTTCAAGATGACTTGAGTTTTTTTTAACTGTAGCCTCGAATGAATAATATTATCCCTTTATCCAAGGAATCGTCTGCTTGTTCCCTCGTAATATACAAATTCAGCAGTTGAAAAAATAAATTTAAAAAATTTCAACAAAACTATATCATGTGACCCCCTCATTGGAACGAGCTCGTTGAGCTCGTTCCAATGAGGGGGTCACATGATATAGTTTTGTTGAAAAATTGGGAAAATCGGATAAACTAATTTTGAAAATAATAAATTTTGATATCGTCTGCATCGGGTAAAAGTTTTTCGAATCGCATCATCAAGGCATGCTAATTCGTTCCGACTGAGATGCCTCGAGTCTCGATTGTGGTACTTGTGTTCATATATCTGAACAGTTTTCGATATACCGGTATACCGCGGTATTTTTTTGAATACCGATACCGGTATTCAGTTTTGAATATCGTGCAGCCCTAGGTCAGGGGAAATAATGGTTAGTTCAACTGGGAATTTTACTGCCTATTTTACATTGGCGTGTGTGTTGCTTTCTGCGATCTACCTCGCGATCTTCAAGAAAAACTGTCTGACTACTGTGCCATAGATCGCAGATTGTTGCCCACACGTTCGCGGTGCGTCTTGGGACTGCCACCTCCCCATTGAGCGTAACCTCCACGTTGTGTATATCCACATTTTTTTCAGGGAGACGACTCCAAAAAGCTTCTAGCTTACTGTCGAATCCCTTCTATATATTTTGTGCCTTCTTTTTTCTGTTACTGTGTATACCATAAATGTTTGATTTAGTTTGGATGCTAAGCTTTCTTGTCCCATATGATGTATACATATAACATGATTTCTCAAATAAATATTGTTTAAACTAACTTGGTGTCACATACTTTTTTTTCTAACTGAAGTATTTAGTAACAGTCTGTTTGCAACTACACTTCCTTTCAAGGGGCGACAAGTGGACAGCCAATCTGGCTTTGTCACCCCCTACAGTATATTATTTAATTATTATTTAATAAATTTATGAAATATTTGTAATCATTATTGTTTTTGTATCCATGTATGTATATTGTGTATATTGTGAATAAATTATCTGAATCTGACTCCGAATCTCAAGTTTTGCCTTTGAAGCAAATATCTCTCAGATAACGACAACTAATTTCTTAACCCTTTACCCAACGAATCGCCCGCATCCGCCCGCGTAATATGCAAATTCAGCAGTTGAAAAAAATATTATTTTTCAAAAAATTTCAACAAAACCATATCATGTGACCCCTTGTTGGAACGAGCTCCTCGTTGAGCTCGTTCCAACGAGGGGTCACATGATATGGTTTTGTTAAAATTTTTTGAAAAATAATATTTTTTTCATTTTTTGTGAAAAATTTTAAAAAATGATATTTAAAATAATAAATCCCTACTGTCAAGAATGTAATCCGTAGTACTTCATTTTTCGCCTCACCCCCCTTCCCCCAACGAGAATAGGCAGTCTAACATTACTTGTCAATTCTTTCAAAATTACAGTTTGGGCTATTTCGTAAGTTTCTACCCTGTCAAATTGCACTGTGATTATTGTGTTAAATAGATAGCTTCAGATGACTGTGAACTCGTCATTAACCTTCTTGTGTGATGTGCGCCGCCGAGTTTAAAGCATATTACTTCCCCGAGAAAGGGTCAGCTATGGTCTGCGAATATTTGTAAAACACTCATTTATTTGTCAGGTGATGCCAGGAAGACAGCCAATCTGGCTATGGCATTTCCCAACGGTATATCCTGTATTGTTACAAATGTTGTACTCTATCAAAACATCATGATTGTAAAACATGTATACTGTTAAACTATCTATCTATCTATAAATTTTGATATCGTCTGCGTTGGGTAAAGGGTTAAAAATACGAACAAATAACCTATTTCGACACAATTTTCATTTATAATTTTCTGTTTACGTATCGATCTGTAACACGTGTTCACCAATAACACCAGAGTTTTGTTTTTGTTTTTATTTCACGCAGACGCCAGATCTGTCAATTTCTACAAAAAATAAAAATTTTCACAATGAATTTAGAAATGATAATTACCATAGTTGCGTGTAATAAATGCAGAACGCCACGATTTGTAAATACATTCGTCAATAAGGCATTCGTGCTATCGCGAAAGGTTAGAACTCGAGGCTGCGCCTTTCTTTCTATCCATCCGCACTGACACTCGAACCGTATTGGCGAACGCTTTCGAACACCGTGACGTTCTGTGTATTTATCTACCAATCATATAGATTTGGGCCTGAAAACCACGAGAAACGGTACGTATCACATAATGTGTTCTGATTCCGTATCATATAGACGACTCATTCGGATTCCGTATCATTCCGTATCATAGAGCATGAAAGGCTTGAGGGCATTATATTCACTAAATAATTCTTTTAATCAGAAATATCGCCCGACAGTACACGTATATTTAAGACTTTTTGATAAGCTGATCAAACCCATCTTACTCTATGGGAGTGAAATATGGTTGTTGGAACTTAATCACAAAAATGTAAGTCGCTCCGCGTGCGAAAATGTACATATTAAATTTTGCAGACTGTTACTCGGGGTAAATAAGAATTCGTCAAATAATGCATTACGAGCTGAGTTAGGACGATATCCCTTGTTTATCGACGCAATATTACAGCAAATCAAATATTACTGTAAACTAACTTCCCAGGATTCTACCATATTGCTTGGCGAAGCATTTTGTGAAACAAAGAAGCATGACCTCGAAAATTTAAATAAAATTCTGCATGAATACTTTGGTATATCAGACATGGAACAACTGTGTCGCGAAAAAGGTATTAAAACGATTCTAACAGGGAAAGGTAAAACAAGACATGAAGAAGAATTTTATAATGCCATTCATGACGATAATAAAAACCAGGGTAAAAATAAATTAAGAACGTATCGCAATTTGAAGAGTGAATATGTTTTAGAACAGTATTTAGTGCACACTACGTCTTGGGAAGCTAGGAAACTCTTCACTCGTCTTCGAATCAGCAGCCACAGTTTACTGATCGAAACTGGGAGGCATTCACAGCCTGTCTTTCCGGCCAGTGAACGAATATTCACCAGATGCGATTCGGGGGCGGTTGAGGACGAATTCCATTTTATAATAGAATGTTCATTATATGATCAGTTGCGTAATGAACTGTTCAAACTGTTCATTGATCGTACACCAAACAAACAGGTGGATAAAATGACACTCTTCCAACACATTATGAGGAACAACGTCCCAGAACTGTGCAATCCGATCTGTAACATAATCCGGCGCCTCTTCATATTACGGGAATCTGAAGTCCCTCAATGATTTATGATTTATGGTTATCACTGCGATGCCTTCTTAATGCATGACTGTACGATGATATACCTTATCATGGGTGTATCCGTCGTTTCTTCATTGTCCAAATTATTATTTCATTGATTTCGTTTGATATTGTTTCATTAAATTGTTTCATTATGTTACCATAATAATGCTGTTGTAAAATTGGCAATCTGCCTCCAGTAGGTGTTTATTGCTTCAATAAATTCTATTCTATTCTATAATAATAATAACTCTTTGGCCAGCCGCTGATTTGTCGCGGTCCTCATAAGAGAAGGCCATCATTCCCCCTGCACCCCACCCCCTCTTCCCCTCCTCTCCTCCCAGCATTCAGATATAAACTGCTTAATAGTGTCCCTCACTTCCTCTTTTTCAATTTCTTCAATAAGCATTCCTACCCTCTCCCTCGTGTCCCCCTTCAGCCATCTATCCTTTGTTTCTTCACCCCACTTCTGCATTATTCTTCCAGTAAATTTTATTCTATGAGGTATATACTGTGGGCATTCCAAGAGAAAATGTTCCAGGGTCTCCACTACTCCAGAGTGGCACATTTGGCATCCCTTTTCCCCATCTCTCCCAATTTTTCCCCGAAGCTCCAGTGATCTTGATCTCAGTTTGAACAGCAGTGACCCTCCAAAGGTGCCATCTAGGTACTTCTCAAAAGCTGGCTTTTCTTTATATTGTAACCCCTGCAGTGATCTTTTCACGCTAACCCCTGCTCGCCAGTTTCGATTGCAGTCTTCCATGACTCTCTCTTTGACAAACCTTTTGCCTTCTTTCATTCCTACTTCTATGTTTGTGACCTCTATAGAGTAATTGTCCATTAGTTCCCTCACATGTTTTGACCACCCCGTTTCTATATTAGAATTCCAAATGGTATCGAGCATCAATTTGCACCACCGGTTGTCAGGCAGGTTTCTCAAGTAGTTAAAGTAACACAGTTTTCCCAAATCTACCCTGTCCTTGATTTTCATCCACCCAAGCTCCCCCCTTACTGCTTCCAAAGCTGCAGCATTACTCGACCCTGTTATCCATCTGCCGGCATCATTTTGAGTATTTTCCAACTTCTTAATAACGGTTTGGTTTAATGGAATCACGTCCGTGCCATACGTTATACTTGGTAAACCCACCCTCTCCCACAGTGTTTTCCCCACAAAGACCTTGTTGAAACTATTTTTCCCTAAAAGTTTTAGTTGGTTCAGAATTCTTTTCCCCTTCAGAATCAGTTTGGCTGAGTAATTTCTGTACACCCCTCTTCCCGTTATATTTATGCTTACCCCTAGATACTCATACTCTCCCGTTTCTCCTACAGTGATTTGTTTGCTTTCCCCTTCGGGGATTGAGAACTCCCCCACTCTCCATCTCTTCGTCATATCTACCTTGCGTCCAACGGGTATTACCTTGCTTTTATTTTCATTTAGTTCTAGCCGCCAAGTGTTCCCATATCTACCAACAATTTCCAGCAGTTTCTCTAGCCCCTGTTCAGTTCTAGACATTAACACCATGTCGTCCGCAAAGAATAAGCCTGGTATCTTTATGTCTCCAACATTTACCCCCTCCGCACTCTGAATTAGTTCGTCCCCTAAATCTTTAACATACAATGCAAACAAAATCGGTGAAAAGATACACCCCTGCTTGAGGCCTATATCCATAGGGACTCGTTTTGTAGTGATACTCCCTAGACTGAGTTGGCTTTGCACATCTGTATACAGTGCTTTCATGATTCCCACAAAGTCACCCCCCCAGTCCGATGCCCTCGAGCTTTCGCCACATACCTTCCCTCCACACTCGGTCGTACGCTTTTTTCACATCTAGAAATGCCAGAAACATCTTTTTCTTTTCAGCCTTTGTTGATTCTATCAGTTGGGTGAGTGTAAATAGGTGATCAGTGACTCTTCGTCCTTTCCTGAAACCATTTTGAATTTCTCCTAAAAAACCTTTCTCTTCAATAACTTCCTCTAGTCTACCGTATATGACCTTACAGAATACTTTTCCGATGTTACTACTAACTGATATCCCCCTATAGTTATCTAGAACTTCCTTATCCCCCTTTTTGTGTATGAACGACACCTTACTTTCCCTCCACTCTCTGGGGACCTCTTGCTTTCGCAGAGCCAGGTTGAAAAGGTTTGTCAGGACTTCAATAAGTGCCTCCCCTCCATTTTTGAGGAATTCGTTCGGAATTTCATCAGTCCCTCCCGCTTTACCATTTTTTTAATTTCGAGACCACGTTCCGCACTTCTTCTGCCGTTATTTCGCTACATACACGATTGGATAGGTTCTCCTCCACCAGTGTATTTCTTTTTGGTGGGGACCCACTGCCCCATCGCCTATCGTTTATCTTTTCCCAGTGCTTGACTAACTCTGAAGCGATACGGCCTTTATCTTCTGTACTTTCCCCATCCACTTTGATACTCTGCACACTACTTTTCCCCCGTTTATTTACCCAGTTCCAAAATACGTTTGAGCTCGAACCCCCCGTTTTCTTTATTGTTCTGGCAAGACTGCAATTGCGCTCCTTCCTATTATTATTCTTTATCTCATTCACCTTTTTCCGTGCCAGTTCATATTCTCCTTTCATTAGTCTCGTGTCATTGTTATCCACCCCTTTAAGCTTCCTACTTCTTCTGTAAGCAGCGCATTTTACCTTCCTTTCTTTTATAGCCTTTTTCAGTCCCTCGTTAACCCTGTATCCAAGCTCTCTCGTTGGGACCCTCACCCTTCCTATACACTCCTTCCCTGCCTCTGTTAGGCTATTTACTATGCCATCTGAAATACTCTGGACATTTGCATCCCTAGGTATACATTCAAGATTTGGTTTTAGTTTTTCCCGAAACTGCTTCCAGTCGGCTCCTTGTTTTAGTCCCCAAACTTCCTTGAAGGTATTTCTGTCTCTATTCGTCTTTTTGCCCATAATCTTAACTGTTATCAGGTTGTGATCACTACCCAAGTCATTTTTTCCCTCGTCATCTATTTCTACATCTATAACCTCCCTCCATACGCTAATGTCAGTGAGTATATAATCAATTATTGTTTTCTTATCGTTCCTCTCCCAGGTCCATTTACCTTTACATTTCGCATCCCTGTTCAGGATCTTTAAACCAAGCTCTTTTGATAGGTCCAACATCTTCCTCCCATTTGTGTTAATTTTCCTATCACCTCCCTGTATGCCCTCCTCCTTATCCCCGATGTGCCCATTGAAGTCCCCCGTTAGGACAATACTGAACCCTCTGCTCCCAAGCTCTGTGATATTCGATCTAAGAGTTGTATATATTGAATCATTCCACTCGGGCTTACTTCCCTCCACTGCTAAGTATACAACACCAACGGCAACACTCCTGTTTCCTAACTTGATTTTTGCCCAGACTATTTCGTTGGATACTGGAATCTGAGTCCTTGCTTCTGTGAGATCTGTAATCAATGAGGGCTGTAATTCCTCTTTAGCGTAGATGCCAACACCCCCACCCCGTTTCTGACCCTCAGTTCGCCCAGCTCCTATCCACACGCAACCCTTCATCTGATCAACCCGCTCATCCCGTCGTATCCACGTCTCACTTAGACCCATTATATCGAAGTCTCCTTCGTCCATCATTGTTGATATTTCGCTTACTTTCTTGTGCAGACCCTGGATGTTGCAGTACCCAAACTTAATGAATCTTTGTTTTTTTGTCATCACTGGCACATTATTATAACCCTGGTATGTCCCTGTATTGTGCATGTTTGTTGTTCTTCCCATGTTCCCAGCATTTGTGCCACTCTGGGCTACCGGCTGTGGTCCCCTACCCCCCTTTTCTCCAAAAAAGGCCCAGCCACCTGTAAGATTTTTTGGCCCAACAGGTCTGTACCCATCCTACTTAAATGCAATCCGTCTCGCCCATACAACTCTCCTTGTCCCCAGAATGAATCCCAGTGGTCAATGAAATGTACTCCCAAGTCTTTGCAGTGCTCTTCCAGCTCCTCGTTTAGTGCCATAATCCGCGAGTTCCTCTCATTTCCACCACCCATAACGGGGAGCACCCCTGAAACGATGATCCGAGCATTCCTGCTAAGTAGCTTACTAATTAGGTCCTTGTATGTGTCCACCAAACGAACTGATTTCCTCTCCCTGATGTTATTGGACCCCACATGTAATACCACTACCGGATCAGGCCCCGACCCAGCTACAATACCGTCCACTCTATCCCTCAGGTCCTCCACTTTAGCCCCCGGAAAGCACAGAACTGTTCTATTTTTACTGTCCGGACCACAGACAACCTTGTCGATCCCCCGAACTATGCTACTTCCCGCAACCACCAACTTACTTTTGGACCTCGCCCTATTTATCTCCTCTAGTCTCCTATTGTTTACAGCGTCCTCTTCCTCTCCAACAGCCCCCCTCGGACTCAATATCGGTATCGGTATCTTTGACCTAGGATTACTCCTATCCTTGTCCCTCCGTCTCTTTCCAGGCCCTGAGCTACCTGGACTACTCCCCTGGTCTTCCCCCGGATCCCTCCTCCTTTTTCCTGGCCTAGACCCCAAGCTACTATCTGTTGCAACTACCTCCATCTCCTCCTCTGTCTCTTCCGAATCGAGCACATCAAATCTGTTTCTGGTGCTGCACTCCCCACTGCCTTTGGACTTTACACCCCTATCTACCTGCTTCTCTGGCCCCCCCTTTCCTACCACTTTTGGTAGTCCACGCCAAACGCTTTACAGCATTGCTCCGGCCTGGGCCCCCCTCATCTGTCCTACGTACTTTTCTAGCAGCCCCCACCTCATCACCTACCTCATTCACATCAAAGGTTCTACCCCCATGTTTCCTCTTGGAACCACCGACAACCTTCCATCCTTCTCGGAAAGCCACTTTCACAGGCGTAACTCCAGACAGCCCCGCCCTACCAAGTCTTCCCTTCAGCTCAGCAATCTCCCCCTCAAACTTAACAATTGTCTCAAGTAGGCGGAGGATTTCCTGACAGTTTACACATACCTCTCCATATCCCATCGAGCGACAGTCCCCATACATCATAGAACACTGTTTACAAACTTCAAGCCCAATATCGCCATCGGTGGCCCCACCAACCCGGCTCTGACCGACACCCCCAGTGACCTCTGTCTGCATACCAATACTTACTCCGTTGGCACCGTTGACCTGGACCGCGATATTACACGTATTTACCTCCATACTTACCTCCGTCTGAACAGACCTGCTCGCCATCATCGAGACAAAATTACGCGATCGGAAAGTGAAAATTGTAAACACGCGACACGCGACAAAAGGCAACACGACGAACCGTTCGACAACTTAGCGCTCACAGTTTTATTTAAGGCCTCCTAACTTTGTCCCAGTTACTATACTAAACTAACTCCCCACAAAGTTGAATAAAATAACCTGAAAATGAAATATATATGATTAGTAAACAATAAAAATACTTAATTTCGACTCGTAACCAAGGAGACTTCTTCTGTATCAGGAGACTTCTTCTGTATCAGGAGACTTCTTCTGTATGTATAGACGACTCGTTTCCGGGAACGCGACGGGCTATCATAACAGGCGCATGAATACATTCTATATGTGTATCAGTGATCGAATCAGCTGATCGCTTACAAAACCAAACACAATTCCTTATAATTAGCGGCAGGACTATTAATAGCAAATGATACCCCCACCTCCACAATAAATAGAAACTGCACAATTAAATATTACACACTTGTAAATTCAAGCGTATCATCATAGGAAGTGACATTTAGAGTGAATAATTTTACAACGCGTGTTTGAAAATTTGCGGCGACCGCGTTACTCATTGTTTGTTAAAGTGCACAACAATATTGTTCCATAAAATATGTTTTTTTTTAACTTTTTTATGTCCCAAAACTGTATTAATAATTTAAGATTTGATATGTTTGTGTGAGAGAATTGTTAGATAAATGAATTATCATGATAATGTGCATGTCCTGTGTTTTGCATCGGATTCTCGGTGGTGTCCAGAATGGGATCACAACTCGCCGGCAAAGCCGGCTCGTTGAGATCCCATTCTGGACATCACCTCGAATCTGATACAAATCACAGGACATGCACATTATCATGATAATCTGTATGTATTTTAAACTCTAGACGACTAGGGCTTTGCGAATCATCCGTTTTCGTTTCAGATCGAATGGGGTCCATTATTCGAATCTCGAATCGAATCAGGGGCGTCTTGAAGATGACCGAATGGGGAAAGGGGGGGGGGGGGGGGGTTGGGTATTGTAAACCTGAATTGTTCTGTCAAATCAAGTCTCCATTGAGAAACATTTCTTGCGTTGGTTCAAAATAAGCAAGAAAACTTTTGCGCACAAACACGCATTGAAAAGCCCACTAAAAACTTTTATTTATCATGCATTCTCTTCATATTAGAACATAAACAACAAACAGACCGTGAACAAACTTGACTTTCAATCACTAAGGAAAGTTTAATACATCTTAACGCATTTTTACTGGTGGTTCACGAGAAATTCTTTTAACACTCTACACTCTGATGTCAAAATGGCAAAGTTTTCAACAGCAAATATTTCCCATAATGCAGTTTGATATTTAACCAAATATACCTTGTTTGACAGAGCTCGATGAGCTCTGTCAAACAAGATATAATTGGTTAAATTTGTAGTGAAACAAGAAATAAACAGAGTGATTGGAGAAAATTCTGTCGCACTACCAGAGTGCTAGGGGTTAAACTAATTTCAAGTTTATTGGTCAGGGTATTAAACTATTGGGGTAAACATCTTCATTCGAAAACACTTGAAAGGGCACCCTCTCCCCACACACAAATTAGTTCATTTATGGGGGTTTTACTTTACCCGTCCCCAAAGGTCTATTGGTTTTTGTAACTGTACATGTACATTTCCTAATAATCCGTACCACTAAAATGGAGGAATATTATAAAAAAAAAATTCACTTTGAAAACAAAGTTGATCACAAGGTCAGAATAACAACTAATCTAACAGTAGAGTTCAAATGCCAAAATAAACCAACACTGTACTGAACTATATACATTAACCACCAACTGTCCAGATCTACCTTTCTTTTAAGAAAACTGCCATTCGCCACATTTGGCATTTATTTTTGGTTCAATTTTGTTTTATGTATGTACCATGTTTTTTTTATTGTTTTTTTTCGAGGGGATGACGTGAAGGCAGTCGCAAGACGATGTCATTCCCCACGGAAAACAGCTACTCATTTATCAAATCTTGTAACAATATTTTTCTCTCAAAACGTACTGTATTTGTATTCTGTGAAATAAAGTGAATTGAATTAAATTGGTTGCTTGGTATGACTTGTGTTCCATATGATACCGGATGGACTTCATGTGGGTACGGGCGTGTTCTGAGGGTATGTTTGATTGTGTGGGAGCATGTTGAATGTTCTGGAACACGGCAAAAGCAGACTTTTCTCCAGTAGAGCTAGGGTTTCTTTTTTACTAAGAAGCACTATACCCCTGCGGGTAGATCACGAGACCAGGGGGTTGTTCGATTGAGTGAGTGTACTTCGGTAGAGCATAAGAGTGTATAACTTAGAGCAGTTTATGCCCTTTTACAAGCTTTCTACCCTTCTTCTCCCTGGCCGATGCAACTCTCGACTCGAACGGCAGGAGCTAAGGAGCAGTCCTTTGTGGGGGTACATCTGGAAGATTCTTACCTACTGAGCAAATGATCCATTAAGGAGCTGCTCAAGGGAGTAAAGACTCGAACGATGCTTCTACTTATCTGGATTTTAGTGATCACTGAGTGTCCCCTGATCACTGATCACCATGTCCCTAATGATCAGTGATCAACTTCAACCCCAATGATCATCAAAGCCTGATCCGTTGAACGAATCTTCGAGGCTAGGGTTTCTGGAAGAAGTGGAAGAGCAACTCTGTCGTCCTTGGTCGAGCCGCATGGGATAGGGTTCCCGAATCCTTGACACAAGTAGGAAGGCTAAGGATTCTGGGATAGGGTTGCCTCTTGCCCAAGCTCTGTGGAGTAGGCCACCATGTCACATAGAAAAGGCTGGGTCAGTGGGCAAGTAGGGGAGGCAAGGGCTTCTGGAAGAAGGAGATGGGGCGCCTGTGTCGCTCTTGACCAACGCTTCTGGGGCAGGATCACCGGAGGGCTCCCAGGCCGGGTCACCTTTGGGAGAACCTACATAAGAAACTGCTAAAAGAGCAAGAAATGATCTGACATACTACTGAGTTATAATTTATTTATTTATTTATTTATTTATTTATTTATTTATTTATTTATTTATTTATTTATTTATTGGGATTAACGACACTTTCGGCAGCCAGCGTCACCTCATGTCGACAGTTTTACGGGTGGGGTAAGCCGGGGTACCCTGAGAAAACCACCGAGCAACGGCAAGCAACTGCCAGACTCCCCAACTCCAACACAAGCAGGGTTAGCATTGGTTGAAGACAACTCCCCCATCGACGTGCAGTACGCCTCAGTGTCTGCAACTCTACCTCCTGAGCCACTGCGCTCCCACTGAGTTGTAATACAAAACAGTCGAACACTGTTTTTATAAGCGTAACAACTGTCATAGTCTGGTAGAAATGTACGGGCAGAAACCGTGACATATGGATATCATTCCCCACACCCCCTCCCAGCTGGACTATCGCCATACCAAAGGACATCCAAATCCGACAACCAGAAGACCTCGAATGTATACCGAGACTCTGAGCCTCCTATGGAGGCCGAGGGCTTAGGAGATTTTTAGGAGATGAACCTTGTGACTCGTGAAAACTTTCAATTCGACAATATTATATTTCTCTTCTGTCACTTAAGATTTTCCGATATTCAAAAGTGGAATTTAGATTTTGTCTGTATATTTACAAGCCTGTACTTCGATATGTATTATCATTGTTATGAGCAACTGTGAGTCTATGGTGCTTCAAAATTAAATTGTTTTAACAAGATGAATAAATTATTTTAACAAGATGAATAAATTGTTTTAATACGATAAATAAATAGAGGATATCTAGTGTTTTCAGTGGATACCGAAAATTATCTCATGAGTGACCGAGACAAATGTTTATTTTTCGCGAGCGCTTGCGCGACCGAAACGACCATTTGTCTCGGTCACAAGTGAGATAATTTTCGGTATCCACTCAGAAACACTAGATTTTCTTTTTTATTATACGCTTTTCATAAGAATCTGACAATTCCACTCGTTTCAACCTTGAATTGATGCATGAAAGTAAAGAGCGCATTGAATCATTGATACGCGGAAGTGATTTGATCGAGACTCGGAACAGATTGCGTCTTGCAATTTGATTTAGCTGGAGAGTTTCTAGTCCGAACCTGGCCTAAAAGTCCGTAATATAAGTTTTTGGTTTGGTACGTCCTTTGAAAGGACGTACCAAACCAAAAACTTATATTACGGACTTTCGGGCCATGTTTGGACTAGCCGGTTTATTTTATCAATTCAAGGTGAATACTTGTTGAGTTATTGCTGGAAATGATCGGTATCCACTCAAAAACACTAGATTTACTTTTCATCATACCATGTTAGAACAAATTGATCATTTCCCGTGATAATTTAACTTTGAAGTGATGCTTTGAAAGCCGCCATTTTGAGTGATACGGTGAAAGTGAAAATTTCTATATCTTCACAGTGGGGGATACGATTTCTGTCTTTCCCCAATTTCGTCGATAATCTATCGTTTAGCGTATAATAAAATGAATCTGATAATTCCCCTCGTTTCAACCTTGAATTGATGCACGAAAGGGAACAGCGCATTGAATCGGAAGTGATTTGATTGATAACCGGAACAGAGAGCGTCTTGCGATCTGATTCAGCTGGCGGGTTTCTAGTCCAAAAATGGTCTGAAAGTCCGTAATATACGTTTTTGGTCTGGTACGTCCTTTAGAAGTACGTACCAAACCAAAACTTATATTACAGACTTTCAGGCCATGTTTGGACTAGTGGGTTTCATGCATCAATTCAATGTGAAAACGTGTTGAATTTTTGATGGAAATGATCAGTATCCACTCAAAAAAATAGGTTTTCTTTTTATTATACGTTTTAGAACAAATTGATCATTTCCAGTGATAAAGTGACTCGTATTCACCTTGAAGTGATGCTTTGAAAGTCGCCATTTTCGTGAAAATTTCTGTATCGTCACAGTGGGGGACACGATTTCTATCTTCTCGCTATTTCTTCGATAATCTATCCTTTAGCGCATAATGAATTGTTTTAACAAGATATTAAATTGTTTTAACAAGTTAATAAGTGAAGTCAGTGTGGCGGTTCTACGGCGCCGCGGCTTTTTAATTAAACGGTTGAGTTTCAAGTCGCATTCCTTAAATTTGACTTTAATTCCCTATAAACGTCATTAAGGGATATAAAACTGAATATGGGTTGGAAATTGAAATCATACGATCAACTTTGAAGAAACAAATGTAAAATATAGGGCTGTCACGATTTTTTAATTTAGGAATCGATTAATCGTCGCAAATAATCGACGATTAATCGTACCTAAATGACGCCCCCTCCTCTCCCTCTCTTTGAAGTCGATAAAAATGAAGTTCAAGTCAGTTGACCTACCTCAAGGAAACAACGAAGACGATCCTTTTTAGGTGCATTCAAAGCTTTGATGTTCTGAACTTTTGAACTGTCAGTGTAATAATCAAGACCGATCGGCAGTTGCGAACTTCGCAACTGCCGACCGGTCTTGATTATTACACTGACGGTTCAAAAGTTCAGAACATCAAAGCTTAGATGAATGTACCTGGAAGACTATTGCTTCCAACAGCGTCTTGGGGTTTAACATCGATGTTCTTAATTCTTTACCTTTAGAAACAATAGTTTTTTCATCAAATTTTCTTTTAATTATTAAACGTCTAGAACGGGATACAATTTACCGATTATTCGACAACGAAAAATACTAATCGATTTCGCCGTGACCGATCAACAGTCGATTAATAGATTAATCGTGACAGCCCTAGTAAAATATACACCACAATCCGGGACAGCAGAGGTTACATCGCGGAATAAATTAATTTGAATTTTTAAAGGACGGGCAGAGTTATTGTGAACAAATAAATTGTTTTTATGTATACCTCTTCTGACTCCTGTATTTCTATTTTGTCAATACAATCTTGAAAAAGTTTAAATGTGTAATTTCGCAAGGAACTATGTTTCGATTTTCAGTTTGATATTAGAGGCCCAGATTTCGCAACCGTATAGAATACTTGGCTTGATGAACAGGTGTCTTCCCACGAGACCAATTCCCTTTAGGTCAATTCCCAAAATACCAATTCCCCTTAGACCAACTATATACTGTTATTGATTAAGGGTTGATTAAGGATAATTAAGAAAACATTTATTTACTGATAAGCACTTTATTTGATAAAAAAAATATTTATATGCATAACATACAAAATATATAGGTTTATAACATTTCAGCATAGATCAGTACATATAACATTTTACAAAAATATAAATTTATAACATCAATACACACAAAGGATTGTGTTTGTTTTGTCATGGAAATCAGCTCAACATCTGTTTACTGCAAAAGAATAAAAAGAATCACAGCCTTTGAAAGTGTGTGATTACTGTAACAATTGTTATGAAAAATCTACCCAACATCTAAAAAATATCAACAAGCCAAGCCAGAAAATAAGCAGACTATCACCTGGAAAATGAGGTCCCCAGAGGGTGAATTTGGTGATTTTACCCTGCACAGCAGGGCAGCATCACTAATTTACCCTCTGTGAACCTCGACCTGAATCAGGTCTCAAACATAAACAGAAAGAGGTACCAAGAGGATAAACTGGCCGACTGTATGGGATAGCATCAGGAAATTCACCCTCTGGGGACCTCATTCTGCAAATGACAGACTGCTTACTTTCAGACTTGACTATCAATAACACAAAATACATTTATAAATATTTATAAATATATCAAATTATTGATGTAGAATTATTTTAAAAGTAGAACACATCAGTTGGTCTAAGGGGAATTGGTCTTTTTGGGAATTGGCCTCGTGGGAATTGGTCTAAAGGGAATTGTTCTAGTGGGAATGAACCGATGTCCCCTGATTGACTTAAAAAAGTGAATACTCTTTTAAGGCTTTAAGTAGAGAGAACAGAACTTTGATTCCCTTCTGATTTGCTTCAATTTGAACTTTTTTGAGCGATCCATTTGCAGTGAATTTTATACCTAAGTAGTATGTGTATTCTCTGAACATATCTATCATACCGGACAGTCGTCGTGGATTGGTCGTAATCCACACGTGGGCAGTTATGTCCACGCATTTGTTTACCAGGTAGTAAAAATCATCATCAGCAAAATATTAATTAATGAAGCACCGGGTTGTGCTTCAATAATTAAATTTTTGATGATTATTCCTGTAATTTGTGTTTGGAATCTAATATTATTGCATCCGTGGAAATATTGCCCACCCATGGAAAGTGACCAGTCCATGGCGACTGTACTGTACTCCCACCAAAATAGAGAGTTGGTATTTTGCGTGCATATTCTTTATGGTACACAATACATTTTGATTTATCAGTATTTACTGCTAAGCCATTGTTCCTCGTGTATACATACAATCTATTCAAACTTTTATTAAGACCTGTTTCTGAGATGACTACCAGGTCATCGGCGAAAAGTAAGTGGATGGCAGTTTTACTTCTTGGGGCTATTGGAAAATAAGAATCGCCAAACTCAAAAAGAATATCATCCATGAAAAATTTGAACAAACTCGGTGGAATTGCACAGCCTTGTCTGACTCCGATCGTGGAAAAGCTTGCTGGTCCAATATCGGCACTAGCCTGTAGCATATATGAACTACTATACTTTGATTTCAGTGTTTCAAAAACATTTTCCCGGACATCGCTATGATTTAATTTTTTGAAACGTATTTCACGATTGACCTTATCAAAGGTGTTTCAAACATCTATAAAAGGTGCGTAAGCAACTTAGCCATTTTTCTTATGCCGGTTAATAACTGTTTTCAAAATAAAAGCACTGTCGATTATCACTGGAAAAGCACTGTCGATTATCACTGGTTAATTTGTTTTCTTCCAACTAATTTGTTAGTCTTTTACTAATTGTTTTATTAAAGAGTTTCCCAAGAGAATTGCTCAGGACAATGGCTCTATAATTGTTTCGTTCCCTTCGTTCACCCCTTTTCGTAGATTGGCTTGAGTGGGGATTTTTGGGTAATGAGAGGATTGAAAGATAATATTGGATAGTCCGGTAACTTCGACAATGATATATGACACCAAAAGTTTTAGTAGCTTGTTTCGAATTGTTTCAGGTCTTGGAGACTTCGTATTTTTCAAATCTTTCAGAACTTCCAGCACCTCACTGTTTTCATTTTTTTTTATTAATTGAAAATTAACGGGTGATAACGGATTTTTTGGTGTGTAATCCGAAAGCAATTCTATATCATGGCAAAATAAGATCATTGAAGAGCGGAAGTCTCCGGAGACTCGAGTTTATTTTTGATTTCTCAGTGAAACGATTTCAGCTTAAATTTGAATTCTTTCCTGTAAGCTTTCTTAGCCTCAAAAAAACTTGAGTCGAAGTGATTTATTAAGCCGATGATATTTAACAATACTAGAAAAATTAACCATATTTAATTTTAGATCCCTACATCTCGAATCAAACCCCGGGTGTTTCTTTCTCTTCTTTTCTCATTTGGTTTAAGCTTTTCCGATGCCTGTTATTAATGAGAAAGATAAAAGTTATCTGAATCGACATTTGCTTAATCATGACCATATTTTAAAACTGTTGATCTGAGTTCTATCAGTAAATTTTGCCTTGAGAGTTTTGTAAAAATTCTGTTGTTTTTATCACTATCCGCGGTCCATTTTAGAATATTATTCTGTTTTCTATAATTATAGAAATGTTTGTTCCATGTTAGCCAAGAAATGCTTCATATTCCATATGCATTTGCTGGCGAGCAATGGTCCGAAAAGTCATTTGGCGACTTAACACAAAAACATTTAACATCAGACAGATATCGGTCGGTTACTACCTGTGAAAAGCCTGTTTGTTAAATCTTAGCTTTTAGCCTCACTTCCGATGTAAAGCTTCAATCTGTTGACGAACTATTTTTAAATAGAAGCGAAATTTTACTGGAATTTTCCACAAATCGTGCACCGCAATTACAATTTGAAGCCACAGCAATAGCCCAGAATCGTTCCCGAAGTTCCAGTGTGTTCTATGTGCCAGTAGGCACATAGAACATTTTTGGAAATCAGGGGACGAAATAGTAACCCGCGTTTCCTTTGTAAATTTGGTTGGCGATAAAATGTGTTCTTTGTTTTGATATTTGTCAAATGAATTTCTGAGTATCCTTCTTAATGGTTTTATAGACGTGAAGGCATGTAATAAACACAAAACGACATAGATGTATGGATGGGTTAATCGACATGGCACTTGAGTCATCGCGGAAGGATACAACTCGAGGCCTGGGGCCTCTCGTTCTATCGTTCCACGTTGGAACTCGTGCCATATCGGTTAACCCATTCACAAAAAAGAGTGTCGCTCTGTGTATTGAGATATCAATTTGAGAATATTCATTATGCAAGATTGTTTCAAAGTCTGATAAAATATCACCTTCTTCATTTTTCTTCCAATATGTTGAATTTTCTGCTGGAATATAAATTGATATGAAAATAGCTTTGGCACTTATATCAAAGCTTTTTCCAGAAAATTAAACACAAAATGTGAAATCCCCAATCATTTGTGTTTTCAAAATGAAGTGCTCAAATTGTATTCGATAATGGAATGCAATACCACCATTTTGTGTTTTCCTTAAATCACATGTTCGACACATTCCAACACAATGGCAATTTGGAATCTCAATTACTGGATCTCTAGTATGCCAGGTCTCTGTTAGTGTTATAAAATCATTGTTCCAATATTTCCAAGCATTGAGATCTTCGATTTATTTTCAAAACCTTGCGCATTCCACGCAGCATATGCTATTTCCTTTCGGGTATTCCGAAAACTACAAGATTTAGAATTTGATGTGATACTACAGTTCGTTGCCCGAGTGCTAGAATGGCCTATGTCCCCTATGGGACATAGGACATTCTAGCACTCAGGTGACGTACTGTCTGTGGTATTCTGTCCGGTCATATTAGTTACAATTCAATTGGAGCATCGTTTCGACGAGACACGTTCAGGATTACCAGGGGTGTGCCAGAAATTTGTTGTAGGGGGTCGCCCACAATGCAACTCTAGGATGAGAAGGTCTGGCAATTAAAAAGACTGAAATCTTGGCCAGAGGCCAAGCCTTGGCCAAAGGTAAAGTTGGAGTAGATTATGGGAGGGAGTGCCTCGAGGTTCAATTGTATATCGATACCAATATGTTTGATTCGAGATCGATTCCCAATAAGTCTCAAGGTTCGATTTTTTCGAATCTCTCGTACTAACTTTAATTTGTTACATTTCCAAGAAAAATTGGATAAAACTGACATTAGACAATTCATTCACGTAGGCTCAATTCATATTTAATTGAGTAATTGACAAAGGTTAATTGTTAGGTAAGAAGTGAACTTTGTCCGGCACTTTTCCCATAGTTTTAGTATTTGAAGGCTTAACTTGTTACTATTCACGTTCTTAAGAACGTGAATAGTAATAAATTAAGCCTTCAAATACTAAAACCATGGAAAATAATAGGCCTAGCTGTTTCAGCGACGGTGCTACGGAGAATATTCATTACGGTGTTTAAGGTTTCAGTCAGTCTTGTAAGGGTCATCACAGTGTACCGTAACTTCCGTTTGGTGCAATTTGAAATAATTTGTCTTTTAAGATTCGATTCGAGATTCGATTCGATATCGATATCAGAGACACGATTCGATTCGAGACTCGATTCGAACAAAATGTGTGATTCGCAGATTCGTAAACAAGTCACGATGTAATGATGTGATACTGTCATTTTATTCCGAACATTGCATGCGTTCATAAATGACCTTAAAAAATTACTTGTTCAATGATCACCCTACTCCTTTTTGAGTAGGCCCAATTTGAACTATTATGGGGGGATTTTATTTTTCATCACTCTCTATTGTATTCTTGTTTCACATATCACTGCGAGAAAAAATACTCATGTAGTCAGTGGAGACATTTGTCTATAAATAGATTTCAGTTAATCAGCCGACCATTGTTTTTGTATTCTGCTCTAAATGCGCGCAAAGCAAAATCGGGTGAGGGATCAAAGTTTCCAATTTTAACTGTAAATTTAAGGAAATCACACCAATCAGTGGCGTAGGGGATGGGCCCACAGGGCCCGCATTGCGGGTGGGGGCGGCTAGAAGGGGGGGGGGGCGTTTTGAAGAACGTCCCAACGCTGGAGGAAAGAGGCAAAGAGCGAGACTGTGTACCAAATACACATAATTTCAAACTCTCACTTCCACACGACGTACTCTTTGTAGTCTATGTATTATTCTTTTAACACTTTACCTAACGTAACGACCAAAACCCGCCAGCGCTATTCTCAACAATCGCCAATTAATTTTCATTATTTTTTTCATTTTTTGTCTCAAAAACATAGGTTATGACCCCTCGTTGGTCGAGCTCGTTCCAACGAGGGGCCATAACCTATGTTTTTGAGACAAAAAATGAAAAAAATTAGTTATTCAAGAATTATTTTTGCAAGTGTCGTTTGCTTTTCAGGTTAGGTAAAGGGTTAAGTGAACGCTACATCATTGTAACTGATAGGGGTGAGAAATGAACAATATACATACATGGTGCCTCTCAAGTCACACATGTTGGCCGTGCATGTATGTATCGTTGGATGGTGGGGGTGAAACTTAAAACATGTAATGAAAAAAATCTACAGAGTCGTACTTTTAGAATCGATTCTATAGGCTATACCTTCATTTAATTTATGGCGTATGTACTACGTGAAATCCTTAGGCTGTGCACGGTAACAACACTAAATTTGCTCCCGTTTTAAAGGCAACCACCATTATGAAAGGGCCCCCGTCTCTACCTCGCGGGCGGTGGGGGGGGGGAGAAGATTTTCCGCTACGCCACTGGCACCAACAGAGCATGTGTTTGTATTAATTGTTTCATCAGAGGATACACATACTTCGTTAACGTTGTAATAAGATATCGTCTGTGTGTGTTAAGTTTTCCCCGGCCTTTAATAGTATTCTTGATAAAAGTATTCCAAAACTGTGAGCGTTTCACCTGCATATAAAGTGTCAAATCATATGTAAGCGGTTTGCACTGTGAGAAGATTAGGAGAATTTAAATTCACATTTACTTTCCTAAACTGTATGAGAAGAATACAAGAAGATATCGTAAGATTTCGGAAGGATCAATTAAGTACGCGAGATATGATTAAGCTTGTGCTGAAAATTTTCGGTTTATATCGCATAAACCGAAGGAAAACAACAGTTATTTCTTATAATTTAATCCGGCTGTAAAATTAAAATATAAAGACTATGTGCACGTGAACGAAAAACATTTAATTTTCGCAAAAGAGAACACTCAAACTCAGGAAAGTGTGCCACAAACAGGTCACGTCAATCATTGTCAAATTGTTTGTTGTTTTGATTTTCGATCGCAGACGACAGATATTTAGCAAGTCACGTAACAATATCATTAAAAAAACATTTTTTTTAAGTTCCCCCCAAATCATGTTTGGATGTATGATCTTTTATTCGTCTCCCACTTCGGTATATTTTATTAAATTCAATTGTTTCCGAGAAATTATCATTATATTCTCGCTGACTGGAGGCGATGAAAAATCGATCATTGATCTTTGTTTACAAGCTTGTTATCCATCTATCAGTCTGCCGTCACGCCCTCACAGTGCATGACAATTGGATTGAGTGGGCGGGGCTTCCAGGGTCTTCAAAGTTGGACCGGATGTGCGAACGTGTAGAGACATTCCAAATCATTACGTGATTTGGTTTATACGATTTTGACGACTTTCACGCTGTATGCTTTCAACCAATCAAACGCAGAGGCGGGGCAAATGATTAAATTATTTGGGTTTGAAACAAAATGCTATCATTGCATCTATATTGCGTAGTGTATGGAAATAAATCTTCTCGGAGTAACAAAGAGGTAGAACAAAGGCGAATACAATTGATTTAACTCTGGGACATATCCTAGTGTCCGCTTAGCCAGATCCACATCTTTATAGAGTTCGTTTTGTCAGAGCAACAGAGTCCACCATGCCAAGGTTTTTTTTTTATTTGAGTAATCCCAATTTTCTCCTTTTCAACATCCAGATGGTCCAACTTTCTAATCAGACTGGCGTCAGAGGTATTCCCAACATTTACAAATCCAAATCATATACATTTATTGCCTGTAGATACTTATATAGCTATCGATTTGGGTGTTATGCGTTGGGACTCACGTACCAGTTTGTGTGGAGGTTTTCTCCTACCACGACGAACGGTGAATTGCTGACAGGTTTAGTATATTGCGGAGATGGGCTTCTTCTAACGAATAAATATAGCACCATAATATATTACTTGTCCATTCTTTTTCACTTTAATATAAATTCTCAAGATTCTTGTGAGCGTGGTATTATTTTGCCTCTTTTATACCAACAATGTGACATACCATACCCAGAATCCACCTGCTGACTCAGCAGTGTTATACTGAGAATGTAACAAACCATACCCAGAGTCCTCAAATCATACCCAGAATCCTCCTGCCAACTGACCTTCGTGATACTGAGAATGTAACGAACCATACCCAGAGTCCTCCAATCATACCAAGAATCCGCCTGCCAATTGTACAGCGTGATACTGAGAAGGTGTCGTATCATGCCCAGAGTCCCCCAACCATGCCAAGAATCCACCTGCCGATTGTACAACGTGATACTGAGAAGGTGACGTATTATACCCAGAGTCATCCATTCATTCCCAGAATCCACCTGCCGATTGTACACTGTGATACTAAGAATGTGACGTACCATATCCAGAGTCCCCCAATCATACCCAGAATTCGCCTGCTGACTGAACAGTCTTATACTGAGAATATAACGTACCATATCCAGAGTTCCCCAATCATTCCCAGAATGCGCCTGCTGATTGAAAAGTCTTATACTGAGAATATAACGTACCATATCCAGAGTCCCTCAATCATACCCAGAATTCGCCTGCTGATTGAACAGTGTTATACTGAGAATGTGACGTACCATATTCAGAGTTCCCCAATCATACCCAGAATGCGCCTGCTGATTGAACAGTGTTATACTGAGAATATAACGTACCATATCCAGAGTCCCTCAATCATACCCAGAATCCGCCAGCTGATTGTACAGTGTGATACTGAGAATATGACGTACCATATCCAGAGTCCCCAATCATACCCAGAATGCGCCTGCTGAATGTACAGTGTTATTCTGAGAATATGACGTACCATATCCATAGTCCCCCAATCATACGCAGAATGCGCCTGCTGAATGTACAGTGTGATACTGAGAAGGTGACGTACCATATCCAGAGTCCTCCAATCATACCCAGAATCCACCTGCCGATTGTGCAATGTAATACTAAGAATGTGGCTTATCATGCCCAGAGTCCTCCAACCATACCCAGAATGCGCCTGCCGATTGTACAGTGTGATACTGAGAAGGTGACGTATCATGCCCCGACACCTCCAATCATACCCAGAATGCGCCTGCTGATTGTACAGTGTGATACTGCGGTGACGTATCATGCCCAGAGTCCTCCAACCATACCCAGAATGCGCCTGCCGATTGTACAGCGTGATACTGAGAAAGTGACTTATCATGCCCGGAGACCTCCAATCATACCCAGAATCCACCTGCCGATTGTACAGTGTGATACTGAGAAGGTGACGTACCATATCCAGAGTCCGCCAATCATACCCACAATCCACCTGCCGATTGTACAGTGTAATACCGAGAATGTGACATACCATATCCAGAGTCCTCCAATCATACCCAGAATCCACCTGCCGATTGTACAGTTTGATACTGCGGTGACGTATCATGCCCAGAGTCATCCACTCATACCCAGAATCCACCTGCCGATTGTACACTGTGATACTGAGAAGGTGACGTACCATATCCAGAGTCCTCCAATCATACCCAGAATCCGTGTACCGATTGTACAGTGTGATACTGAGGATGTGACGTACCATATCCAGAGTCCTCCAATCATACCCAGAATCCACCTGCCGATTGTACAGTGTGATACTGAGAAGGTGACGTATCATGCCCCGACACCTACAATCATACCCAGAATCCACCTGCCAATTGTACAGTGTGATACTGAGAATGTGACGTACAATATCCAGAGACCTCCAATCATACCCAGATTCCGCCTGCTGATTGTACAGTGTGATACTGAGAACGTGACGTGCCATAGCCAGAGTCCTCTAATCATGCCCAGAATACGCCTGTTCATTGTACAGTGTGATACTGAGAATGTGACGTACTATAGACTGAGTCCTTCCATCATACCCAGAATCCGCCTGCTGATTGTACAGTGTGATACTGAGAACGTGACGTGCCATAGCCAGAGTCCTCTAATCATGCCCAGAATGCGCCTGTTCATTGTACAGTGTGACACTGAGAATGTGACGTACAATAGACAGAGTCCTTCAATCATACCCAGAATCCGCCTGCTGATTGTACAGTGTGATACTGAGAACATGACGTGCCATAGCCAGAGTCCCCTAATCATGCCCAGAATCCGCCTGCTGATTGTACAGGGTGATACTGAGAATGTGACGAACCATACCCAGAGTCCTCTAATCATATCCAGAGTCCGCCTGCTGGTTGTACAGTGTGATTCTGAGAATGTGACGAACCATACCCAGAGTCCTCTAATCATACCCAGAGTCCGCCTGCTGATTGTACAGTGTGATACTGAGAATGTGACGTACCATAGACAGTGTCACCTAACCATAACCAGAGTCCGCCTGCTGGTTGTACAATGTGATTCTGAGAATGTGACAAACCATACCCAGAGTCCTCTAATCATACCCAGAGTCCGCCTGTTCATTGTACAGTGTGATACAGAGAATGTGACGTACCATATCCAGAGTCCCCCAGCCATACCCAGAATGCGCAAACTGAATGTACAGTGTTATTCTGAGAATGTGACGAACCATAGACAGAGTCCTTCAATCATACGCGGAATCTGCCTGCTGATTGTACAGTGTGATACCGAGAAGGTGACGAACCATATCCAGAGTTCTCTAATCATACCCAGAGTCCGCCTGCTGATTGCACAGTGTGATACTGGGAATGTGACGTACCATATCCAGAGTTCTCTAATCATACCCAGAATGCGCCTGCCGATTGTACAGTGTGATACTGAGAAGGTGACGTATCATACCCAGAGTCCTCCAGTCATACCCGGAATCCATCTGCCGATTGCACAGTGTGATACTGGGAATGTGACGTACCATATCCAGGGTCCTCCAATCATACCCAGAATGCGCCTGCTGATTGTACAGTGTGATACTGGGAATGTGACGTACCATATCCAGAGTCCTCCAATCATACCCAGAATCCGCCTGCCGATTGTACAGTGTGATACTGAGAAGGTGACGTATCATACCCAGAGTCCTCCAGTCATACCCGGAATCCATCTGCCGATTGCACAGTGTGATACTGGGAATGTGACGTACCATATCCAGAGTCCCCCAATCATACACAGAATTCGCCTGCTGATTGAACAGTGTCAAACTGAGAATGTGAAGTACCATATCCAGAGTCCCCAATCATACCCAGAATCCGTCTGTCGATTGCACAGTGTGATTCTGAGGATGTGACGTACCATATCCAGAATCCCCCAATCCTACCCAGAATCCGCCTGCTGATTGTACAGTGTGATACTGGGAATGTGATGTACCATATCCAGAGTCCTCCAATCATACCCAGATTACGCCTGCTGATTGTACAGTGTGATACTGGGAATGTGACGTACCATATCCACAGTTCTCTAATCATACCCAGAATCCGCCTGCCGATTGTACAGTGTGATTCTGAGGATGTGACAAACCATATCCAGAATCCCCCAATCCTACCCAGAATCCGCCTGCTGATTGTACAGTGTGATACCGAGAATGTGACGTACCATATCCAGAGTCCTCCAATCATACCCAGAATGCGCCTGCTGATTGTACAGTGTGGTACTGGGAATGTGACGTACCATATCCACAGTTCTCTAATCATACCCAGAATCCGCCTGCCGATTGTACAGTGTGATTCTGAGGATGTGACAAACCATATCCAGAATCCCCCAATCCTACCCAGAATCCACCTGCTGAATGTACAGTGTTATTCTGAGGATGTGACGTACCATATCCATAGTCCCCCAATCATGCCCAGAATGCGCCTGCTGAATGTACAGTGTGATATTGAGAAGGCGACGTACCATATCCAGAGTCCTCCAATCATACCCAGAATCCATCTGCCGATTGTACAGTGTAATACTGAGAATGTGGCGTATCATGCCCAGGGTCCTCCAACCATACCCAGAATCCACCTGCCGATTGTACAGTGTGATACTACGGTGACGTATCATACCCAGAGTCATCCACTCATACCCAGAATCCACCTGCCGATTGTACAGTGTGATACTGAGAATGTGACATACCACATCCAGAGTCCTCCAATCATACCGAGAATCCGCCTGCCGATTGTACAGCGTGATACTGAGAATGTGACACACCATATCCAGAGTCCTCCAATCATACCCAGAATCCGCCTGCCGATTGTACAGTGTGATACTACGGTGACGTATCATGCCCAGAGTCATCCACTCATACCCAGAATCCACCTGCCGATTGTACAGTGTGATACTGAGAATGTGACGTACCATACCCAGAGTCATCCAATCATACCGAGAATCCGTGTACCGATTGTACAGTGTGATACGGAGAAGGTGACATACCATATCCAGAGTCATCCAATCATACCCGGAATCCGTCTGCCGATGGTACAGCGTGATACTGAGAATGTGACGTACCACATCCAGAGTCCTCCAATCATACCCAGAATCCACCTGCCGATTGTACAGTGTGATACTGAGAAAGTGACGTATCATGCTCCGACACCTCCAATCATACCCTGAATCCACCTGCCGATTGTACAGTGTGATACTGAGAATGTGACGTACCATATCCAGAGTCCTCCAATCATACCCAGATTCCGCCTGCTGATTGTACAGTGTGATACTGAGAACGTGACGTGCCATATCCAGAGTCCTCCAATCATACCCAGATTCCGCCTGCTGATTGTACAGTGTGATACTGAGAATGTGACGTACCATATCCAGAGTCCTCTAATCATGCCCAGAATACGCCTGCTCATTGTACAGTGTGATACTGAGAACGTGACGTACTATAGACAGAGTCCTTCCATCATACCCAGAATCCGCCTGCTGATTGTACAGTGTGATAACGAGAACGTGCCGAACCATACCCAGAGTCCTCTAATCATACCCAGAGTCCGCCTGCTGATTGTACAGTGTGATACTGAGAATGTGACGTACCATAGACAGAGTCATCTAACCATAACCAGAGTCCGCCTGCTGGTTGTACAGTGTGATTCTGAGAATGTGACAAACCATACCCGGAGTCCTCTAATCATACCAAGAGTCCGCCTGTTCATTGTACAGTGTTATTCTGAGAATGTGACGTACCATAGACAGAGTCCTTCAATCATACGCGGAATCCGCCTGCTGATTGTACAGTGTGATACCGAGAAGGTGACGAACCATATCCAGTGTTCTCTAATCATACCCAGAGTCCGCCTGCCGACTGTACAGTGTGATACTGAGAAGGTGACGTATCATACCCAGAGTCCTCCAGTCATACCCGGAATCCATCTGCCGATTGCACAGTGTGATACTGAGAATGTGACGTACCATATCCAGAGTCCCCCAATCATACACAGAATTCGCCTGCTGATTGAACAGTGTCAAACTGAGAATGTGAGGTACCATATCCAGAGTCCCCCAATCATACCCAGAATCCGTCTGTCGATTGCACAGTGTGATTCTGAGGATGTGACGAATCATATCCAGAATCCCCCAATCGTACGCAGAATCCGCCTGCCGATTGTACAGTGTGATTCTGAGAATGTGACGTACCATATCCAGAGTCCTCCAATAATACCCAGATTACGCCTGCTGATTGTACAGTGTGACACTGGGAATGTGGCGTACCATATCCACAGTTCTCTAATCATACCCAGAATCCGCCTGCTGAATGTACAGTGTGATACTGAGAATGTGACGTACCATATCCAGAGTCCTCCAGTCATACCCAGAATCCGTCTGTCGATTGCACAGTGTGATTCTGAGGATGTGACGAATCATATCCAGAATCCCCCAATCCTACCCAGAATCCGCCTGCTGATTGTACAGTGTGATACTGAGAATGTGACGTACCATATCCAGAGTCCTCCAATCATACCCAGATTACACCTGCTGATTGTACAGTGTGATACTGGGAATGTGACGTACCATATCGACAGTTCTCTAATCATACCCAGAATCCGCCTGCCGATTGTACAGTGTGATTCTCAGGATGTGACGAACCATATCCAGAATCCCCCAATCCTACCGAGAATCCGCCTGCTGATTGTACAGTGTGATACTGAGAATGTGACGTATCATATCCAGAGTCCTCAAATCATACCCAGAATGCGCCTGCTGATTGTACAGAGTGATACTGGGAATGTGACGTACCATATCCAGAGTCCTCCAATCATACCCAGAATGCGCCTGCTGATTGTACAGTGTGATACTGAGAATGTGACGTGCCATATCCAGAGTCCTCCAATCATACCCAGAATGCGCCTGCTGATTGTACAGTGTGATACTGGGAATGTGACGTACCATATCCAGAGTCCTCCAATCATACCCAGAATGCGCCTGCTGATTGTACAGTGTGATACTGGGAATGTGACGTACCATATCCAGAGTCCTCCAATCATACCCAGAATCCGCCTGCTGATTGTACAGTGTGATACTGAGAATGTGACGTACCATATCCAGAGTCCTCCAGTCATACCTAGAACCTGTCTGTCGATTGCACAGTGTGATTCTGAGGATGTGACGAACCATATCCTGAATCCCCCAATCCTACCCAGAATCCGCCTGCTGATTGTACAGTGTGATACTGAGAATGTGACGTACCATATCCAGAGTCCTCCAATCATACCCAGAATGCGCCTGCTGAATGTACAGTGTTATTCTGAGGATGTGACGTACCATATCCATAGTCCCCCAATCATGCCCAGAATGCGCCTGCTGAATGTACAGTGTGATACAGAGAAGGCGACGTACCATATCCAGAGACCTCCAATCATACCCAGAATCCATCTGCCGATTGTACAGTGTAATACTGAGAATGTGCCGTATCATGCCCAGGGTCCTCCAACCATACCCAGAATCCACCTGCCGATTGTACAGTGTGATACTACGCTGACGTATCATGCCCAGAGTCATCCACTCATACCCACAATCCACCTGCCGATTGTACACTGTGATACTGAGAATGTGACGTACCATATCCAGAGTCCTCCAATCATACCGAGAATCCGCCTGCCGATTGTACAGCGTGATACTGAGAATGTGACACACCATATCCAGAGTCCTCCAATCATACCCCGAATCCGCCTGCCGATTGTACAGTGTGATACTACGGTGACGTATCATGCCCAGAGTCATCCACTCATACCCAGAATCCACCTGCCGATTGTACAGTGTGATACTGAGAATGTGACGTACCATATCCAGAGTCATCCACTCATACCGAGAATCCGTGTACCGATTGTACAGTGTGAAACGGAGAAGGTGACATACCATATCCAGAGTCATCCAATCATACCCGGAATCCGTCTGCCGATGGTACAGCGTGATACTGAGAATGTGACGTACCACATCCAGAGTCCTCCAATCATACCCAGAATCCACCTGCCGATTGTACAGTGTGATACTGAGAAGGTGACGTATCATGCCCAGATACCTCCAATCATACCCAGAATCCACCTGCCGATTGTACAGTGTGATACTGAGAATGTGACGTACCATACCCAGAGTCCTCCAATCATAACCAGAATCCGTCTGCCGATTGTACAGTGTGATACTGAGAATGTGACGGACCATACCCAGAGTCCTCCAGTGATACCCAGAATCCGTCTGTCGATTGTACTGTGTGATACTGCGAATGTGATGTACCATATGCAGAGTCCTCCAATCATACCTAGAATCCGCCTCCTGATTGTACAGTGTGGTACTGAGAATGTGACGTGCCATATCCAGAGTCCTCCAATCATACCCAGAATGCGCCTGCTGATTGTACAGTGTGATACTGGGAATGTGACGTACCATATCCAGAGTCCTCCAATCATACCCAGAATGCGCCTGCTGATTGTACAGTGTGATACTGGGAATGTGACGTACCATAACCAGAGTCCTCCAATCATACCCAGAATCCGCCTGCTGATTGTACAGTGTGATACTGAGAATGTGACGTACCATATCCAGAGTCCTCCAGTCATACCTAGAATCTGTCTGTCGATTGCACAGTGTGATTCTGAGGATGTGACGAACCATATCCAGAATCCCCCAATCCTACCCAGAATCCGCCTGCTGATTGTACAGTGTGATACTGAGAATGTGACGTACCATATCCAGAGTCCTCCAATCATACCCAGAATCCGTCTGCCGATTGTACAGTGTGATACTGGGAATGTGACGTACCATATCAAGAGTCCCCCAATCATACCCAGAGTGCACCTGCTGAATGTACAGTGTTATTCTGAGGATGTGACGTACCATATCCATAGTCCCCCAATCATGCCCAGAATGCGCCTGCTGAATGTACAGTGTGATACTGAGAAGGCGACGTACCATATCCAGAGACCTCCAATCATACCCAGAATCCAGCTGCCGATTGTACAGTGTAATACTGAGAATGTGCCGTATCATGCCCAGGGTCCTCCAACCATACCCAGAATCCACCTGCCGATTGTACAGTGTGATACTACGGTGACGTATCATGCCCAGAGTCATCCACTCATACCCACAATCCACCTGCCGATTGTACACTGTGATACTGAGAATGTGACGTACCATATCCAGGGTCCTCCAATCATACCGAGAATCCGCCTGCCGATTGTACAGCGTGATACTGAGAATGTGACACACCATATCCAGAGTCCTCCAATCATACCCAGAATCCGCCTGCCGATTGTACAGTGTGATACTACGGTGACGTATCATGCCCAGAGTCATCCACTCATACCCAGAATCCACCTGCCGATTGTACAGTGTGATACTGAGAATGTGACGTACCATATCCAGAGTCATCCACTCATACCGAGAATCCGTGTACCGATTGTACAATGTGAAACGGAGAAGGTGACATACCATATCCAGAGTCATCCAATCATACCCGGAATCCGTCTGCCGATGGTATAGCGTGATACTGAGAATGTGACGTACCACATCCAGAGTCCTCCAATCATACCCAGAATCCACCTGCCGATTGTACAGTGTGATACTGAGAAGGTGACGTATCATGCCCAGATACCTCCAATCATACCCAGAATCCACCTGCCGATTGTACAGTGTGATACTGAGAATGTGACGTACCATACCCAGAGTCCTCCAATCATAACCAGAATCCGTCTGCCGATTGTACAGTGTGATACTGAGAATGTGACGAACCATACCCAGAGTCCTCCAGTGATACCCAGAATCCGTCTGTCGATTGTACTGTGTGATACTGGGAATGTGATGTACCATATGCAGAGTCCTCCAATCATACCTAGAATCCGCCTCCTGATTGTACAGTGTGATACTGAGAACGTGACGTGCCATAGCCAGAGTCCTCTAATCATGCCCAGAATGCGCCTGTTCATTGTACAGTGTGATACTGAGAATGTGACGTACCATGGACAGAGTCCTCCAATCATACCCAGAATCCGCCTGCTGATTGTACAGTGTGATACTGAGAACGTGACGTGCCATAGCCAGAGTCCCCTAATCATGCCCAGAATCCGCCTGCTGATTGTACAGTGTGATACTGAGAATGTGACGAACCATACCCAGAGTCCTCTAATCATATCCAGAGTCCGCCTGCTGGTTGTACAGCGTGATACTGAGAACGTGGCGTGCCATAGCCAGAGTCCTCTAATCATACCCAGAGTCCGCCTGCTGATTGTACAGTGTGGTACTGGGAATGTGATGTACCAAATCTAGAGTCCTCCAATCATACTCAGAATCTGTCTGCCGATTGTACAGTGTGATACTGGGAATGTGACATACCATATCCAGAGTCCCCCAATCATACCCGGAATGATCCTGCTGATTGTAGAGGGTGATACTGGGAATGTGACGTACCATATCCGGAGTCCTCTAATCATACCCAGAATACGCCCGCTGAGTGAACAGTGTTATACTGAGAATATGACGTACCTTATCCAGAGTCCCCCAACCATACCCAGAATGCGCCTGCTGAATGTACAGTGTGATACTGAGAAGGTGACGTACCATATCCAGAGTCCCCGAACCATGCCAAGAATCCACCTGCCGATTGTACAACGTGATACTGAGAAGTTGACGTATTATACCCAGAGTCATCCATTCATTCCCAGAATCCACCTGCCGATTGTACATTGTAATACTGAGAATGTGACGTATCATGCCCAGAGTCCTCCAACCATACCCAGAATCCGTCTGCCGATTGAGCTGTGTGATACTGAGAATGTGGCGTACCATAGCCAGAATCCTCTAACATTATCCAGAATCCACAATCTTACGTAGGGGGTAGCCGATACGTTCAGGTCGCTGAACTAGCCCCCTAGATATTACTCTTGCCCCTCCCTCTCCCCCTAGCTTTGATATCCTGGCAACGAGCCGGTTGCGGTTATTAGATAGCTAAAGATGCCGAAATTGACCCTAAACACCTCTGAATATAGAAGTAGCATATGGTCCCCCATTGGAACAAGCTCAACGACAAATTTGTATGATGATTTGTGTGAAAAGAGTTGGTCGATATCCGTAACGTTGGATAAAGGATTATTATAAATTACTTCATTGATCACCTTCTTTGACGCAATATGTTTCGGCTTATCGTGTTTAATAACGATTCATTATTGGTCACGAGATAGTTTACGTTGGATAACGGACTGAGATGAATTAATTCATTGACCGTCCACCTGCTTCAAACCAATTTGTTTCGGCTTATCGCGTATAATAACGCATAATTGTTGATAAACCGCGTCACGAGATTCTGATGAATGGTGTCGTGGCCTCGGATGCCAGCAAATCTAAAATTATGAATAGTCTCCCCTGCAAATATCTCTGCTCTGTGAAACTTGGGTCTCGCTCCAGTTATTTAACTGAATACGCCAGTAGTTCATTTTCAAAAAAAAATGCACAAATTCTCATTAACAAGGCCGGTGATATTTCGCATTTAAAGTACCCCTCTTCTGCGCTATCCTCACAATAGGCTATAAACATTTTCTGGATGCTCTCAGTGTCGCCTTTCCTTTTGAAAATAGCACACAGACAAAGCCTTAGGTATCAACTTTGTTGGTCAAATTCACTCAGTTGAATGACAGTTGATTGTTCAAAACAACGCGTCAAAAGTTTCTAATTTTGAGGATACATTTAGAATTTTCATGCATCGACGCCATCAGAGCCATGTTATAGGAATTCTTTATTATTTCCACACTGAAAATTTTACAACATAAGATGAACATCCTGGGAAAGAAAAACATAGCTTTCTTATTCATTTTTTCCAAAAGATTTCTCAAAACAAATTTACACAAAATTGTCCATTTGTCACCTGTAAAATGTCACCTCTGAAACAGGTTTGAGAGGGCGCGGTGAGGTCGCGGTAACCAATTCTCGTCAGATCACCGAAGTTAAGCAACGTCGAGCTCGGTTAGTAGTTGGATGGGTGCCCGGCTGATTCGGACTCCCGCGTTGTGTCCTTGTGCAAGGCACGTTACCCCGATTGACCGCATGGGGGAACGATGGGGGAACGATGACGCTGTGTACTAAGTCGTACTGCACGTCGATGGTGCGCATGTGTTCAACCAATCTAACCCTGCCTGTGCCGTGGTGCAGAATTCAGAGGAACGATGTTGGAGAGCTGACAGCTGCTCGCCGTTGCTCGGTGGTTCTGTCCGGGAACACCGGCTCCCCCACCGGTAAAACTGCCACGGTCACGATTAGCCATTGTGCATAAGTATGTGACCTTCAAACACAATAAATAAATAAATAAATAAATAAATAAATAAATAAATAACAGGTTTGAGAAAGTCATTAAACATTCCTATGTGACCTTGACCTCTGACTCAAATGCGCCTGGCTGTACATAGTTTGAATGAAGACCACCAGCTGATTATTTTGGCCATATCACCATTAAGGAGTAATATTTACAAAATCCACGCCATCACAAAAATACACTTATGGCCCAAAAATAGTCATTTGACTATCCCCGGATAAGACTTTTAATAGGAAACGAGGCCTAGCAGCAGCTTTTAGATGAACTGAAATTCGTGGTATTGCCATTTGAATTATAAGAATTTGTCGTGTTCGAAATGCAGAGAGTCTCGTGATTTCTCGAGATTATCATCGTGATATCGCAAGTTCAGTTTTAATAGGTTTTAATGATTCAAGTTGACTTATAACTCATATCTTTGAAATAACACATGGTGTGTACATTGCCAATTTTGGCCTTAGGGTTGGAATCGGCAGCCCACACGCCATGAAGATCAAACATTTCTTACCAGGGTGCACTTGTATTGCACCTTTGTATACGTAATATTCTAACACTTCGAAGTCCATTACTTCTCTTGTATGTGGAACCACCTGACGCGTTAAGAACGTAAATACTCGTAAACATGTTTGTATTACATTCGCTAGGCATTTCACTGAGACGCCACTCATGAACTGTATATACACATGCACCGTTGGTTGTACAATACAATAAGCATTTGTATGTAACAGTGAGGTATTTATATTGGCATTAGCCTGTTTACCGAACCTTTCCAAGCGAATAAAATATTGTTTTAAAAAAATTACCTCGATTCAAATATTTCCCCCAGTCTGAACGTTTGACTATTATTTATTTATTTATTTATTTATTTATTTATTTATTTATTTATTTATTTATTTATTTATTGGTGTTTAAGGTCACATATTTCCGTGCGTTTGGCTAATCATGACCACGACAGTCTTACGGGTAGAGAAAAACGGAGTACCCGGAGAGAACTACCGAGCAACGGCGAGCAACTGTCAGCTCCCCAGCATACTAACTCCACATAAGCAGGGTTAGCATTGGTTGAAAACAGGTGCACCATCGACGTGCAGTACGCCTTAGTACACAACGCCACCGTGCCCCTACGGGGGGGGGGGGGGGGGCAATGGGAGTGAAGCGTCTTGCTCAAGAGCACAACGCGGTTGCCGCAGGTGGGATTCGAACCGAGGACCTCTCAGATTGCAGCCTGCATCTCTACCTACTGAGCCCCCTTGCCCCCTCTTATTCCTTATTGAAACCCATTTAGAAACAAGAAAATGGCGTTTTCACAATCGTTTGTTGTTCTGTAACTGCGACAGAGAGCTGTCTGTTGTTTTCGGTTATTAAACGTAACAAAAGGAAACTTGGCTTTATTTTCTACTGATGTTAAAGGTGTTTTCTCAACAATTACTTGCTTCTTTCTTGGATCTTCCTCGCTCATCATTTTATAGGAGACGACTTTATGACAATATAAGTAAGTGTGGGGGTGGGGCGGAACGACCGTCCCTCTAACATCGTCCTGAACACATGCAGGTAAAGAAAAGTCAATTAAAGAATGATTTTGCCTTCGAGCGTTTATTCAACACTCTGCACGCTGATGTCAAAATACCGATGAGCTTTGTCAAACAAGAGTGAATTGGTTAAATTCCTAGTTGCATTATGGGAAAAAAACTTGCTGCTTGAAATTTTAATATTTTGTCCTCAGTTTAACCCTTTACCCAACGTAACGGCCAAAACCGGCCAGCGCTATTCTCAAAAATCGCCAATTAATTTTCACTATTTTTTTCATTTTTTGTCTCAAAAACATAGGTTATGACCCCTCGTTGGAACGAGCTCGACGAGCTCGTTCCAACGAGGGGTCATAACCTATGTTTTTGAGACAAAAAATGAAAAAAGTTAGTTATTCAAGAATTTTTTTTGCAAGTGTCGTCTGCTTTTCACGCTAGGTAAAGGGTTAAGAGGGTTTAATGCTACTTATACAAAGCGCTGCTGAGAACGATGGTGAGCCCGGATGGAGGGGGTCATTGTGTAGAAGGGGCGTTATGGGCCCTACGAGCGCCGAAAGCGCGAAGCGATAAACGGAGGATCCTTGGGTCCTCTTCCAATTTTTTTTTTCAAATTAATGCTAGGAGAAGCATTCTCCTGCATTTTTTTGACAATATCTGTTCAATTATTTTCTTACAATTTGGGTAATTTATGTGCATTTTTCTCCAAAGATGATCCTGATCACCACGATACAGGAAAGGCGGTGGAAAACCAACAAACTTGAACAAATGGGTTTTTTTTTAAATATGAATGGACCCTTGTCAGAAATTCAAGTACGTAATCTTGCGACTTCCATCAACATCAGAGGCCAAAAGCCTTGCGACGATTTCAGCTCACACGTATCGATGGGTCAATCGACACTTTCCTAAAACACCCAAAATCCCAGGCCCTGAGGCAGTACTCCCAACACCTCACCCTCGGCACTAGTACTTATACACGCAGGTTTCAGTGTCCTACTTTCGATTTTGAGCTTTTTAACAATAGCACCACGAATGGTATATTCCAATACGGTAATGTATACATCAAAATGAGCGAGTCTATCTTGTTTTAAGGTTGGGTTTTTTTCGGTGTGGGGGGGGGGGGGGTGTTGTTGTTTTTTTTAAACGGGGGGGGGGGGGGGTCGGCTATAATTCAGTCATATAAGGTTGTATAGGGTTGTAACATGGTTCATCTCACTGAGATATATATTGTGTTGTTTATTCTTCTACCCCCCCCCCCCCCCCCCCGGTTAAGATGGGCACATTTTGGACGAATCTAAGATCTAATAGCATCAGATACATCTTCATTCCCACCAAATACTCGTTGATACAGGCGCGCGCATTATCGCCGAATCTAATTCAATTGCCCGGTACAGTTGCAACAGTCTCCTTGGGTTGGTAACTCTTTCCCTGCTGAACCCGCTTATTTCTAACATAACCAATCATAATCTTTTTTAATTAGGATTCCATAATTGACATAAACCAGTATGTGAACGATAATACCCGAAGATAACCGAACATCGACGGAATACCAGATTAGATTCGTCGCCAGTTCGGGTGTCTGAATCGAACGACGCATCGAATCTAATAGATGCAGTAAATGCGTTGCTCTCAGTCGAAGATATGTCTGAAATGCGACTGGAAGATTTATTTGATTCAGACAGATGAATAATCGTCGCATGTATTTCAAATATTATATTATATGCTAGTCTGTGATTTATCGTAAATTATCTAAAAGATATTTCTCGATATCAATCGACTCGATGAATCTCGAGGAATATCCCTCAGAAGCTTGTTAAATGACTCCACGCTACGACTAATCACATTGCCTTGAAGGAACGATCAGCTGATCTTTGTTATTGTTTTGAAACGTACGCATGTCTCGTCAAATTGGGGCTGAATATTGTTCAATAAAATGTCTCGTAGCACAGGGGGAGCCACCAAAAATTGCAAGACGTGACGTGGGGGTGGGTGGGTCTCTTGAGTGCGCCAAAAATGTGCAATTTTTTGAATTTTTTAAAAATATTTCAATATGTCAGCTAATATATACCATCATTTGTGTTTCAAACATAAAAGATGATGTTGTACATCACACTCTTAACATAAATACAACACCAGGAGGCTTTATATGTGAGAATATTGGGCTTAAACTGGGAAAATGTCACACGTTAGTAAGGGGTGGGTGTCTTGTTCAAAATGCAGAAAATGTGCAGACAATATTTTTGGAACAATTCAAATGAAAATTTGTTCCCGTATATGTACACCTGCTCTGGTCAAGCCTGATAATGAACAGCTTGTCACTTGTAGATTGTGGCCCACAGAGGTTTTAAATTGGTGGTACCAGTTTAACCTAACCCTTTACCTAATATGAAAGGCAGACGACACTTGCCAAAAAATGATTGAATAACTAATTTTTTTCATTTTTGTCTCAAAAAGATAGGTTATGACCCCTCATTGGAACGAGCTCGACGAGCTCGTTCCAATGAGGGATCATAACCTATGTTTTTGAGACAAAAATGAAAAAATAATAAAAATTAATTGGCGATTTTTGAGAATAGCGCTGGCCGGTTTTGGCCGTTACGTTGGGTAAAGGGTTAAGAACATTATGAAAACCCCCTAAAGACAGCTACGCCTACTAAATTTATAAGTTTATTTGGATTTTAATGGGAGAGTGTCTGAGAACGGTAGTAGAAAATTTTGCACGTAATGGGTGGGTGTAAAAAGGAGCCGAATAAAAAATAGGACGTCACGTCTTGCAAATTTTGTAGTGCCCCCCCCCCCCCCCCCCCCCCCCCCCCCCCCCCGCCTTGCGTAGCATATAATAAATAGAAGATATCTACTGTTTTTTGAGTGGAATACCGAAAAATATCTCACGAGTGACAGAGACAAATTACCATTTGTCTCGGTCACAAGTGAGATAATTTCGGTATCCACACAAAAACACTAGATTTTCTTTTTATTATACGCTTTTTATAAGAATCTGGTCATTCCAACTCCACTCGCTTCAACCTTGATTTGCGCATTGATATGCGGAAGTGATTGATCGATACTCGAATCACAGGTAGTTTCTTACGATCTGATTCAGCTGGCGGGTTTCATGTATCGATTCAAGGTGAATACGTGTTGAATTATTGCTGGAAATGATCGGGTTCCACTTTAAACACTAGAGTTTTCTCTTCATTATTCCTTTCTAGAACAAATTGATCATTTCCAGTGATAATTTGACTCGACTCATCTTGAAGTGATGCTTTGAAACCCGGCATTTTGACAATTCCTGTGAAAGTGAACATTTCTGTATCTTCAAGTAGGGGAAACGATTTCTATCTTTAGGCAAGTTTTCGATAATCTATCGTTTAACGTATAATAAAAAAGAAAGTCTACTCTATTTTAGTCAGTATCTGGAATTATCCTCATGATGTGGACCTGAAAGTTTTATTTTTCACGAGCGCTTGCGCTAGTAAAAAATATATTTTCAGGTCCACACGATCAATTGTTTCAGTAGCTTCCTAAATGACGTTATGCTTCGGCGCATGACGTCGCCTTG
>CM062288.1:319076413-319357440 GCA_031216915.1 Pictodentalium vernedei | reverse complement strand
TCCCTTTAGACCAACTCCACTAGATCAATTCCCAAAAGACCAACTAGTTACTGTTATTGACTGGTTGACGGCTAGATTATTTTGGTGGTCTAATTTAGTTCATGAAATCTGTTTTATTACAAAATTATTGGAGAGTGCCCACAGGCATTCTCCAATAATTTGTAATAAGACAAATTTATATAAACAAAATATTATTTGAATTTGACCGTGGGTGAATCACAAGAAAGGAAAATACTGGCTTTTGCTCCGGTATCCCTTGTTTTTGAAAGCACTGATAGTGGTTTCTTGCACTCAACTCAAATTATTGATATAACATTATGTTGAAAGTAGAACACATCAGTTGGTCTAAACAGTGGCGTAGCCAGCCCAAAGCAAGTGGGGTGGACAAAGTCGCACAGCCTGGCTTGGAGCCGTTTTAGTAGGGAGGGAGGGTGTGAGCCCCCCTTTGAATTTGTAACTGGTGGGGGGGGGGGGGGGGCAGGTGCGGTAAAAGCTTTCCAGGATTTCACATTTCATAATTTTGCGTCCCTAAAATTTGAGCTAGGTTACAATAATCATGGTTTCCACCAGAGGTAACTAAATCGTCCCCTGAGTTCCAATGTGTTCTATGTGCCAGTAGGCACATAGAACACATTGGAACTCAGGGGACGAAATGTGTCTGATATGGGGCGGCGAATGGGTCGTTGGTACCACGGACCAACCATGGTTCGACCCGTGGTTGAAAAATTTTGAATTCCAGGGTTCAAAAACCCCCATCTCCTTGCATCTGAGCGGATATTTTAAGGTTTTTCATGTATTGATGACTGTCTTCTTTGTTCACCGCATCAGATATTAGGACAAGCAATCTACAAATCTACAACCTTACCCCCATGGTCCTACCCCCCCCCCCCGCCCCCACACGATATTTATGCCAGTTTTGGACATAGTTCAAGGCCAACTTTGAGGGAAAGTGAGGGGGACGCCCCCCCCCCCCCCCCCCCCCCCCCCCCCCCCCCCCGCGGTCACGCCACTGTGTCTAAAAGGGTTTGGTCTAATCGGAATTGGTCTTTTGGGGAATTGGTCTGGTGGGAGTTGGTCTAAAGGGAATTGGTCTAGTGGGAATGAACCACGCAGAAAGTGTGTATGTCAGTTGAAAGGGTTACAAATGAAATTACAGAACATTTAATGTTCTCGTTTAATGTCCCCGTCATATATTTCTTCTCGCTATTATAGTTTATTTTTATTGATGACATTTTATGACCAGTAGCATTTCAGGTGTGACAGTCTAGATGGTTGCCTTTCAGTTCAATTTAGGTCAAACGTATCACTTGATAAGAGGACTTCAGGCAATATGTACATGCATAATGAATCACTTTGACTTAAGAATGTGACAGTTTTCCGCGTAAGGTATCCCCTGCCACGCAATTATCCAGCCGTGAAGCAAATTACATATCCCTAAAGCTTTAAATTGGAGTGAAACGGAGACTCTTCTATTGTGTGGTATTTTTTTCAAACAGGTGAAACATCTTTCTTCGGATTTGCGTGAAGACAGTCGAAACTTTTGTGAGAAATTCCCTTTCAAGTCTTTGAAGGAAACGGTGAGTTTTACGGAACTTTTTAAAGAATATATTGTAAATTTCACATAGATTTGCACCACCACCCCCATGTTATCAAACCTGTAATTTACTACACATATCTGTGTTGACTTCAAATAACGCGATGGGGATGTGAAGTTTGTTTGCGGTGGCGGCCAACACAAAGCTTCGGAGAGGCCAAGGGCATCAATGCATGCGAAAGTTAGAGGAGTTTTCAACAGGAAAGAAGAATAGAACATCATGGTTTCCTTCCTGGTAAGCCTGGGTATGTGGGGTATTTAATACAATATAAAAGGTGCTGTGGTATTCACCCGCACGGGACTCTCTCGCAGATCCAAAGCTAGTGGTGGGCGAACGCCGTCAGAATGAAAATTGGTCGTCCGAACGCAACATTTTCTGGAAAAGCCGCTAGTTTGAAAAATAGTTAACTATTTGGCGAAACCACGATCTTCACGGTGCAAATATACCTCAATTTAAAAATCCTTTGTGTGAAAGCGCCTTTTATAAATATATGCGGCTTAGGTAGTAACGTGCACGAACAAATTTCGTGTATTATTATCATTTTAAAGAATTACTTTTGTTAAACAAAAAAAATAAATAAATAAACGAAGGTTTCTGACCTGTTTCGTTTCTGATTGTTTTAAAGAATTATATTGAGTTAGATTTCAAGGGAACAAGAAGACGTTAATTTGGACACATATCGTCTCTCCACTTTTGCTCCTTTGTGAAAGAGCTTGTTGAAAAAACAACACAGTGTGTAAAATGTAAGACACCAGAAGCAACGTGATATTACATAAAGCTGTAATTCAAAAAAGCTTTAACTTTGTACCTGCTACTGACGGATATTTCTGTCCTGGACACCAAATCTCTTGCCACTAAATTAAATACAGTTTGCGCATTTTTACTTAAATTTATCCCCTGTCATTAAATCAAGGTTTCGACCAAAGATTTCTTGGATTAAATTTCCAAAAGATTTTCATCAAATCTAGTCATGGCTGCTATAAAGCAGCCATGACAAGATTTGATAAAAATATTTTTAAAAATAGTCAGCGAGTTAAGAGTAAATACGGACGAAATTTCATAAAAACATGTCATTGCGAAGATAAAAACGAAGTTACCCGAAAATTATCGGAAGTAAACAAACTCCCCGCGACATCATTTCTGAATGCACGCTGTTTTTAGTTTTAACTTTCTGCTGTTCGTATAAATGACCGCCGCGAAGAACAACTGTGCATTATTTTAGCAATAGTTGGACATTATTAGATAAAAAAACAACTTTTCACATAAACTGAAGTTATGTAGACAATAAAACCCTCGGCACGTTTATCGTCAACGACAGTTTGAAATGTTCCGTGACACGTACACTATAAACAGACCCGCGTGAACACAACCCTTGCCTTTGTCCTTCTGATAGGCTAATTTCGATGGATTTGGAATATGCTATTGTACTGAATTTTCCGTGAGTGATCGGCTAACCTGTTCTGTTTGAAAAACTATAGGCTGCCGTTTTTCAAATGCCCTTTAAATTCTCGCCTTCAAATTAATTTGTTTAATTGAAACATATAATTGCATACGAATGATATATGAAACATGGGTGTACTTTTGCATAACGGACATTAAATGGTCAATATATTTTTTTCACAATCGAGGCTTATTGTCTCTTCAAAGTTTTTATTAACAGTCAACGATCCGGAAGTGCGTCGGAAAATTGTAACTCTGTCTACAATATGTCGGAAAATTTTGAGGTCCCAGTTTCGAGTCTGTGTATTCATCATGCCTTTTTCCTTATACATGGGGTTATTCGCACTGGAAGATATTAGAAATGAAAAAATGGAAGAGTTATATAAATGTCAAGTTTTTTGTGAAAGAACACTTTATTCAGGTTTATTTAGGGTGGGGTAAACACTTTATGAAGCCCATGTGTATCCACTTATTGGAAAATTAATAAAACCTTATGCGCCCGGTTTGCCTCCGCCTAAAGGCGTCATTGGGGGAAAACAGTGGCTGATCCAACATATTGGTCACAGTCTGGCCAAAGTTTGGTCCTCTCTCAGGTTTCATTAGCCTAAAGTGTGTTTTTTTCGTTGTTGTTGCTTTGTGCGAGAGAGAGAGAGAGAGAGAGAGAGAGAGAGAGGGGGGGGGGGGGGGGGGAGCGTGTGTGCGTGAGTGCCCAATTAAAATCGCCAATTAATTTTTATTTTTCATTTTTTGTCTCAAAAAACATAGGTTATGACTCCTCTTTGGAACGAGCTCGTCAAGCTCGTTCCAATGAGGGGTCATAACCTATGTTTTTGAGACCAAAAAAATGAAAAAAATTAGTTATTCAAGAATTTGGTTTGAAAGTGTCGTCTGCTTTTCCTGTTAGGTAAAGGGCTAAACAAGTTATATACACGGGTAAGTGGTTATGGTATTAACAACAACTACAAAGAAGGAAAAACTGATGTAGTTTTCTGTTTTCTGCATTGGGGGGGGGGGGGGGGGAGTTGTTTGGGGGTTTTTTGTTTGATTTGTTTTTGTGGGGACATCCCCCCCCTCCCGCCCCACTTGCCATTGGTACACGTAAAATACGTTATAAACGAATACACGAGAGTTTCTCGCTTACAGTTTTCTGAAAGTGAAATTTTTTTCCACTTGGAGGGGCGTTTTGGGGCAGCGCGTGCCCTACTTCTAGCGAAAAAGGGCACGCCCCCAACGCTCCCCGGGCCCCGCTTTCAGCTTCTTTGGAGGACTCTCGTGTACTCTCACCGATATTTCTTGAATTACTGTGTTTTAGTTAGTATGTTTTCACTTTCTGGATACCAAAGCCTTTAAAATACTCCGTGTATTGTGATTGTCATGGAAAGTTAACTTTTGTCCCCAAGAAAGATACTTAATTCAAATCAAAGCAAATTCACCCTTTATTCGCAGTATACATAATATACAGAATTTTGAGTGTTCAAGTTTTATACAGATTATTGTATACTGCAGGGGGTGTCGTAGCCAAGCCAGAAAATAAGCAGACTGTCATCTGCAAAATGAGGTCCCCAGAGGTTGAATTTAGTGATGCTACCCTGCACAGCAGGGTAGCATCACTAAATTTACCCTCTGTGAACCTTAATCTGAATAAGCATCTCAAAACTGAACAGAAAGGGGTACCCAGAAGACAAATTGGTCCACTGTATGGGATAGCATCATCACATTCACCCTCTGGGGACCTCATTCTGCAAATGTCAGAATGCTTATTTCCAGGCCTTGTCATAGCCTGATTGGCTGTCTTCCTGACATCCCCTAAGGACAACATTAACTTGGGTTTGGCAGCATGTAATACGAATGTTGTGCTTGGCAGCAATGTGGGGAATTTATGTGGCTAGAGTATTTGTGTCAGTTGATCGAAATAGATATGATATGATATGATACCTCGACAAATCAGTGGCCGGCCTAAAAGTTATTATTATTAGTATGGGTGTGGCTGCACTTTTTACACGATCATAAAACAGTAGATCATAATTCAGTAGAAGCTCGACAACTCGAAATCCACGGGACCGACCGATTACTTCGACTTATCCTGATGTTCAAGTTATGCACTTCGGATGTATTTGGGGAATGTGTGAATCTTGAAAACAGTGACAATGAAGCTTGGGATCAGGACACAAGAAGCCATCTCCACACCTTCCGAGATTTCCACACCGTCGTTGACAATGTCATTTTTTTAATTTTGTTAATTTTTTTCCATAACAAAGATCATTAATTTAACCTCCACCTATGGGGATAACACCCATAAAACAGAACCAGGTGAAATGAACGTGTGCGTGGGGTGTCTTCTTTTCTGCTGTCGTTGCAAGCAGAAAAATATTTTCCCTCTTCAGTTAGCTTAACTTTGCACATGCCATATCCGACTGCATATAGTATAGATTACTTTTATTTGGCTAGTTCGAGCCGTCAGCTATTGTTGGCTTCAAGTGACCGCGTGTCGACGCACAAGACCCCAGTGTGGATTTCCTGAACCAAAGACAGCCTGGTATAAAGGGGTGGTGGGGGATGGGATAATTCACAAATTTGTGTTCACACCAGCAACCACTAGAAAGGCAACTCGATTCGAGGTTTGGTTCTCTTGGTCTTGTTGAGCTGGGAGGTTTTGATTTTAGAGATTCGGTTTTGGTTCGGTTTCAAGAAAAAAAAAACTCGGCTTCGATTCAGTTTTTCTTTGTGTTAACAACATGTAGTAAATAGCACTTAAGGCTTCTCAACTTGGAAAAATCTGCAATAGTTTGTTCGACACCAAAAAGTACGGAAGCGTTGAGGCGCCAGTTGAGTATTATTTCTATCTTGCACGTGCAAGTTAGCTATCTTACACCTGCAAGTTTCTATCTTGCGCGTGCAGCGTAGCTATCTTGCACGTGCAGGTTAGCTAACCTGCACGTGCAAGATAGCTAACCTGCACGTGCAAGATAGCTAACCTGCACGTGCAAGATAGTAACTTGCAGGTGCAAGATAGCTAACCTGCACTTCCCAGATAGCTATCCTGCACGTGCAAGATAGCTATCCTGCACGTGCAAGATAACTAACCTGCACGTGCAAGATAGTAACTTGCACGTGCAAGATAGCTAACCTGCACATGCAAGATAGTAACTTGCACGTTGCAAGATAGCTAACCTGCACGTGCAAGATAGCTATCCTGCACGTGCAAGATAGCTATCCTGCACGTTCAAGATAGCTAACCTGCACGTGCAAGATAGTAACTTGCAGGTGCAAGATAGCTAACCTGAACGTGCAAGATAGTAACTTGCAGGTGCAAGATAGCTAACCTGCACATGCAAGATAGTAACTTGCAGGTGCAAGATAGCTAACTTGCACGTGCAAGATAGAAATAATACTCAACTGGCGCCTCAACGCTTCCGTAAAAAAGCCCTGTATGTGAGTATCTCCATTGGGTTTCGTCGCCTAACTTCACTTTGATCTCCAAAAGTTTTAGCCTAACTTTCCTTTGATCATTCTTGGGAGTTCTGGGGCATCAGGGGCGTAACTCCTGTGGATGGGTGGGGTGGATGGGTTTTTGTTACCCCCCCCCCAAAAAAAATAGACAAAAAAATCTAGATCTGCCGTGGTCCGCGGCCCACGTAACTGCTGCCCTGCCAAGGAATTATTTGCCAGAATGTTGCCCTGTCTCAGAGAATAGAGCTGAACAGCTAGGGCACGCTGGGCACCTGGTATATCATGGTCCTGTACAACTTCCATCTCATTCATATGCCCTGCTGCCCATGCAAAAGGAGGTCAGGGTGCCATGTAAATTCAACAATTCTATTTAGAATATACTCATTTATCTTCCTGTGTGGAGTGGCCTGTCCTACAGGGCACCTGCACGCTAAAAACTAAAGTGTTAAAAACTACACTTGAAGTGCTGTATTTAACACTAACTAAGTGCTGAACTAGCACTCTGTTCAAGTGTAGATATCCCAGAACTTGACAGGTGTTACAATAATACCACTTGACAAGTGTAATGTCGCGACACTTAAAAGGAAACAACGCAGATGACGCGGATCAGGCTCGAACTCTCGAGCCTGATCCGCGTCATCTGCGGTGTGTCCTTTTAATTATATACCCACCAAGCGCAAATCAAATTATGGACGATTCTGGAAGAACCACCAATGTTAGACACATGGGAAGTGCCATCCATTCAAGTTTCAGATGTCTGACGATTGTAATGTCTAAGTGCTCAAAGCATTATACTTTGAGTGTTAAAATCAAACCCTAAGAGTTAGAATGGGTTTAACACCTTGAAAGTGTCAGTTTTAACACTTTAGTTTTTTTTTGTGTGATATCATATGATATGTACTGTGTGGTGATATGCAGGGCAATATGTGCAGACAGTAGGACAGAATGATGATACTCCCCCCTCCCAATATTTTTCGGTAGTTACGGGCCAGTTGGGGATGGATCAGTTGCCAAGCCCACTGAGTCAGAGAAAAAAACATATTTAACATGAAAAATATATTTAACAAATGAACCAAGTTTATCTAATCTAATTCTCATTGTCATATTTTCTCTCTCATTGACTCGTCCGGTGGAGTCCGGTGGGGGTGGAGTCCGGTGGGGGTGGAGTCCGGTGGGGGTGGAGTCCGGTGGACGAGTCAATGAAGGAGAGAATGTGACAAGGGGAACATGGCGTATTGCCCCCCCCCCCCCCCCCCCCCCTGCGCCGGAGAGACGAGGGGACGAGAATCCATTGAGGTCAATAGTGTAGTTTCCTCCAAGTAAGATATTTCCATCTGCTGATGCACAGACACGGTTCGACAGGTTTATGCTTCGTTTACTGGTTCGGTTTTCCGACCTGCCGCAAAACCGGGAGCGAAACGCAAAACAAAAAATTAAACGCCCTCCTCTACGGTGTAATTATCTCGTTACATGGGCGGGGCTGCCAGCGGGTTGTAGTCGAAGACGAGTCGTGATCTACCCTTAGAACCTGGAGCGAGACTCGGATACATATTTTGTACATCCACATAATGGTACAGTGGAACCCACTTAATTGTATATCTCTTAATTGAATAACCCTGTTAATTGAATATAATTTCCAAACACCAAACCATTTACCATACTTTCAGTACATATTTGACCTCTTAATTGAATATGGGTTATAGAGCAAACTCCTCTTAATTGAATAAAAAAATCCTGTAATGTGCTGAGAAATTATGACAATCACCAAATACTCAATGGTTAGAGACCTATTTCACATAAGTGCATTTCATAAAGGCATTTATTCTTTTATATCTTGTTTGACAGAGCTCATAGAGCTCTGTCAAACAAGATATAATAGAATAAATGCTCAATTTATTTCTAAAATACAGGAAAGTGATCATATCCCTGTTAATTGAATACTTCTGTTAATTGAATAATTCTCACTGGCAAAGTGGCTATTCAATTAACACTGTAATAATCATTTTATCTTACAATATATTGGGGATAAGACAAGAATGTAGACGAATATATAACGAACTATTTATTCGTACGGATGAACAAAAAGAATAAAAATGGAACTCCTTGTATCCGACCACCTGATACAAACATCTGTATCAGGGGGTCGGATACACGACAGTTGCGGAGTTAATACAGACAAAATACATGTTGATTGTAAGATAAAATAGTGTAACAAGTACTTGGAATCACTGGTGGAATCAAACTAATCACCGAAGTATACTGCTTTCCATACCTATTATGATGTTTGTCAAAGCAATTCGTAAATTCAGTGGGAAAGCAGTGCAGTAATTGGTGTCTGAAATGGCAGTAGAAAATTGCACAAGGTGGTGGGTGGGTGTAAAAAAGGGCTAAACCGAAAAATGGGGCATGACGTCTGCAAATTTTCTACTGCCCCCTCCCCCCCCCCCCTCTTCCCGGAAGGCTGGGTTTATATTTCATCCAAATTTGGGAGAAACCAGTGGATGCTCGCAAAAAAAATGGCCGCGAGAATCCATACCTGCTATGAGTGCCCCACATTCCTAATAGGCCCCCATGATTGAACCCTGTTAACCCTTTACCTAACGCAGACGATTTCAAAATTTATTATTTTAAATATCATTTTTTAAATTTTTTCAAAAAATTTCAACAGAACCATATCATGTGACCCCCTCTTTGGAACGAGCTGGTTCCAAAGAGGGGTCACATGATATGGTTTTGTAGAAATTTTTCGAAAAATAATATTTTTTCAGCTGCTGAATTTGCATATCACGCGGGCGGATGCGGGCGATTCGTTGGGTAAAGGGTTAAATACTGATAACACGCGATAGCCCTTTACCCAACACGCTTTTTAATTTTTAAACTAGAGGTAGCCGCCAAGGGTGGCAACCCACCCCCCCCCCCAAAAAAAAAAAAAAATCGCCCTGATACAGTAACCTTGGTAATATATTACAATTACATTAAATTATCACAGCCACTACTGGTATTATTTACTCAAATAATACAGATAAGATTACCTGTAGTTGATGACATGTCAAGTTTGGTTTCGATCGGGACCGATGAAATTTCCAGTTCAAGGTCAATTTGGCACAATGACCTAAAAATATGTAGGGTTTTCCTTTCATCATGCTCAACCCACATGCCAAGTTGGGTTTCGATCAGAAATGCATAACTGTGATAATTAAGAGAGCCGAAACCAGCTCCGATCGATCAAATTTCAATTTCAAGGTCACCGTGGCCTTGACCTTTGGTATAATAACCTAAAAAATAATAAGGGTTCTTCCTTTCATCATGCTCAACCCATAGACCAAGTTTAGTATCGTTCGAGCAAGCAAAATTTCAATTAGAGAAACCAACTCTGGTAAATGTTTAAGGTCAAGGTCACTGTACATTGACCTTTGGCACAATAACCTCAAAATAAATAGGGTTCTTCCTATCATCACGCCTAATCCACATGTAAAGTTTGGTTTCCGTCAGCCTAGAGGAACTTTAATTACAGAGCGAAAAGAATCACTGTTAAGAATTGAAGTTCAAGGTCACTGTGACCTTGACCTTTGGCACAATGATCCCGAAATAAACAGGGGACTTCCTCTCATCATGCCTAACCTACATGCCGAGTTCGGTTTCAGTCGTTCAAGCGACATTTTAGTTAGAGAGCAGAAACCAACTCCGTCTACAGACGGACGATCGAACGAACGATGCATTGTGTTACTATTGCATTGTGTGACCATTTTTAGAGTCATTGTGTGACTAAAAAACGTGTTCTAACAAATGATACATTGTGTGTTTTCTTGCGTGTCTATGCAATTTTGTGTGTTTAATAAATAGTTCTGACGAATGCTACATTATGTTCCAATAAGAGTAAAATCCTCGTCCTCTGATTGGATGAGAGCTGGCGTAGTTTCTTTTTATGTTTACGGCTCCAGTAGCAAATGCTATCGTCTGACATCACCATGAAAAATATTTGAAATGACATCAAACATTTCGTAATTATTTCATCAACGGAATGACTAGCAAACCGCTTAATTTTTCTGGATTTTTCACACGTGTACAAGACAACTTTTAACGATCACAAGTTCGGTAAATGAGCCTGACGTGTTTCATGACGTCACAACGCGAAATATTTGAATTGACGTCGCCCGTTTCGTAATTGCTTCATCAACACTGTGACGAGCAAGTTGATTCATTTTTCTGGATTTTTTCACACGTGTAACAGACGGTGTTCCGAATGAAGTGTTGTTCAAATTACAAACAAATTTATGATTTGGACTAAGGTGGGATGAGTTTATCTGATTTATTGATTATTTACTTACTGCTGTCGTGGGGTACACGAGAGGTTTATTTACTAAACTTATGATCGTTAAATGTTGCTTTCAACAAGGCAACTTTTAACGATCACAAGTTCAGTAAATAAGGTTTTCAGCTGTGGGTACACACTAAAAACTAAAGTGTTAAAACTGACACTTCCAAGGTGTTAAACCCATTCTAACTCTTAGAGTTTGATTTTAACACTCAAAGTGCAATGCTTTAAGCACTTAGACATTACAATCGTCAGACATGTGAAACTTGAATGGATGGCACTTCCCATGTGTCTAGCATTGGTGGTTCTTCCAAAATCGTCCATAATTTGATTTGCGCTCGGTGGGTACATAATTAAAAGGACACAACGCAGATGACGCGGATCAGGCTCGAGAGTTCGAGCCTGATCCGCGTCATCTGCGTTGTTTCCTTTTAAGTGTCGCGACATTACACTTGTCAAGTGGTATTATTGTAACACCTGTCAAGTTCTGGGATATCTACACTTGAACAAGGTGCAAGTTCAGCACTTTGTAAGTGTTAAATACAGCACTTCAAGTGTAGTTTTTAACACTTTAGTTTTTAGCGTGTAGGGTCGTGTGGAACATGTTCGTCATTGTGATGAATTGAGGGTAACATGGTCTACGGTTTGCGGCTCGGAGCGTACGTTCAACCTTGACGCTTCGCGTCTCGATTGAACATGAGCTCTGAGCAGCAAACCTCAAACCATGTTACCGTCAATTCATCACAATAACTTATAAAGTGTTTGAAAGTATGCATTTTAAATTTTGTGTGTTTACTAGTACAATGCAAACAGTTTAGAGTGTAATACATTTATTTATTTATTTATTTATTTTTGGGTTTGGAGAGTCGTGTTCAGCAAATATAATTTCTATAAATAGATTTCGAGTTGACAGAATTGATACAAATACACGCCATATTTCAAAAGATTATATTGTTTCTGTAGCGTGTGACATATTATCGGTAATAAACTTCTGTCTACGCGGATATGTAACTATTTACATACTTCTTTTGATGGAAATAACCTCCAAAATAATGTAAAAACTCAAAAGAGTGCCTACCATCGTGTCGTCACACAATGTCATGTTTCTTGGAAGCTCTTCAATCAGCACGACACTGTGATTTGCACATTAAAAAGACCAGATATTATCTCATTTTAATTGGATGGTTTGTATATGGCGCGCGCGTCCATATCGCTTTAGTGGCACAGTCCGTAATTGGACACATGGGTTTTTTTGGAACAGTGTCATTATTTTGTGGCACTTTTCGTCAACGGCTTCAGAAACACACAAGGAGTCATCTGGCAAATCATTATGTCATGTTTTGTGTGACTAGTCTCACAGCCGAAATTAGTCTCTCAAGTACCCAAGGGGCATAACAATAAACACACAATGTAGCCCCGTGAGAACGGACGGGCGGATAGCGCCAAGGCTATACCCCCCCCCCCCGAAATTTAAATTTCGGGAGGATAAATATAAACTGAATTTGATAATTTAAAAAAATATATATAATATTTATCAATAAAACCTTACAAATATGGATGCCATTAAGCCGGTTCCAATGACTGCCATGTCGTCGCCCGAGTGCTAGAATGTCCTATGTCCCCTGTGGGACATAGCACATTCTAGCACTGAGGCGACGATATTTGTACAGTTTCGTGTCCTGGTTGAACAGAAACTCCGAGCCGCCAACCTCAGACGAAGTCATCGTCCATTCATACAAAAACGTATATGCTCTAATAGGACTCTTCTCATAGCCCAAAACCTACATCGTGAAATGAACAAGTCAACTTTTAACAATAAGAAGCTTAGTAAATAAACCTCCCGTGTACCCCCAAGACATCACTGCAAAAATAATTTAAAAAAACAAATCAGTTTATCATTGAACTAAAATGGAGTTACCTCCATTTTTAGTTCAATGATGAAATGATTTGTAATTTATACAACCCCACGTTGTCTGCTGCACGTGTGAAAAATTCAGAAAAATTGAAATGGTTTACAAGTCACTCTGTTGGTGAAATAATAACGAAACGGCCAACGTCATATCAAATATTTCGCGCGGTGAACAACTGGAGCCGTAAACATAGAAAAAACTACACGAGCTTTCGTCCAATCACAGGCCGAGGATTTCAGTCTTATTTGAGAAAACTTTGAAGTCTGCGAAACACAAATATGTTGATGATGTGAACATTTTTCGTAGCAATGAAAATTGAAAAATATTTCAGTTATTAATGACCAAAAGCAAGTGAACTTGTGTGCATGTATGATGAGAGGGAATGCAGCGTAAATAGCCTTCACTTCATCAATCGTCATGAATTCGGAGGAGTTATCGCTTTGATTGACATGGCGCCATCTTGGGGATGGGGGGGGGGGGGCAGTTTCAGCAGCAACGTTTTTCATAGACGTTCCCACAGAGCAGCTATGTGGAGATCAGTGGCTTGCGACACAATCGGCTCAGATTTTTGCGGATCGTAGTCTATCTGTGGACACATTCAGCTCGTTTATAAACACAGTCGGCTTTAATTTTGCGGTTTGCCTACGGACCCAATCAGCCCATTTGCAGACACAGTCGGTCCGCGTTATGGTGACGGAATCGGCTTGCGGACACAATCGGCATTCCGAGTATATTCGGAGGAAACCGACAAGATATAGTCCTACCTTAATTTGCGCTACTGTTAGTGGCTATGGCGCTCGGGAAAATTGATTCGTACGATAGGCCTACGTCATTCTGAAACTATAAAACCCTTGTACCATATTTATTAAGAATGTATTAGAGATGGCCGGTATTGGAATTTTGAATTCGGAATCGGTTCGGTATTCAGTATCTGACTTGGGCCCTGCGATTAAGAGTCTCCGATTCGCTGATGTCCTTTTTCTCGAGTCGAATCGGTCGCGATAAACGACTGAGTTTTCCTTGTGAATTTTTTTCTTTAAACGATGGAATAAACCAGTTTGGCCATGAACGAAATAGGAAAATATGTTACAAAACCCTATTCGTATCACTGTTAAATGATACTAACACGATTTAGTGACGCCTCATCGCGGCCTTAGCAAAGTCGGCATTATCATAAGTCGTAACGGAATTCATCACATGAAGATAATGCTTTGCTCTCAAGGTGAAACGCCCAATTGATGGTAGATAACTCTATTTGTGTAGAATGAAGTGCACTTCGAGCACTCGAGGCCGGAAGTATACGGACTCGAGTGCTGGGAGTGCACTTAATCTGTTATTGGTGTTTTGACTGCATGAACAACCCAACATGCCGTGCCTAATTTGGAAAACGTGTTAAAACTTGTCAAAATTGTTACTTGGAGCTTCTAACAGGCACGAAAGGTTGGTAGCTTGTATCAAAATATGTATACATGGATTAGTTAGCCGATTGAAAGTCGCATTTACGCGATGAACGAACGTTAAATCCATCTCTGTTGAGAAGAAATCGGGCCGTCGAGTTTATAAGAATCGACTCGAAAAATGACTCAACTCGCGAGCTTTAAACTAGAATCGAATCGAGAATCAACTGGAACTAAAATATCCGACTAGCAGGGCCCTATATCTGACTAGCAGGGCCCTATATCTGACTAGCAGGGTCCTATATCTGACTTGACTGAGATTTGCTGATAGCACATGTACCAACGAGGAATTCGGTAAAGCTGAAGAATAGGGGACTTTTCCATTTTCGTAAAATCAACGCATTTTTCTCACCTTTTCTGTATTTTCCTATTACTAGTCATGTTTTCGAGAAAATGACCTAAAGATATTCACCTTTACTGGCAATTATAACCGCTCAACAATTGTTTTTACCTGTGTGATTTGTGACATTTACATTCATCTTTCCTCCATGTTTTTTTTTGTGTTTTTCGGCGTCTGCTCTGTGTATTGGTTATTTTTGGTACGCTTGTTTGTTCTGTTCCCGACATGGTCTAGGGTCAGTGTAGTGAGGGCTAGGGTTAGCTTACCGGTAAGCTAACCCTAACCCTCATTACACTGACCATAGACCTACAATCGCCAGCCAAAGAGAAAACCGCGAAATTTATGTAAACGCACACTTCAAAATGGCGAGAATGCAGAAGAATATCTGGCACCGTAACATTAAAAGGGTTTAAATTATCTCTAATCTCAGTCAAAAGTGAATATCTTTCGGTCATTTTATCGAAAACATGACTAGTAATAGGAAAACGTAGAAAAAAGGTGAGAAAAATGCGTTGTTTTTACATAAAAGGAAAAGTCCCCTATTCTTCAGCTTTACCAGGAATTCACATCAGGAAAACCAGAATAAGTAGTTTTATTACAATCCTCAGTTCGTTTTGCATTGAATTTAATGTTGATTAAAAAGTGGTAATGTCACGGTGAATTATGTCACTTCAATAGTAACTTTGGAACGACTGACGTATATAAGCCACGCCCCCACCGATTTGTTGATGTTTTGTTTTCCAGTTCCACATCACTTAATTAAAATGAATTTTCCTTCTGAATATTTTTTAAAATCCTTTCTTTCCTCTATGAACAGGTTCGTTAGCACAGTTGACAAAATCCAAATAGAAATGTTTTATCTTATGGCTGAATGCCATTCCCCAAATGCGACTGGAACGCCACATAAAATAGTAAAATATCGAACAAAAGTCACAAAAATAAAACTGGGCCATTTTCAATCGAAGATATGACACAGAAAGTGATGTATTCATAGGCGCTAATTTCAGAAGTATTTCAGAGTTGCATTTGCGAATATTTTGTATTGAATTATTTTTAATGAAAGACATTTTGGTCTAAAATGTCATTTACTAAAGAGAGTGATCCATTCTTACGGCAAGTTACGGTATATAATTCGCCTCGAGACAGGACTATTTCGTATTTCCTTCCTGCTAATTTTAGAAATGTTTCCGTGTTTACACTAAACAGTCTTGAGACGGGACTGTTTCGTAAATCACTCGGGCTACGCCCTCGTGATTTACTCACGTCCCGTCTCTCGATGAATTATTTACCGTAACGCTCAAAACAAATTGATTACTCTCTATGTAGTATCACTCTACAACAACGTTATAAATGACACTGCCAATGAACTCAACGGTGGCATTCTTTTACGGGCCCAAATCATATATATATATAATTTTGCGTCTTGTTCTAAACGCACCTTAATATTTAAAGACCTATCTCCAGCTTTTGCGATCTCGCAGCATGTAACCTGATTATGCTACCTTTAGGAAGGCCTGCTGACAAGAGTCAAAACAACTAGGAAGTGATTTCTAGTCAGGTCTTTGCTGCCTTAACAGGTTGTAAGTCATAGTTTAATGGCAATTCGGGATAGTTGCCTAGTCCATTGAGAGTTAACAAACCTGAACAGAAAATTAGTCGCTTCTTTAGTGAAAATGAATCTTTAAACTGTTATCAAGCACCAACAGGGACAAATCTATACATATATAGCGAATATAATTCAGACGGTATCGGTATTCAACAAGGGGGTGCGATGGTGTTGCGGTAACCGGTTCTCGTCAGATCACCGAAGTTAAGCAACCATGGGTGACCGTCTGAGCGATTAATTCGGACTCCCGTGTTGTGTCCTTGGGCAAGGCACTTAACCCCGATTGCCCACATGGTGCACGATGACGTCGTGTACTAAGGTGTACTGCACGTCGATGGTGCGCACGCCTTCAACCAATCTAATCCTGCCTGTGCTGCAGTGCGGAGTTTCGATGTCGCTGAGCTGGCAGCTGCTCGTCGTTGCTCTGTGGTTCTCTCCGGGTACTCCGGCTTTCTCCACCCGTAAAACTATCACCGACACGATATGACCTTGGTTGTTAAAGTGTCGCTAAACCATAATAAATAAATCAATAAATCGGTATTCAACGATTGGTTCGGTTCGTTTTTACGGTATCCCCCATGATATCGATATCGGTTCAGTTTTTTTCGATATATTGCCCATCTCTAGATTATATTTTATTACAGGTTACTTAAAATAGAATCATGCTTCTACAAGGATTGATTATCATTGGCGTGGCGCTTCTTTCCGATGCGTACCCGACTGGAGCTCCGAGCAAAGTCTGCACATCTATGTTGCCGAACCATACCGGTGTCACAGCAAGCACGGCAGCAACACCTTATACAATAAATGTGAGCAACACGACATATTCGGAGAATGGTGAAATTGAAGGTATGTGTGTATACATAAAATATATTGATTGGTCAAACCTGAGCCTGGGTGCGGGCAGAATTGTGGATCTGGGAGATGTGTATTTGAATGGGCACCAGAAGTACCCAAGCATTGCAAATGCTTTATATATTCCGCACTGATAATCTAAATAATTTAACTGTCCAAAAGTGTCGACACATCGATGACTTATATAATATTGTGTCCATTATGTTTTTCTTGACTGATGAACTGAACCTTGCCATATTTGTTTTCTAAATTTAACCTCCGCCCAGTTTGGTAGCCATAATAATATCAGATAGCACGAAGGGCTCGGGATACCCACTATCACATTCACCGTTAGCAATCCCTTTTGAACCTGGAAACTCGTCCATCTAAAGAAATAGATTGATGGGGTACGTAGCCGCGTCAAAGTTGTAGATCGAATAGCTACTCATAAGTATCCATACTAGTAGATATTTCCAGTGGCGTAGGGAATGAGCCCACAGGTTCCGCATTGCGGGGGGGGGGGGGGGGGTAGAAGGGGGCCCCCGTCTTGAAGGACGTTCCAGCGCTAGAAGAAAGAGGGAAAGAGAGAGAGAGACTGTGTACCAAATACACATAATTTCAAACTCTCACTTCCACACGACGCACTCTTTATATTATTATTTTTGAAGTAAAATTATTTAGTCTGTGGAGATTTGCCTTGTTACAACTTATGGGAGAGTGCCGCACTCTCCCACAAATTGTAACAAGGCAAACAAAGAGACGTGGACAAATTTGGATGACCAAAAATAATATTTAGCACTCTACCAGTTAAGGGAGTGACGGGTAGACAGCCAATCTGGAATAGACTGAATGTCATTTTTTTTAATTATTATATATGTATTTTATAATTAAATATGTAATTGCCGGTAAACTATACCGTTAAATAAAATATTTATTTAAAATATCTACCACTCATGGGACGATATAAAGTTTTAGAAATCACCCAAACGATTGTATAGCTTCTTTGTTCGGTGAGTATCAACTAAACACCGACATTCTACCTGATACCCCCTCAGTAACATTGCTCTTCCCCGCATCCTACCCTCTGCATCCGACACCCTGGAGAATTCACATCCTTTCTGTCCTCTCGCGAGTCCGGGACACAACGCTCATTTTTTTGGACATTACCTTCTAGCGTAACCTGTCAAACAACTAAAAGATTAGTTCTGGGAACAGACTTACAGGGTAAGATCCAAGTTATTCCGGATAGGAAACGCCTGTCCGTTACGAACGAAGGCAGAAGTGGACAATATACCGTCCCTTGAGTGCAACAATGCGTCGTCTGCAATGAGCATTGAAGCATTGCAGACGACGCCTTGTTGCACCCTGTGTAAACACGAGAAGATATAAAATTTTGATTGCTACAAGGCCATCATGTCTTATAGAATTATTCATTTCGCTGACGTTTATTTAGACATGACTGATATCCATTACAAACTTGCAGTAACCCTTCACCAGCGAATGTGTACACGGGCGGCGTCAAAATGTACTATACCGGTTCACAAGCGCATCACCAGGCGTGGCTAAATACACCAGTTAGCCATTTTAAATTGTACCACCTTTGGTTGAGATTATAAGTCGAAAAGGGATCGTAACTCGTTTAAAAATAATTGGACGGAACCCACATTCGCACCTGGCTGGGTAATAAACATACTAACTTTGGTTGAAATCAAATAATCCAAACTGAAGTTATCGGTCGGAAACCCAAAATGTTTACAGACGAAAAGACAGGCGGATAGACAGACAGGCGAATGGACAGACTGATTACTTGAAGCGACCGTTTTTTTTCAAACGGGTGTATAAAAACGAAAGCACTGGGGTGCATGGGCCGACTTGTACCTTTCCAGAGGGTACAAAAACGGACCACATACTCGCGTGCCGGACCGTATCGGTCCTCTATTTTTCAAACGGATTCCCAACGGCCGGCTGGTTTGGCAAAACGACCAAGTGTCATCTTCAGCTATATTCATCCTTTTTAAAAAAAGAGCGTTGGTTCCTAAAATGCGTGTATTAATACGATACTGAAACCATTTATGTTTGACGCCGACTGTATATTTAAAGGGGGTTACTGACGTTTTTGTCCACCATTTTCCCACTCAGTTCGATGCCTGACTTGGATTCCCGTTTTGGATAAGAGATTTCTATGTTTTGTGCCCATAATAAGTGTCTTATAAGTTATTTTGTTCCAGGGGAAGATTAATGTTTCTACACGGTGCGGGAGTATGAGATTTTGTATTCTGGTCAGCTCAGTTACATTGCCTAGCGGTCTTATTAGCTCTTAGAAGACGGGAGTCGAGTTTTCTTGCTTGTGATGTAATACGGCAGGTAATCTGGCTGTGACGGTTCGGCTATCTTTGGGCTGGGAGAGAATTAAACACTGAGCAGGTGCTTCTAGTCAAGTGCCGTCTGCCTGAATGGGCAGACGACACTTGACAAGAAGCACCTGCTTTACCGTAACTTTTTCGCGGTATGTCATGTTCATTAAATTCATTCTGATTCCCCGTTTATAAGAGTTAAACATTTTATTGCATTTTGTATTCCCCTGTAAGTCACGAAGTCTATTTGTATATCAAAGTGCGTTTTATATTGCTCATGAGATAGCAGTTTTCCATTTGATGCTAAAAAATCATTTACAAAAAGATACCTTTCAATTTCAATAGAGTGCATCTGAACGGTCCATTTCCTGCTACTTTAATACGTTCGTTATTAAAAATGTATGTACATAAAAAATTTTAAGCTCCCGGGGAGGATTTTTTTTCGCTGAAAGTCAACCAAGCATCAATTACGTTTTTCCGGAAAAAGGATTGTTAACATTTTGGGAATAATTATCCAACATGAATGATTTTTTACAAAGCGACGAACTCATGATATCTTTAAAGTATTAATAAAAAACGTCCAGCTGAATCATTTTACACCATTGCACCCAGATCGTAATCTTGGATAAAATGAATTCGCTTTATTTTGTCAGACCCATTTCCCCAGATGAATTAAAAAAGTTCCCTTTTTAGTTTGTCTATGGTTTCTTTGGGAGGATTTGGATGAGCAATAAAAAGATAAACCGGGTTTGTGTCGACTAAAGATTTTACTACCGGTATTTTTCCAAGGACAGAGAGATTCAAGCCAGAAAATAAGCAGACTGTCATCTGCAAAATGAGGTCCCCAGAGGGTAAATATAGTGATGCTACCCTGCGCAGCAGGGTAGCATCACTAAGTTTACCGTCTGTGAACCTCAGTCTGAATCAGGTTCTCAAAACTAAACAAAAAAAGGTACCCAGAGGATAAATTGGCCCACTGTATGGGATAGCATCATCAAATTCACCCTCAGGGGACCTCATTTTGCAAATGTCAGACGGCTTATTTTCAGGCCTGGAGAGTTTACGTTTTGACCACTCCAGAAGAGTTTTTCTCACCTCCCTTAGTTTTTTATCATAATTTATGTGGTAAAGCATACAGGTGAGGTCTATTTATCAGCTTTGGTCGTTACGACCAAAGCTGATAAATAGACCTCTCCTGTATGCTATACCGACGTTTTTTAACGACTCTCAAAGTGTGAAATCTTTCAAATACATCTCCTGAAAAATCTCAAACTATCTGCTCAGATGCATGAAAATGGGGTTTTTGGGACCCTGGAATTAAAAATTTTCGTGCGACGGGCCGAACCATGGTCGGTCCGTCATACAGACGTCCATCCATCGCCCAATCTAGCACCACCACCCCCCCCCCTCACACACACACACACACACACACACACACACACACACACACACACACTTTGAAAATCGTTCTGCCGCCCCTGTATCACATTTATGTCTTTAAAATGCCAGGGACTGGGTGATCCGATAAAGAGAAGAGACGTCTTTAACTTTCTTCGAGCCAAGACATACGATATATATTGTCTAGAGGATGTACACTTTATAGGGTCTGAGGAGCGTGAAATTAAGGCAGAATGGGGTTATGAATGGCTTTATCCAATTCCTACTCTAAATCCTCAAGAGGAGTCGCCATTTTATTAAATAGAACAGAGAAAACTCTGTAGCAAATTTTATAAGGCATGGCCTCGGTGCGTTCTTATTCCCGGAGGAGAAACGGCGAGCTAGAAAATGTCGTTTGGGGAGATGTGTTTGTCCCGGCCACTATTGTTTACTGTTTCACATATTCCTTCAGCGATGTTCTCTTTCTCTTTCTCTTCTAAGTCTATTAACCTTATGGTAACTTTTCTTGAGTATTGTTCACTTTTATTAGCATCTTGTCTGAGTTCAATAACACTGTCCTCCAAACTCGCGATTCTTTCCTTCAAACTGTCGTTCTCCATCGCGAAATAGGCTTGCTCATCGCTGCATTTTACGATGCTGAAGCACATATTTTTGCCTCTAAATCCACTAATGTTTTGTTTAATATTGCTGTGAATTTGTATTCAAACTCACTGACCATTTTCCTTCAGTGGGAAGAACAAGCCAATTTTATAAGTTATTGTGATGAACTGACGGTAACATGATCTGAGATTTGCGGCTCGAGGCTTCTGTTCAAACGTGACGCGAATCGACGAGATTGAACATAGGCTCCGAGCCGCAAACCCCAGACCATGTTACCGTCGTTTTATCACAGTAACGTATATGTTGCAATAAGACACTTCCCATAGCCTTAAACCTACATCGTGAAACACGAGAGGCTTATTTACTGAACTTGTGATCGTTAAAAGTTGCCTTGTTGAAGGCAACTTTTAACGATCATAAGTTTAGTAAATAAACCTCTCGTGTACCCCACGACAGCAGTAAATAAATAATCAATAAATCAGATAAACTCATTCCACCTTAGTCCAAATCATAAATTTGTTTGTAATTTAACCAACACTTCATTCGGATCACTGTCTGCCACACGTGTGAAAAAAATTCAGAAAAAATGAAGCAGCTTGCTCGTCACTGCGTTGATGAAGCAATTACGAAACGGGCGACGTCAGTTCAAATATTTCGCGTTGTGACGTCACACGGTAACATTTGTTACTGGAGCCGTAAACATAAAATAAACTACGCCTGCTCTCATCCAATCAGAAGGCGGGGGTTTTACTCTTATCGGAACATAAATTCGTTAAATTCCTCACTCAATATACTGTCCACATCTTGTTTGGATGGGAGAAAATGTATTGTGGTGTATATTTTATCAACACGTTCAGTAATCTCTTGGAAATTTAACACACTAGAGAATGATGTCTCGCTAGTGACACTGGAGTCTGAATTTGGGCGCTTTTTCCTTTCTGGTTCTTTGTAAGGCTTACTGTTGCCTTCTCCGGCCCCTAATTTTCTCTCTTACATGTAAGTACTGGAAAGGGTTAAATGTTTTATGCCTTATTATCTTGATAGTCAAAAACAACCCGCAGTTTTATAAATAAAAGAGAAGCTCACTAACAACGCTTCGTCAAGCAACCGTGACGTGGCAAGCGTTATACCTTAAGTAGAATATCGTTATTCAGAAAAACACTTTACGCTATTCAATGTCATGACTTGTGCTCAACCCACGATTCAAAACCAACTCTGGATTTGTGCTACCTGAATAAATCTGATCATTGCCTCGAAAAATAGGAAAACACACTAAATATCTTCAAACTAAACGAAAAGTACTTGACAATCCATTGAAACACCTGGTCGAAATAGTATATATTTATATATTTATTGGGATTTAAGGTCACATATTTCTGCACAATGGCTAATCATGACTGTGACAGTTTTACGGGTGGAGGAAGCCGGAGAGAACCACCTAGCAACGGCGAGCAACTGTCAGCTCCAAAACATACTAACTCCCCACAACAGGGTTAGCATTGGTTGAAGACAAGTGCACCATCGACGTGCAGCACGCCTTAGTACACGACGTCACCGTACCCCCACATGGGCAATGGGGGTGAAGTGTCTTGCCCAAGGACACAACGCGGTTGCCGCAGGTGGGATTCGAACCGAGGACCTCTCGGCTTGCAGCCTGCACCTCTACCTACTGAGCCACCGCGCCAAGATCTAAATAGTTCTTTGTTATTTCATGAGTAGGCCGCACGTCCGTTAGAAAGACACTACGTACCATGAGCTCCATTGTGTTCTATGTGCAATAGGCACATAGAACACATTGGAACTCAGGTGACGACTAGTCCACAAAAAGTGACAAAAAGAGAAATATGATGGAATACTCGAAAAAGACTTAACCCTTAAGCCCCCATATAGCCCCAAACCGCCACTTTTATATTGCATTGAAGCAGGTGCTCCCTTGTGTAATCTTTTTTATTACTCTTGTGTGTAGACTGAATTTTCCCTGGCAGTGATTCTACATCACTGCTGGCTGCCTGTATAGGCAGCCAGCAGTGATGTAGAACCACTGCCAAGTCATCAATAACTATGTAAGCAGAAAAAGGCCATAAATACTTTAAAATTAATCTGAGGACTTGAGGGTTAAAAAGGTTAATAATAAACTGACAGGCAGGTGTACGAAGAGACAAACGAAAAGAAACAGACAACAGCGGCGAATCCATACAGGGTGGCGTGGAGGTAGTGATGCCCCACCTCCTCCCCTCCCCCTCCAATCCATTGAGTTCAACTTCATCTATTTTTATGCAACTGATTGATTATCAGTGGTGGCGCCAAATTATTGTTTGGGTGGTAGTGTATGCACCGTGAGGCAAGTGTATAACAAAGTTCAACCTTTCACCTTCCGCGAAGAGCATACAACGCATTCCTTATTTCTTATGATAGCAAATACGTTCCATTTTTGTTTCGAAGCCACAGTTTGTAGCCCTTCACTGGAAGAAACTCGATGAGCGTGTTCTACTGAAGGATCGAATGTTATGTTTTGGAGGCAAAAATCGTCAAAATAATTAGCTGACTGTAATCGCCTTTGTCCTTTCTGCAGTTGTCTGAATCGGCCATTGTCAAACAGATAGATAACGTTTTCGCATCCTGAGTCGAAAACGTAATTCCTTGGAGCAGACAAAACAACAAGTTCAGGGCAACGATTTAGAGAACCCAGTTTACACTGTATAATTTGTTTCATCTATTTACAGTAACGGTTGTTGGTACCTTCAAAGGAATATTGATGCAGGCAAGACGAAAGGATGGTACCGACACGAGCCCCGTCGGTACATTCTCCAACCCGCCCACAGATACGAAATTGATGGATTGTAGTGGAACAGGTAACAGTTGGACACACTCAAATGATAACGCCAAGAGCGGTGCAAAGATTACATGGAAATCACCCAAGTACACGGCTGGCGATATAGAATTTGTGTAAGTTATAAAGTCACTGTTCCTTCCTTCTATTGGTTTTAAATTTGAACAATTTTGTGTATTCCAGAATGTCAAGGTGTTTCATTTATAGTGCATGCGTTTGCAATTGATTTTGGGATGTTAATGACGATACAAGTATTGTGGATTTTATCAGAATCATAACTGTGCTTTAATTAAAATAATACAAAGTTCTTCTGATAATTCCAATTATTGCTAAAATAATGCACAGTTATTTTTCGTGGCGGTCATGTATTCGAACAGTGGGGAAGATCAAATTATTTGCACGTGTATTCAGAAAGTATGCCATGATGTGGTGTTTACTTGTTGAGAATTCCTCCTACCACTTTTCTTGAAATTCGTCCGCGTAAAAGATTTTTTTTTAATATAGATTCAAGTAAATTTGCCTTACTTCTGATGTCTTTAACTTTGCATGCAATGTTTTTCACGTACCCTTTTAATCCTTTGCGAAAGGCAGACGACACTTGCAAACAAAATTTTTCATAAACTAATGTTTTTCATTTTTTGACCCCAAAACATAGCTTATGGCTTCTCATTGGAACGAGCTCGTTCCAATGAGGGTCATAATCTATGTTTTTGAGACAAAAAAAAAACTTAAAAAATAATGAAACTTGAAAAGTGATTTTTGCGAATAGCGTTTACCGGGTTTGGTCGTTAAAGAGTTAACATAAAAGCAAAATTTGAGAGTCGATATATTTTTTTAACCCTTTACCCAACGAATCAGCCGCATCCGCCCGCGTAATATGCGAATTCAGCAGTTGAAAAAATATTATTTTTCAAAAAATTTCAACAAAATCATGTCATGTGACCCCTCGTTGGAACGAGCTCGTCCCAACGAGGGGTCATATGATATGGTTTTGTTGAATTTTTTTGAAAAATTTGAAAAAATGGTATTTAAAATAATAAATTCTGATATCGTCTGCGCTGGGTAAAGGGTTAAATTTTAATTCTCTGAAAATCACAAGCAAAATTTCAGCTGGGGAACCTTCATTCCATTACTGGAGGTGACTCAGCTAAAAATTTGCTCATGTTGACTTCTGTGCAGAATATAAGTTCTCATCTCCCTCTCTGGGTGTTTTTATATTGAAAATCACTCTTTTTGAACATTAAAATGGTCTGTGTATCAGTAAACGTCTGATGCGCGAAAGCATGTAAAGCAGTCTTCTTTTTTTCTCATTTCAGAGCAACTATCGCTCAAGAAAAAGCTACTTATTGGATAGAACAGAAAAGTGGCACTCTGTCCCCAGAAGCAGGTTATCCAAGTAAGTGAGAGATACGTAACACTGCCCCGGTTCGCTATTCGGGTTTTTTTTCAAATTCCTGCTGTCCCCATAAAAATTCTGAAATATACAGTCTGCATGGGGCGTCAACTAATGAAACTGCAGATGACACAAACTTGACGAAAATATGACATTCTTCCGAGCCTCCAAATCCCTTCACGGAGTGTCATCAGGGATGTGGCTAGAGGGTTTCAGCTGATGGGGGGAGGGGGTGCCACCGGTGTAAATTGTAAATTCCAACTGTGAGTGGTCTCGATAGGTGGTTGCACTGCAGCGCTGGGTGATATCTTTTATGAACCCTTCTGAAAATTTTCACTAGTCCTGAAACGGAAAAAGCATCATTTATAATGTGTCTGGGTCAGAAAATTTACCGGATTGATGTCAGAGGCCATGTCAATTTTAGAGTAGGAAATTTGAAACTCAAGTTTCCAATTGGAAATAAAAGATCAAAATTTCTCATCATTAGTTGGAATTTTAATATTTTTCATGAACAATGCTAATTTTTTGAATTTCCAACTATTTGATTTTTGACCTCGGAATTTCCAACTATTGAAAAAAAATACTCCTAGCTGGGGGTGAGTCCCCCCCCCCCCACACACCCCACCCCACACACCCACACACACACCCCTGTCACCACTTTTGGGGCATATTGGATAAACACTACAATATCAATATGTATGGGTGATAGGTCACATCTCAGCCCAATTTTAGTGGTATGCGACTGCCAAATTTACTATGAAGTTTAACCTTCTCAAGGGAGATTACACATTAGTGTTCAACCGATGATCGGAACCGGCCACCACAATCGGCCGATTGTAGGCAATCGGATGACAACGGCAACGGCTCCTGGAACATCGGTTCAACCGATTGTTGCCAAGCATTTTGCAGTGATTCATTAATCGCATTTTATTATCTTGTTCAACTGCTAATGTAAAATGATGCCAATGATACCATTCAATAAAGTTGAGAAAGAACCACAGTGTGTATGCTTAATCTCTCCAGACACCCCTTTTACGGGATACACAAGTTAAACGACAAGTGAAGCTCACAATTGAACGTACTTGCGGCAATCGCCAGTTCCTACCAGGAAAGTGAAGATTGTACTCCATTGACTCAGGTCGCAGTAAAATTACTAGTCGCGCACACTTGGGCGGTAAACGTGGCTCTGTGAGAGCCACGTTTACCGCCCAAGTGTGCGCGACTGGTAATTTTACTTCGACTCCAGTCAAAAAAGAAAAATGTTTAGTTTAATGTAGTTCCTTCGAGCCTCGACTTGTCTAGTAGTGAATGGTATTACAATCGGGATCGGCATCAGAATCGGCCGATTGTGAGCTCAAATAACCGGTAATCGGTCTGCGACCATTTTTGGTAATCGGTTGAACACTATTACACATTGTTCAGATGTATGAACAAAACACTTAGATTAAAGATTTTTATTTATATTGATGAACTAATAAAGAACAGATAAACAAAACGAATAGGTCCAATGTGGCGGTAACCAATGCTATTTGTGTGATATACTGGGGAAGTTATATTTCATACAATACAGATAAAACATGCTATCTTCTGTTCAAATAGTGAAATATTGAATCCTCTTCAGTACATAAATTAATAGTCTTAATTTATTTATTGGGGTTTAACGACACTTTCGACAGCCAGGATCACCTTGTGTCAGACAGTTTTACGGGTGGAGGAATCCGGAGTACCCGGAGAGAACCATTCAGCAACCTGAAATGTACACAATTTAATGGGATTTAATGAAATAATACAAAAGTGATATCCAGATCAATGTACATATATATTAATGCTTCATAAACTTCTCCAGATTTGAAAACTTAGATCAAAGTTCATATTAATGCCCTCTTCTATTACCCTGCGTTCGTGCACTTATGCAAATATTCCTTGACAATGTCACCTAGAAATGCACACAATTTAATGGAATTTCCGCCTGTGCAGTCATATTATTCTGCGCTCGTGTATTTATGTAAATATTCCTTGACAAATGTCACCTACAAATGTACACATTTCTAGGCATAGCAGCCACGCTATATTTTGAGTGCAAACTGAAAAACTATTCAAAATTGATATGCAGATCAATGTACATATTAATGCTTCGTGCACTTCTCCAATTTTTGAAAATTCAGATCAAATTTCATATTAATGCCCTCCACTACGTGCAGTCATATCATCTTGCGTTCGTGTATCGATACAAATATTCCTTGGCCAGCCACATGGAAATGTACTCAATTTAATGGAAATTCCTTTTGTTCTCAAACTGTGGCGTGGCTGCTGCAGAGCAGACTTGCTACGTTTTGAGAACAAAGTGGAAAATAATACAAAAGTGATATCCAGATCAATGTACATATTCATGCTGGTTATCGGACACTAAGAAACAGGACACTAAGAAACACTTTTGGGTAGGACACTAAGAAACAGGACACTAAGAAACGGACACCAAGAAACACTTTTCCCGTTTTTTTACCTAATAGTTTAGTTTCAAAAATTTGAATTAAAATTGTCTGAAAGTCAATTTTAAAACAAAGTAATGGAAACCAATATATATTAACCAATAAAAAATCCTAAAATATGTGTTTTTATAATAATTCGCCTCGCTGGTGGCAGTTCTTTGAGGGTGGAGTCTGGTCGATACTAAGGAAAAGAACAATTAATAATGCTTCTGGTGACAGTTGGTGTGTAGAACTTTAAAAAAGACGATAAGTTGATACAAAGCTGTCTTTATTTTTTTCTGCATAAAAAGACATGTACATAACATGATATATCACAATATGGCATAACATAGGGTACAATCCTATAAACTTAAAACCTTTAACACTTCTCCCTGACATGTAACTGTGCAAAGCGGATAGAACCATAATGATATGGATGTCATATGCAATATGCAGGAAATTGAATTTGCTGAGCCATTGACCCTTTAGCACAACAAGTACATGTAGCACAAAATTCCTGTATCAAATATTTAAGCCTTTCCCCGCCCTGTAACTCTGCAAAGTGGAATGGATAAAACCATACTGATATGGATGTCATTGGAACCAGGTCAATAACCCGTTTCCAATGACATCCATATTAGTATGGTTTTATGTTGCTATATGCAGGAAATTGAATTTGATAAGTTACTGGCCCTTTAGCACAACAAGCAGCACTAAATTACTGTATCAAATATTTAACCCCTCTCCGCCCTGTAACTCCGCAAAGTTGATAAAACCATACTGATATGGATGTCATTGGAACCAGGTCAATAACCCGTTTCCAATGACATCCATATTAGTATGGTTTTATGTTGCTATATACAGGAAATTGAATTTGATAAGTTACTGACCCTTTAGCACAACAAGCAGCACTAAATTACTGTATCAAATATTTAACCCCTTAGGTTAACAATATGGCAGACCATTTTCTCTCCTTAACTCAGTAGCGCTTGTTTATACATATATTATGGCCAACAAGTCTGTAATAAAGCGTAAACACATGTCACAGCTACATCACGGAATGGTACCCTCATTACATACAACTGAGAAAACAGTGGCGGTGCCATTGCAAAATTTCCATCCATAAATAGAGTTGAAGAAGATGCCAGTCGTCGAAGTCCATCTTTTGTCGCAAATACTATGATTCTGCTAGTAGCCTCGGGACCATTATCATAGAGTAAAAATGTCTCAGGTTCAGGTCCAATAGTCTGATGCCACTCGTCTGGTAGAACAAAATCGGATAGTTGTTGAGGTACTGCTGGCGTCTTTCGTTGGCGACGTATACTACGTTTGGTGTTCTCTGCCACTAGGAAGCGTTCTTGTATATGAGAACCCACGGTACCAATGGTCTGAGCAAAGATTTGACCGGGCTTATCAAAAGATTGGATAGCTTGGTCACGCATTGCATTGCGGCACTTGGTGTATTCAATTGATGTCTCATCTGGAGGATGGTTGTGTGGTTTGCTGGGTTCAGGATCTGTTATATCTAGAGTGGTACAAAGAGTGGAATTGCAACCCATACTAGTTTTTCTTGTACATTTCCACCATATCTTATTTTTCCTTGTGGCTAGTTTTGTATACATGTAGCCATAGTGGCAAAGCATTAATCCACCTCTCCGGTTTTTTATTATCTCCATAATATATTTATGACTGTTTAGCAGGCAAAATCCCTTATATATTAGTTAAGGAGCTTGTGTTTTTGTTTCTTAGACAGTGGCCTAAACAACAACACAAAAGAAATGTTTCTCTTATCTTTAGGAAAAGAGAAGAACAAACAAACATTACATATGGACTAACAAGCTGATGTAAAAACAACGTAGCTAAGGATAATTGTTGAACAAACACATCCAAGCTAAGCGCCATCCTTAATCACACTTGTCATTGCTTTGATTAATTAATTTTCACATACATACTTTTTAGTAAATAGTAGGTTATTATAACTTTAAAATATTCCAAAATTTGTATGAGAGAATAATTTGTGTGTAAAGAGATATTACAATTTATATCTTGTAATAGAGTCAAATACACGATAATTAATAAATAATTGTGTGGAAAGTTTTACATGTATATCCTTCTACATTTAGTAATAATAGTAAAAAACAAGACAAATTCGAATGAAAAATAAATAAATACACCCAAAAGACAAGTTAACAAGTTTAATTAACTTAACAGTTGAAAAACATTTGCTTGGAAAGTGTTAATTATATAAATATTGTAACTTTAAAAAAAAAAGTGTTTCTTAGTGTCCTGTTTCTTAGTGTCCGTTTCTTAGTGTCCTGTTTCTTAGTGTCCTGTTTCTTAGTGTCCGTTTCTTAGTGTCCTGTTTCTTAGTGTCCTGTTTCTTAGTGTCCTACATTCATTAATGCTTCGTGTACTTCCTAGATTTGAAAACGTAGATCAAACACCATATTTATGTCGTTCACTATATGCAGACATATTATCTTGCGCTCGAGTATTTATGTAAATATTCCTTGACAATGTCACTTGGAAATGTTCACAATTTATTGGAATTTCCTTTTGTTCTCAAACTGTGGCGTGACTGCTCCGCGGCAGTCACGCCACATTTTGGGTGCAAACTGAAATGTACACAATTTATTGGAATTTCCGTTTGTTCTTAAACTGTGGCATGGCTGCTGTGGGGCGGCCATGCTACGTTTTGAGAACAAACTGAAAAAATAATACAAAACTGATATCCAGACCAATGTACATATTAATGCTTCGTGTACTTCTCTAGATTTGAAAACTTAGATCAAAGATCATATTAATGCCGTTCATTATATGCAGTCATATTATCTTTCGTTCGTGCATTTATGCGTGCAAATAGACAATGTCACATGGAAATGTACACAATTTGATGGAATTTCCGTATTTTCTCAGACTGTGGCGTGGCTGTGGCGTGGTTGCTGCACAGCCGCCACGCTACATTTTGAGTACAAACTGAAAAACAATTCTAAATTGATACCCAGATCAATGTACATATTAATACTTCATGTACTTCTCTAGATTTGAAAACTCAGATCAAAGCTCATATTAATGCCCTCCACTATATGCAGTCATATTATCTGCGTTTGTGTATTTATATAAAGATTCCTTGACAATGTTACTTGGAAATGTACACAATTTAATGGAATTTCCGTTTGTTCTCAAAATGTGGCGTGGCTGCTGCATGGTAGCCACTCTACATTTTGGGTACAAACTGAAATGTACACAATCTAATGTGATTTCTGTTTGTTCTCAAACTGTGGCATGGCTGCTGTGGGGCGGTCACGTTACGTTTTGAGAACAAAGTGAAAAATAATACAAAAGTGATATCCAGATCAATGTACATATTAATGCTTCGTGTACTTCTAGATTTGATAACTTAGATCAAAGTTCATATTAATGTCCTCCACTATATGCAGTCATTTTATCTTGCCTCCGTGCTTTTATGCAAATATTCCTTGACATGTCACATGGAAATGTACACAATATAACGCTACATTTTGAGTACAAACTGAAAAACAAGTCAAAGCTGATACTCTCGGGGCATCCGAGCATCCATGCTGCAGTTTGAGCCCACACCAAAAAAGAAAAACCCGTGGGTCATCATCAATAATATTAGCAATGACTAGTCCAGTGTATATTTTAGCGCCATCCATTATGTGCAGCCAAACAATCCCACCACCACGTATTTTTCCGAATATACCCATACCAACATGACAGAATATACTCTGATCAGTGAAGTTATAATGACCTGATAACTGTCTACACATCTTATTTGCAACATGAACATCTCCACAACTGATAGGTACTGCCGATTTTAATGTTTTGATTACACTCCACGTATTTGACTATCTACTAGTTCAATATTTCCCCCATGAAACCATGTATCCCTTAACCTGAAAGAAGAATAGATCCACCTTGTCTAATTTTATTATAATAATAATAATTATTATTATTAGTTCACTACTTTGTATTTTTTTCTAGCCCTTCCCACCTTCCCACCTAACTCAGTGATAAATGAGAGATAAATTATGAACATTATTTAGCAATATCAATTCCATTCTCTTTACTCACCCACTCAACTCCCATACATACAGCAACATTCATTTCAAAAACTCACACTTCATTCTTGTCCTAAGTTACCATAGCCCAAGTTACAATATTCTCGACAGCAGAGTAGAACACATGTGTTATTATAAGCTTTTGTTTCCTCCACTATGTGTCAATTTTCATGATGACCAGTCCAGTCTCGCTTGATAAAGTACAGAATGATGCAGACTTCGACTTTGTAACACAATTCAATCGTGAAGTTAACCGTGTTTCTGTTTCTGAAGATGATCCTATCACCACCACTTACTGCCGATGTGAACACCTGCATATACTACACTGCGGAAACGTTTTCTACAGCAGTGGGCACGTTTAACAAATCTTGTGCCTTACTTAACATTAACTGCAGAAGCTTAAATGCCAATTTTGATCAACTAAAGAGTCTGCTCTGTGATCTCCAAGAAAATGAAAACATATTTGACATCGTAGGTATTACTGAAACATTTAGCGTAAAAGAAAATATCTCTTACACATTAGATGGCTATCATCCGCTTATTCTACGTTCTCGCCCTGTCGGTGATGATGGTAGGGGTGGGGTTGGTGCCTTTATTAAAGATTCTATACCATTCAAAATAAGGAACGACTTAAGCATTTTCATTCCTCATGTGTTTGAATCTCTATTCATAGAACTCAATGGAAAACACAAATCTATTGTAGGAATTATTTATCGTCCGAATACTGCTCCCAAAGCTGATCTGGACTTGTTCTTAGATCAATATTCAAATCTACTTGATCAAATCAATACTGAGAGAAAACCAACCTACCTAATGGGAGATTTCAACTTAGATCTACTCAGTTTTCACCAACACCAAAAAACTGATCAATATTTAGAAGCCCTATTCAGCTGTGGTTTCACGCCGATGATAACCAAACCAACAAGAATAACAAGTCATTCGGCAACTATAATTGACCATATTTTTTGTAATAGATTCAATTTACGTACGTCTGGAATAATCATTGCTGATGTGAGCGATCATTTCGCTACATTTTACACCAAAAATTTCAAGAGCACCAACCATAATGACAATATACAGCAGCCTAAGAGAATTTTTAACACACGAACTATTAATTTATTCAAACAGCTACTATCTGAATCTGATTTTAGCAATGTATGCCAAGAGGACAGTGTTAACGAAGCCTATGAGAAATTTCTAACAACTCTAAATACGGCTTTTAACCAAGCCTTTCCGTTAATAACATTAAAAACCCCGAAAAAATACGTAAAAAGAGAACCATGGATGACCTACGGTCTACTACAGTCCTCCCGAAACAAACACAAATTACTTGAAAAAAAATATAAGTCCCCGACCCTTGACAATATCACAAGATACACAAACTACTGCCAAATCTTCAATCAACTTAAACGTAAACTTAAAAAGAACTATTACAGCCAGCTGATTTCAGAAAATAGGGGAAACACCAAGAAAACCTGGGAAATTCTCCGCAAGGCAATAAATAAGTCAGACACCCCCCCCCCCCCCCCCTCCTCTACCATCATCGTTTATTGAAAACAATGAGGAGTACACTGCCCCCATCCATATTGCTGAGAAATTCAACAACTACTTTATCAATATTTTAAATCGTGTATCCAACAACATAGTAAGTCCCACACATCGATTCTCTGATTACCCAAACAACAGCGTCACCGACTCTTTTTTTGTATCACCTGCAACCCACGATGAAGTTATATCCGCCGTAAAATGTCTTCCTAGGAAAACATCTGCTGGTCAGGACAACATCTCACCGAAACTACTAAAAGACATTATACATGAAATTATTGTTCCTTTAACTCACATTATAAATACCTCTTTTTCAACTGGAATTGTACCATCAAAAATGAAAATCGCGAAAGTAATACCAATTTTTAAATCCGAGGATAAACAGTCTTTCGACAATTATCGTCCAATAAGTATTCTTCTTTCCTTTTCTAAAGTCTTAGAGAAGATAATGCATAAAAGGTTATCACATTTCTTAGATGCCCACGGCGTTATTTATAACTATCAGTTGGATTCAGAAGGGGACACTCAACATTTCACCCAATAATGCATCTTATCAACCACGTTTCCTTAATGAATAACAAAGCAACTAAAGATTGCACACTATCCATGTTTTTAGATTTTTCCAAAGCATTTGACACTATTGATCATGAAATACTCGCTCGAAAACTTGAACACTATGGTATAAGAGGTATAGCTAATTCTTGGTTTCAGAACTATCTCTCCGGGAGATCCCAGTATGTTCAATTCACCAGTGAATCGTCAGAGTTACTCAATGTCACTACGGGTGTACCCCAGGGCTCTGTACTTGGTCCTCTTTTGTTCGTCCTCTATATCAATGACATCAGTGAATCAACTGATATGCGTATTTTATCCTTTGCAGATGACACACCAGCCCACACATCTGGGAACGACCTTGACCTCCTTATGGAGATGGCAAACAATGAATTATCAAAAATCAACCACTGGTGTTCTGCAAACAAGTTATCTTTAAATGCTAACAAAACTAAAGTCATACTTCTTCATCCCAAAATGACAACTATAATTACGATAACGTTCAAACCCACATTACATTGAATAACTCAGACTTAATAATAGCAGGTAACAATCGTGACCACAAATTCATAAAATTTCTAGGAATCAAAATGGACGAGAACCTTATATTTCATCACCATGTATCTACACTCTCTATAAAAAATATCCAGAGCAATTTATATCTTGAATAGAGCCAAGAATTTTCTACCGCCCGAGACACTACGTCGACTCTATTTCACTTTAATTCAAAGCCACTTAATTTGTGGTATTCAAATATGGGGCAACGCAACAGCTACAAAACAAATTTTAAACTTACAAAAGAAAGCTGTACGTATCATAGCGAACAAAAAGTTCAACTCACATACGGACCCACTGTTCAAACGTTTAAAAATTCTTAAATTTAACGATCTGTACAAATTACATTCACTTTTATTTATGCACGACTGGTCGCAGAACAATCTCCCCGTCAGTTTTAATGATACGTTTCAAGTGTACTGGAATCCCTCGGGCATGACTACGAGGCAATGTGGAAGCCTAAACACCCATAAACCTCGCACTCAGTTCTCAGCCGCACTTCCATATTTTTCGTTTCCTAAACTGTGGAATGACCTTGATACAACGATAAAAACCCTTACCCGAACATCTTTTAAAAAAATATTAACTGAACAATATCTGAATACATATATCGCCAATATCAGCTGTTCAAACCCAAGATGTCCCGACTGCCTCGGCTAGTTACGACTCTCGGTGTTATCATATTCTCCTCTTTTCTCCCAGCAAGCAGATAACCAGGCTGATACTGTCACTTATGGTCATTTACTTCACTCCTTTAGCGTGCGATTATTATAATGGTTTACCAACGGACGCTTATTTACTTCATTGATTCAGAAATACGGTTAAAATACGGTTAAAACACGGTTAATCCACAATCCACAGATCTAAATAACCAGAGTCAGAACATCTGGAAGTTTGATCCACAATGAACTAATAATCAATACATATCAATACAGTATTAACAAAAAAACAATGTACTACGTGCTGTCAAGATTTACCTTATTTGAGTCCATCATTTGCCATTTGCCATTTTGCTGTTTAGTCTTTATTTTTATTGTCTAAGGGATGACAGGAAGATAGTCATAAGGCTATGTCATTCCCCACAGTATACATTTGTACATCTACCTTTGTTTTTTTGTAACCTTGTTTCTTTCCTTTGTATATGTATGCTGTGAAATAAATATTGAATTGAACTGAATTGAATTGAATTGAGGCGAAATTTTGAGGCCATGTCAATTTTAGAGTAGGAAATTTGAAACTCAAGTTTCCAGTTGGAAATAAAAGATCAAAATTTCTCATCATTAGTTGGAATTTTAATATTTTTCATGAACAATGTTAATTTATTGAATTTCCAACTATTTGATTTTTGACCTCGGAATTTCCAGCTATTGAAAAAAAATACCCCCCCCCCCCCCCGCCACACACACACCTCTGTCGCCACATCCCTGAGTGTCATTTGGGGCATATTGGGTAAACACTACTGAGAAAGCTGGGAGAGATATGCCTGTCTCACCCCACCCACGTGACAGCTATCTCACCCACCCACGTGACAAACCTATATTGGCTTATTAGCATATTTAATGATCGCAGGACTATTCAATCAACGCACGTTCTTCTGTAAACAAACAACATGGTGTCACGTTTCGGAAATATTAGCTGACGGACGTTTGTCGAAGAAAATAGAAATAAAAGCACAGACCGCAAAACCAAAGGACACTTGATTCTTTTGTATGAATTTTTGGATGAACGCCATTATGAGTGGAGAGAGTTGCACGAAATTTCCGTCGAAAAGTTATGAGAATACATTGCTGAATTCATAATATGACGTCATCGGAAGGTGTCAACGTTCATTTCGCTACAAATCTTTAACCCCTGTCTTGCCGGCGTTTGGATTTAATTTTGTGGTATACAAGCCCGAACATAAGCAGACTGTCATCTGCAAAATGAGGTCTCCAGAGGGTGAATTTAGTGATGCTACCCTGCACAGCAGGGTAGCATCACTAAATTTACCCTCTGTGAACCTCATTCTGAATCAGGGTCTCAAAACTAAACAGAATGAGGTACCCAGAGGATAAATTGGTCCACTGTATGGAATAGCATCATCAAATTCACCCTCTGGGGACCTCATTTTCCAAATGTCAAACTGCTTATTTTCAGGCCTGGTGGTATATACCAGTGGTATATACAGAATTTGTGTGCACTCTTTCCCATAAGCAAATTATTTTTTCTCAGAAATGAACAACAAAATTGTTCGATATAGCTGTACGTGCACCTGAATTACTTTTGATGACGTCAGACTGTTTCGGTGGGGCGGGTGTGAGATGGGGACATCTCACCCTCGGGACAGGATATTTGGACCAGACACTCGGCAAGCGTCGTGCCTGGCCCAAATATCTTGCTCTCGGGTGAGATTTCTCCATCTGACACCCTCACCCACCAGAAATAATAATAATCCCTGATGGGGGCGAGGGTGAGATGGGAAAATCTCACCCGAGGGCAAGATATTTGTCACAAAATTATCACCCAAAATAGATCTAAGAATAGAATCACAAGATGCTTCCAACAAACTGCTCATTTCATCAACAATACATTTTTTCATTTCAGGTTCTGCCATCGCCAATTCTTTCGGATGTCTTACTATTATCATAGCAGTTGTCTGTAGTATTATTCTGGGAGTGAAATAATAGAAGGAGAGAGACGTGATATGTGTATTTATAGACAACTAACATTATGTTTATACATGTAACAAAAATGTGTAAATGAAGTGACAATTTTTTTTTTTCAACCGATGATTTAAATAAATTCACTATACATCATTACAACACTGATTTTCACTCCACTGTTATTTCGAATCTTTGAAAAAATAACGTTCCCTATCAATTGTCGGCCGGATCATCCTGCCTGTAGCGAAATATACAAATTGGTGCGCGGACGTTTCCCCATAGGACATTTCCCCATCCGGACATTTCACCATCGGACAATTCCCCATCCGGACATTTCCCCATCGAGGGCGGACGTTTCCCCATCAGCATTCCCTCATCAGAAGCGGACAACTCCCCATCGGAGGTTGACCTTTCTCCATCGGATATTAACACCTTTCCTCTTCGAGGGCGGACATTTCCCCATCAGCATTCCCTCATCAGAAGCGGACAACTCCCCATCGGAGGTTGACCTTTCTCCATCGGATATTAACACCTTTCCTCTTCGAGGGCGGACATTTCCCCATCAGACTTTACCCATCGGAGGTGGACATTTCCCCATTGGACATTATTACCCCATGTCGAATGTAGCTGACAGCTTCCAATGAATGAGTGACAAGTAACTCTTAAAAAGTTTTCATTTTTTATTCTTTTGTAACTCGAAAAAACAACATCTCGTCAAATGGTATAGGCATTAGCACATTTTAGCACAATCTGAGTTTCACAACAATGAAACACACAACATCAATAATAAAAAACAAGAACTTTTATTTGGTTACAAGTGTATGTATATATGTATATAAATATGTTTGCTTATAAATCTCTTACACATGCTTCTTGTTGAGTTGTTTGAAAAAACACTGATACATTCATTGACATTTACTTTAATGAAGACACCAATGTTTATCAATCAACTCGACAATATCTTTGAACAAAAGTAGTATCTTAGAGAGAACAAATAAAAATATATAAATACTGTTAAATCCCGATTAGGTTTAATCCTGTCAATTATAGTGATAAAAGCACATTAATCTATTTACACCTAATAATCACACTGACACATTCCAAAAACTCTTCAATATTGACACTACCATTAACAAACGGACCCACAGAAAAATTAAGAAATGGATGGTGAAAAGTCCGCACGGGGAATTGTCCGCTTTTCTATTGAGCAGAATGGGGTAATGTCCGATGGGGAAATGTCCGGTGACCATACAAATTAAGCAGTTGAATTTTTTTTTTAATTTCAACAAGCACACGCCTTCATCGAGCTCTAGACATTAATGGGGGGGGGGGGGGGGAGTTATGAATCTGATAATGATTTTTCGTTTGTTCAGAGGACAAGTCCTCTTTCTGATCAGCTGGGACCAACACTATAAAACTTTTTCTAGTTATGACTTTAAATGGGTTGAAATGAACCATTAGCATTTTCAAAGATCTGGCAATTTGCCAGTTGGCAAATTGCCACATCTTTTAAAATGCTAATGATTCATTTCAGTCATATTAATGGGTAGAAAGTTCTAAAAAAATCATCAAAATATTCTTTTGAATGTTCCCAAATGATAAGAATGTTATCTGAAAATCTGAGGTGTACGAGAGGATGCTTTGCACATTTGCTAAGGGCATTCCATTCCATTCCGCTACATAAATGCTCGCAAAAATTAGGACACAATCTTTTGCCCAAAGAGCAACCCATTATTTGTAAATAATTGCCTCTATCTTTTAAGCTCAGCTCTGGTCTTTTCTTGTTTTTCCGTTTGAAGCAAATAAATTCTCCTATATTTTTTTTCACATACTCATTAATTCCAGGTAAAGTTTAAACAATATCCCATACTTCTCCATGATGGCCTGGGTCCCCTGTCTTCCCGTGTGTTTTTGTTCCCAACCCAAACAGAATGCCACACTTATAGTTACTGGCATCTGCTTTGATATACTTTTTGTGTGTTTGTCTGCTTTGCTACTGGGTTAGCGAGTCAATATTGTTCCAGACTCCCGGAAAGGTGTGGACAGACAATTCTGCCGTGTTTCTATTTTACCGTTTGTCTTGTGTCCATCCCCGAAGGGTATCTATGTACCTGATATATATTATCAAATGACCTGCGTAGTCTTTTATTCTTCCAGTCATGCATAAAGAGGGATACGTGAATTTTATAAAGGTCATCAAATTTTAGAATTCCGAATCATTTGAAAAGGAGGGTCCGCGTGCGTGTTATATACTTTTCTAATTATTCCAGCCCAAGTTGATTAATTATTGAATCGGTTGTCCCACCGCCCGGGCATAAACTTGGACGGTGGGCGACTGATTTTGTAATTGATCAACTTGGGGTCGATTAGGGGTCCAGACCACCAGATCGTGATAAGTCATCTATTCAGTTATACCACCTTTATGAGTTAATTATTCATGAACCTTGGGAGATGACCCGAATAAGCTATAAGCATACTGTCAAATCCCAACAGTACTCAATGTCTATTGCAATTTTGATATACGTTACACTGTGTCTTGTTGTTTACTGTTTTTGGCTTTTGTCAGATTTACGGTATTAATGTAACATATAACATTCTCTATTGAATAAATATTGTTTAAACTAAATGATAAGAATATCATCTAAAAATCTGAGGTATACGTGAGGATGTTTTGCACATCTGCTCAGGGGATTCCATTCCATTCCGCTACATAAATACTCGCAAAAATTAGGACACAATCTTTTGCCCAAAGGACAATCCATTATTTGTAAATAATTCGTCGCCCGAGTGCTAGAATGTCCTATGTCCCATAAGGAAGATAATACACCGTCCCATAAGGGACATAGGACATTCTAGCACTCAGGCGACGAATTGTCTCTATCTTTTAAGCTCAGCTCTGAAAGACCCAGACGTTTTTGTTCATCCGGACTGTTTGCATCAGTATAGTTTTCGAAAGCATTTTTTTTACAGATTTAACCCCTCGGATACTGAAGTCAAAATATAAAATTTTCAGTTTGAAAGTTTTTTCACATAATGCAACCTAGGAAATTATCCAACCATCTTATTGGAGAGAGCTCACTGGTCTCCGCCCCACGTGATTTAACAGGTTCAACTGCATTTGATGGACAATTTGCGGGTTGGAATTTCGATATTTTGACATTAGTATGTTGTGGGGTTAAAGGTGTATTTGTTTAGGTCTCAGTAATTCACAAGTCCCGCATATCTCCTCATTTGTTCATTTCGGAAGTGAGCAATTGAGGTCGTTATTCCAAGTGTGTATATAGATATATATAATATATATATATATATTTACACTTAACACAAAGTGGTCGTCAAAGATAATTTCACTTAATATATTTCGACACATACATCTCTTCTGAAGCGATGTATATATCGAAATATATTAACTGAAATTTTCTTTGACGACTCCTTTGTGTCAAGTGTATATTTTCTGCATAGGTGTTATTCATGTTTCTTTAGGACTATATATATATATATATATATATATATATATATATATATATATATATAATTTCGTCAATTTGCCGTCATGCTCGGAAGATTACTTCCTTCTAAGCGGCTTTCATATTTGACTAATTCTTATTCCGTTACGTTAAGTGCCGTACCGTACCAATGTTTATTATGTCAGCTAATGAAATTCGCCAATCACAGCCCTCGAATAGTGGGACGGTACTGAGCCGTATTGGGTCACCTGCAGCCCGATGTATTAGGTCAGTACCGCCATTTTGTTTCGACGTGGAAATTCCTCACGTCGCGGTGCTTTTATATCTATATTGAAGAAATTGCAGTACAATCAAACGTCCCTCCGTGTCCATATGCCTCATTTTCTCTCGTTTTATAATAAATTTATTGCGAAATTTATTTTCTAAATGTAAATTTAATTATTTGAAGTGAGAAATCCTACTGTATTCGATCTACCGATAACGGATAAAAAATTGTTTTATCCCGGCTCTATATTCTGGTAAATACCATCACGTCGAGTGCCAAACGCTATTTTTTAAAAATAGCGACTGCACTTTAATGAAATTGTAAGAAATGAATCACAGCTATGAAGGAAAAGATGCCAGGTACATTATTTTGTTCGAATTCTATAAAATCGGACGTTTCGGACATTTTCTGCACACTCAAGACAAAGTGACAGTACGAAGAAAAGCGTCTATCGCTGTCGTCTGTGTTGTCAAGGAAATTATACACAAACAGGGAGACAACTGCGCACGTTTGTTACAACTTATATAGCGTTTTGCACCAGTTTTGAAAATGTGCGGGCGTTCAAATTTGATTGTTATTTTGTTTTCGCTGGCATTATCAATACGTTACAGGACGTTCAGGTGGCGGATACGGTATCATATGAGGCTCGGCAAAAACAATATTGGACTCGGCGTTCCGCCTCGTCCAATATTGTTTTCACCTCGCCTCATATGATACCGTATCCGCCACCTGAACGTCCTGTAACTTATAGTATCGCGTCATGGGGATGTAAAATTTAGCGTTACGCTTTTCCTAATTGTCAAATGGGAATTATAAAATTGATCGAGATACGCGTACGTCTTACAGGTCGATTTATTATTTGGCAAGTGACCGCCTAGCTCCTAACTACGAACCCGTGTATAAAATCGCCGTTTCTTATCTTCCTTGAGTGGCAACAAGCAAAGATATGTTCCGCATTTCACGTTGTTCACTGTATTCAAGTGTAAATTATATGGACAAAGAATACCGTATCATATCCTCCTTGGGTGGTAACAAGTGAAGATATATTCCGCGTTATTACGCGCAAAATTTGTTCTCAGCTTTAGATTTACGAGCATTCAATCATTAATCTCAACCTCGCCCTGGTAACAGAGGCAGGAGCGAGTTCGCATACAATATTCACACATTCAACCATTCCTTGACCCGAATTGTACAACCGCGTTGTTCTCCATATTCAAGTGTATTGCTTGCAAAATCACCGCATCATATCTCCCTTGGGTGGTAACATGTAAAAATATGTTCCCCGTTTTCTGTTGTTCCCCGTATCCGAGTCTATTGCGCACAAAATAACCGTATCATATTTTCCTTCTGTGACAACAAGTCAAGATATGTTCCGCGCTTCACTTTGCTCTTTGTATTCAAGTGTAAATTATGCAAAAAATACCGTAAAATATCTTACTTGGGTGGCAACAAGTAAAGATATGTTCCGCGTCATTACGCAAAATGCAAATATGAATTACACACTATTGTTTGAATACACACTGTTACTTGTATATGAATTACACACTATTACTTGTTGCCACCCAAGGAAGATATGATACGGTTATTTTGCGCGTAATAGACTCGGATACGGGGAACAACAGAAAACGGGAAACATATCTTTATACATACAGTGCATGGAGAGTGGATTGTAACTAAATCATCCGCGGAGTGGAGTTATCACCCAAACTATAACTTTCAAATGTTGTCCATATCGACAAAAACACAAGCAATGTTTCAGTCAATGGACCTCCGGGTTTAACCCGGAGGTCCATTGGCTGAAACTTTGTGCTCGTTATGCTTTACAACACATTTGCAATTATTGCCTGGGTGGAATCTCCACTCTGCGGGTGATTCAGTGATAATACACTCTCCACTTACTGTATGTGTGTGTAGTAGCCGATGAGTAGGAGCAAGATGACGACTCAGGACAAACACCAGAATTGTTTTTCGTAGATTTATTTATTATTTATTTATTGGTGTTTAAGATCACATATTTCTGCACAATGGCTAATCATGACCACGACAGTTTTACGGGTGGAGGAAGCCGGGGTACCCGGAGAGAACCACCGCGCAACGGCGAGCAACTGTCAGCTCCACAACATACTAACTCCACACATGCAGAGTTACCATTGGTTGAAGACAGTTGCACCATCGACGTGCAGTACGCCTTATTGCACAGCGTCACCGTGCCCTCACATGGGCAATGGGGGTGAAGTGTCTTGCCCAAGGACACAACGCGGTTGCCGCAGGTGGGATTCGAACCGAGGACCTCTCGGCTTGCAGCCTGCACCTCTACCTACTGAGCCACCGCGCCCCGTTTTTCGTAGATACGCTCTAAAATCGTTTGGGTTCAAAATCAATCCAAATCAACCGGGTTGAGTAAATATGAACCCAATTGGGTTCATATTCTCTCAACTCATTTGTTTCGGGTTAATTTCTAACCCAAATGATTTTAGAGTACAATTTTCCAGATAAAAGGCCAAGGATCAGAACAATTTCTGGAAATACTTTTTACATCATCATTGTTAGTCTTGTTTCTGGTTAGTGTCTCTCAGTGAAGTTTTGGCCGCCTATCTTGGTTAAAAAATAGTACTGTGGTAATCCGACTGCCCAGTCTAGAGAATCCTCTTGTTACATGTTGGTGCACTTATTTTGGAGTAACAGAATGTGCAAACGTTGGGATTAGACCATTAAAGGGTATTTTGCGAAAGCAACTTCTTTCAGTCTTGACAAACAGATTGGCAAGTGTGATGTATTTGTTTTTATCTCGTAAACGTTACCAAAAAAAAAGGAGAGCACGAACGGGGGAGGGTGGTGCGTGGAACGTGCTGGGGAGGGCTATTATCCACACCCCTTTTCAAATTGATACGATAGTTGCGAAGCCATGGGTTGGGGTGGATGGAGACAGACTTTGCCCTCTAAAAGTTTCTCAGGCCGCCCTTAGCCCTTTGAACCCCAGCGGCCGTTTTTCCGGCCAGGAATATGATACGTCATAACGTCATTATATAGGATGGCTATTCAGTGAATGTGCGGAGTCTCTGGAACTACAGTGCCAATGTGAACGAAACTTCGCAGGAGTGGTCTATAGGAGGTCCTCTACAAACGATCCGTATTTTGTTCTCGTCGGTTGAAACACATGGCCACCAGAGACATACTTTGATTCTGGTTGGCGGGTTTTCAAAAATCTCCTCTTAAACCACAAGGCCAAATGTTTGAAACTTCACATGCTTGATGTCTGGAACACCCTCTGATAACGGTCCTCATTTAATGTTGATCGGGTTTGAAAACATGGCCGCAATTGCAGAAGGTCCTCCCTCTACAAACGAGCTTCATTTTGTTCCCGTCGGTTGAAAAACATGGCCGCCAGAGGCATTCTTTGATTCTGATTGGTGGAGTTGAAAAATCTTCTCCTCTGAAATTACAAGGTCAAATGTTTTGAAACTTCACATGCTTATTGACCGGAACACCATCTACCAGCGATCCTCATTTAATGTTGATCGGGTTGTAAACATGACCGCAATTGCGGCTAATAGTTACCATAGAAACCCTATGGGAAATCGTGAAAAAGTGTCAGGATATTTCAAGCCATGTTAGCCTTGTATTGGTCAATTTGCTGCTGATATGTTAGGTAAAGGGTTAATTATTTTTTTTATTAGGGTTTAACGACACATTAACAGCCAGGGTCATATTATGTCGGTGACAGTTTTACGGGTGGAGGAAGACGGAGTACCCGGAGAGAACCACCGAGCAACGACGAGCAGCTGTCAGCTCTCCAACTTCGTAACTCTGAACTCTGCACGCTGCACAGGCAGGGTTAGATTGGTTGCAGTACGCCTTAGTACACAGCGCCATCGTGCCCCCATGTAGGCAGTCGGGATTAAGTGCCTTGCTCAAGGACACAACGCGGGAGCACTAATCAGTCGCTGAAATGGTCACCCATCCAACTACTAACCGCGCTCGACGTTGCTTAACTTCGGTGATCTGATGAGAACCGGTTACCGCGACGCCATCGCGCCCCCTAAGGTAAAAGGGTTAAACTGACTCAATTCTTTTCACGCAAATTCTAGCAGATGTGCAGCGAGAATCTACATGGATTCTGGTTGTTTTTGTTGCACGAATCCGCCGAAATATATGCCCTACGGCGACATCATTGCGGGACATTTCATCCCACCTGATTTTTCGATTTTGAAAATGGGGTGGGGCGCTCTATATACTTCTCGTTACCAACTGAAGTGAAGCGCGCTATTGTTGAGCCCCAGCAGCTGGAAAATGTTTTCAAGAAAAACACAAACTTCACGTGGATCACTTCACATTCTAAAACAAATTATGAACCGATTTCTGTAAAATAAACGGCATTGTTGTGTGGCCATTGGCGATTGATTAAAATTCGCTCCAAAGGGGATGGTAACCTTAAACCTCATATCATATCAATCAGTGATAAATAAAGCCTTCCGTCAATTTCATTGGTCAATTTCAAAAATAAACAATTTGATTGGCTGAACAAAATATAACTGGGCCACATTTTCATAATTTGCATAATTAGAGTTGGGAGCTTTCATTGGTCAATTTCAAAACTGGACAATTTGATTGGCTAAACAAAATACAACTGGGTCACATTTGCATAATTTCAGTAGGGAGAATTTACGTTATCTGTCCTATTTAGGGTGGGTTATATTGTATTAATCTTTTACCTACAAGAAAAACGCCATTCATTTTTTTTATATATTTTCACTTTTTGCTTCCAAAACATAGGTTATGACCCCTCATTGGAACGAGTTCGACGAGCTCGTTCCAATGAGGGGTGATATCCTATGTTTTGGAAGCAAAAAAAGAAAATTTTTAGTTATACGAGGATGTTTTATCCAAGTGCCGTCTGCAACTCAAGTTAGGTGATGGGTTAAAAAGTCATACTAAGTGGCTAATTTGTGCGCGTGTGTGTGTCATATGATAAATAGAATATGTAATGAGTGTTTTTCTCATATAATATTTATGAAACGAGTCTAAGAATTTTCCGTTTTGGCGAGCCAGAAAAACACTCATTCCATATCCTCTATTTATCAAGTATTATCACAGTGAAAAAAAATGTTATTGAGATATTCAAGAAATACACCTGGTAAAGAAGTAATTTATTTTTATTGACCCTCTTACTCGCTAAAAACTAAAGTGTTAAAAACAACACTTGAAGTGCTGTATTTAACACTGATTAAGTGCTGAACTAGCACTTTGTTCAAGTGTAGATATCCCAGAACTTGACAGGTGTTACAAAAATACCACTTGACAAGTGTAACGTCGCGACACTTAAAAGAAAACAACGCAGATGACGCGGATCAGGCTCGAACTCTCGAGCCTGATCCGCGTCATCTGCGTTGTGTCCTTTTAATTATGTACCCACCAAGCGCAAATCAAATTATGGACGATTCTGGAAAAACCACCAATGCTAGACATATGGGAAGTGCCATCCATTCAAGTTTCAGATGTCTGACGATTGTGATGTCTGAGTGCTTAAAGCATTGCACTTTGAGTGTTAAAATCAAGCCCTAAGAGTTAGAATGGATTTAACACCTTGAAAGTGTCAGTTTTAACACTTTACTTTTTAGTGTGTACAAGTCAGTTTTTCAGTACAGTGCTTTAAAACAAATATTATCAAGTTCTGTCACTGTAAAGATATCTGGTAATGATTGAGATATGGGGACAATTACCACACCCCAAAATGTACACTTTATTTTGATTAACACCTTTAGACTCCATTTCACTGTGTCAGTACTCAACAAAATTTTGAGATATTTGATATTTCTCGTCGCAGAAGCGCCGAGATATATTGTTACGACTCTCTATCCTAGTCTGATTTTTCGCATGCCTAAAGGGAGCATGCCTTATATGCGGCGAAGAAAGTGCATGTTAGAATTTGGAAGTCTCACCGAACACTGTTAAATTAGAAGCTAAGCAATTATTTTTTCCCCTGGGAAAAGGGAGAATGGCACAATGCGCTGAGCAGACATTTTTTTATTTATCAGGGTTTAACGACATTTTAACAGCCAGGGTCATATCATGTCGATGACGGTTTTACGGGTGGAGGAAGTCGGAGTACCCGGAGAGAACCGCCGAGCAACTACGAGCAGCTGTCAGCTCTTCAACATCGTAACTCTGAACTCTGCATCGCGGCACAGGCAGGGTTAGATTGGTTGAAGACATGCGCACCATCGACGTGCAGTACGCCTTAGTACACAGAGTCATCGTGCCCCCATGCAGGCAATCGGGATTAAGTGCCATGCTCAAGGACACAACGCGGCAGCGAATCAGTCTCTGAAATGGTCACCCATCCAACTACTAACCGCGCTCGACGTTGCTTAAAGTGATCTGACGGGAACCGGTTACCGCGACGCCACCGCGTCCCCTCTAGAGGAGACAATTCGTGGTATAATAGCAACCGATTTGTCTGAAATATTACATTTCCTTGTGTGAATTTGGTAGTCTCCCTCGAACAGGGTTAGCAGAGGCTTAATGCCATAGAAATCAGAAAAAAATATTATTCTCACATTCGAGGTTTGAACAAAGCTTTATTTCGTTTTCACAACCGTGAAATTTGACATGAGATGATCATGATGTATCAAGCCACTCTCTCCAAAGACCAACAGACGTAATAAAAGCAACAAATGCATTGTCACGCGAAGCAGATTTAAAATGGGGATGCTCTCCGTTTTACAATGATGAATAGCATTTGTCAATCATTTGTGTAAATCACTTCAGCTTTATGTCAATAAATATTAACATTTTATTGACATAGCCTGTTTCAACTTCAATCACTACCTTCTTAAAGCAGACATATCGTCGCCCGAGTGCTAGAATGTCCTATGTCCCCTATGGGAGTACTCTGTCCCCTATGGGAGTACTCTGTCCCCTATGGGACATAGGACATTCTATCACTCAGGCGACGATATACTGATGGTGCGTCATTTTCCATCATTACAATATATAGCTACACTCAGTCCTATTTTGATTATTTTGAAGTAACTAAAACTGATCGATGAAAATGATACAAAATTGCCTCTATGTGGACTGCCCTTGATCGCTGAGATGCAAGGAAGCCGCGTTCGTTCAGTTCGAAAAATCAAAATTTTCTCCGCGTCTGGGATCCCCTGAGTGCATTTCCCTTTTCTTGCCCCAGTCCGCCCCTGGCAATTCCTCCTGCATTTTTTTATGATTCGATTTGTATTATACTCATGTCGACGAGCAAGTGGACTTATGCATAAACCCAAATTTCCTGTCATCATATCCCCGACATTGGTACTATTTTATGACAGGGGCACGGAGCGATTTTGAAAGTGTGTGTGTGTTTGGAGGGGGGGGGGGGGGGGGCTGCATGCCCTGATGGCCCGGGAAGATTAGGGGATCCGGGGGCATGATCCCCTGGAAAAAAGGCACTGAAATTTGTGGTTTTGCCCTGCCACAAAAACAAAACTATATGGCCAGAAATTATCTCTGACAAAACTTAAAGGGGAAGACATGGAAACATCCATAATTTCTTCTTTTAAGACTTTACCCAACGTAACGGTCAAAACCGGCCAGCGCTATTCTCAAAAATCGCAAAAAAAAAAATCGCAAATTAATTTTTATTATTTTTTCATTTTTTGTCTCAAAAACATAGGTTATGACCCCTCGTTGGAACGAGCTCGTTGAGCTCGTTCCAACGAGGGGTCATAACCTATGTTTTTGAGACAAAAAATGAAAAAATAGTTATTCAAGAATTTTTTTACCAGTGTCGTCTGCTTTTCATGTTAGTTGAAGGGTTAAACGCATTTTCCCGAAAGTCAAAAAACTGCTAATAATCATATATTATTTATCCAGATTACACGGACCATTACATTTATAGTCACTTCTCAAAGTCAGACTCGCCGAATGTACCACATTTTCTGGTGCGAAAGTCATTAATTGACATGAATGGGGACAGGTGGGGCGCGGTGGCGTTGCGGTAACCGGTTCTGTTCAGATCACCGAAGTTAAGCAACGACGAGCCCGGTTAGTCCTTGGATAGGTGAGCGATCGATTCGGACACCCGCGTTGTGTCCTTGGGCAAGACACTTCACCCCGACTGTCCAAATGGAGACAGGATAGCGCAGTGTACTAAGGCGTACTGCACGTCGATGGTGTGCATGTCTTCAACCAATCTAATCGTGCATGTGCTGCAGTGCGGAGTTACGATGTTGGGGAGCTGGCAGCTGCTCGTCATTTTGAGGCGGGCGATCGCCCCGGGTCGCAGTCGCCCGCCTGAGCCCAAAATTCCGTGGATGTTAAACGTACGCCTTACCCCGATTTCTGCGGCCCATTAACCCTTTACCCAACGTAACGGCCAAAACCGGCCAGCGCTATTCTCAAAAATCGCCAATTAATTTTCAAAATATCTTCATTTTTTGTCTCAAAAACATAGGTTATGACCCCTCGTTGGAACGAGCTCGTCGAGCTCGTTCCAACGAGGGGTCATAACCTATGTTTTTGAGACAAAAAATAAAAAAAAATAGTTATTCAAGAATTTTTTTTGCAAGTGTCGTCTGCTTTTCATGTTAGGTAAAGGGTTAATTCAGTCGAAGGCACCTCAAAATCGGCCGCCTCAAATATAATTTTCGCGGATTGAAGGAGGTACATGTAACAAAAGCGCAATTTGTGAGCTTTGTAGCGTGTCGTCAACGCAGTCACCCAGAGACAGTAAGTAACTTTCCAAATATGAGCGGGAGGTCTACCGATTCCAAAGTTGTAATTAGTTATTATTACATTGTACATCAGACTGAAACAACTCTCGTGTCACATGCGATTACGGGATGTATCATTCCCATTTCCCAAGCCAGTTCAACCTCTGGCGATTTGCCAGGGACGTTTCGTCCCAAAATCATAGACGGGACGGTTCGTCCGCCAAATCTGATTGATTCGTCCCAAGTTATCGGCATCTGGCGGCGAGCAGCGTGCACTGGCTTTTACAGTCATGTAATGTATAGATAAGGGCTTGGTTATTTGGAGGCAAGATAACTATAACACTCGCTGTTGGTGAGTGTCATGGGTAACCTGGTATCTTGCATCCAAATATTCAAGCCTGCATCTATACATTATGAGATGACGTACATCATAATTACACAAACAATGTACCTTAAAATGATATTAGTTGTCTACCCATCAGGCTCAAACAAAATGGCCCCTGCAAATCATAAATGCCCCTCCTGGTGTCATTTTAGGTGAACCCAAAATGGCTCGCCTGAGGTGATCTGAGGCGAACCATAAAGGCCCTCCTGCATTTTTCAAAATGACAAGCCTGTGACGTTGCTCGGTGGTTCTCTCTGGGTAGTCCGGCTTCCTCTACCCGTAAAACTGTCACCGACGCGATATGGCCTTGGCTGTTAAAGTGCCGTTAAACCTTAATAAATAAATACACAAAGGAGTCCGCATACCCACCATTGCCAAAATTCAATTTTTATAAGCTTACTATGTAACGGGGTATTCATTACATGTCGCAGCTATAGCTATAATGTGAATAATGCAAGGGGATTTTCTCCCCAAAATATGCCTCTGACTGGAAACACTACAAGGACAGTAGGCTGAATTAGTGGACAAATGATGTTGAACATCCTAATGTTAACCAGTAAAATGTATAGACTGATAATCAAAAGTAAATATTTAAAATAATTCTTTAATGAATCAACTAGAATGTGCAAACCTAAAAAATTAACAATTACAGAATGAAATATATACGGAAGCGTTGTGGCGCCAGTTGAGTATTATTTCTATCTTGCACGTGCAAGTTAGCTATCTTGCACCTGCAAGTTACTATCTTGCACGTGCAGGTTAGCTATCTTGCACCTGCAAGTTACTATCTTGCACGTGCAGGTAGCTATCTTGCACGTGCATGATAGCTATCTTGCACCTGCAGGTTAGCTATCTTGCACGTACAGGTTAGCTGTCTTGCACCTGCAAGTTACTACCTTGCACGTGCAGGTTAGCTATCTTGCACGTGCAGGTTAGCTATCTTGCGCGTGCAGGATAGCTATTTTGCACCTGCAAGTTAGATATCTTGCACGTGCAGGTTAGCTATCTTGCACGTGCAAGTTACTATCTAATTCGCAAAAATCTCTAACAAAACTAAAAGTTGATAAAGGGCAGTAACTCTGACAAAACACTTCATATAACACCGACATTGAATGGAGTGATTATTTATTGATCTATTCATTTATTGGTGTTTAAGGTCACATACTTATGCACAATGGCTAATCATGACCGTGACAGTTGTACAGGTGGAGGAAGCCGGAGTACCCGAAGAGAACCAACGAGAAGCAGCCAGCTCCCCAACAAGGTAACTCCGCACTGCAGCACAGTCAGGGTTAGATTGGTTGAAGACATGCGTACCATTGACGTGCAGTACGCCTTAGTACACAGCGTCATCGTGTCCCCATGTGGACAATCGGGGTTAAGTGCCTTGCACGAGAACACAACGCGGGAGTCCGAATTGATCGCTGAGATGGTCACCCAATCAATGATTAACCTGGCTCGACGTTGCTTAACTTCGGTGATCTGACGAGAACTGGTTACCGCAACGCCACCGCGCTCCGAATGGGGTGATAAACATCAATAACATAATTATGGCATTGCACAGTGCAAATATAATGTCATCTAACCAAGGTTTTTTTCCCCTACGGATGCCAACATCTGTTATCTTGTGCACGCCATCAATAAGATGTGAATTCACTTATTTATTAGTGTTTAAGGTCACATATTTCTACACAATGGTTAATCATGACCACAACATCAGGGCTTATATTTCATCTAAATTTGTGAGAATCCATTTGGATTCTCGTGAAAAAGGTTGCGAGAATCCATACCCACTATGAGTATCCCAGGATCCCATGACGCCACCATGGTTGAACCACTGTTGTATACTGATAACACATGTTAACCTTTTACCCAACACACCTTTTTAATTTTTAAAACTAAATTTGATAATTTTTAAACAATAAATAATAAATAAATGATAAAAAATTAAATGAACAATATTTACCAATAAAATCTTACAAATATGGCTGTCATTGGAACCGGCTCAATGAGCCGGTTCCAATGACAGCCATATTTGTAAGATTTTATTGACAAAGTGTCAGGATATTTCAGGTCATGTTAGCCTTCTATTGGTTAATTTGTTGCCGTTGTGTTAGTTAAAGGGTTAAATTGACTCATTTTTTTCACGCGAATCATAGCAGAGGTGCAGCAAGAATCTACATGGATTCTCGCCGGTTTTATTGCGCGAATCTTTGTGCGAATCGATTCTCGGATTCTCGTCGAAATTTGAGCCCTGAACATGGAGATAAAGCCAAGTTTATTCAGTCGTGATAATAAGATGTGAAAGACCATGTAATCAAGATTTATTGTACGCCTATGCTTTTGTTTCAATAAATACACACTTTTTTCTGCAAAAAACCGCAGCGAACAATAAAGTTGTTTGTATTGTCCTTGAACAATACGGATCACGCTCGCGGACTCTTTAGCTATTTCTTTTTTTTTCTTACGTTTTGATTATTTTTGGCAAAGATTTGTGTTTTTAAACAGTTTTTATTACATTTTACAATCGTGAAAAAGTAATAATTTGAATTCCATTGTTTTTGCCTTCAAAATATTTCTTTGAAAACGTTTAATTTTTACATGAGATCATGTATCAAGCCACTCTCTCCAAAGACCAATAGATGTAATAATAGCACCAAATGCATTGTCACGAAAAGCAGATTTAAAATAAGGATGCTTTCCGTTTAGAAATGATAAATATTTTTTGGAAAACAGTAGGCGTGCAATAAATACAGAACAGCATAGGCATTCGAACTTTCATTTTTTACCGCACGAGATCGATTTCTGTAGAGGGATAATATTGAACAAGAAGCCGAAGGGACGAAATTCTCAACGCTGTTGTTGTCCCGTTGTTCAACGCTAACGTCGGATTGCAGTTATTCCAGCAAGATAATGCCCGATGTCACGTGGCACGTATCTGTCATGACTTTCTTGAGGAGCAGAGCGTCGAACTTCTTCTCTGCCCCCACTTTCGCCAGATTTGTCGCCAATCGAGCATCTTTGGGATCAATTGGACCGTCGGATACGACTTCATGATCTTCAGACGTTAGGCGAATTACGTAATGCTATAAGGCAGGAGTGGAACGCAGTACCACAGGGTGACATCCAGAGACTTATCAGGTCCATGCGCCGTCGATGTCTTGCCATCCAAGAGGCAAGCGGTGGACAAACACGCTATCGACTGCATGTGTGAACTTTTCATTTCAACCCATGTCTGAATTGCTACGTCCTGACGTGACGGTGGTAACAGTGAGAACATGAAATTATGCAAATTCATACAGCTAGGGTCGAAATATGAATTTACAATAATTTGTTTGGGATTAAAGTCGATAATACTAACAAAAAATTGCTCATTGATGCTTATTATATACTACTCAGTCTCAAAGTTTGCTAAGCACCAAGTATATCCAACTACCTGTTTTACGTTTCAGTTGGAATATTGTAATGAAAAGTGTATATATTTTTTATTTAGTTATATCTTTAATGATTTAAGTACAGAAATTAAGATTTTGTTTGTGTTTGACATTATTTTTTAGCTTTTGAATATGAACCGTGGAAAATGGATATTATTGTTAAAAGAGGAAATTTTTCAAATTTGCCAATAAGTTGACGGAGCGAACTGATATGGGTTCAGTATCGAGTACGAGACCCATTATTGTAAATTGCAGCTTGACAGTGCCTTCTCCTGCTCCCAATCAGGTTCCCGATGGTCCTTTGTGGGATGCTATTCCATTCTTGGATGAACTGGACGGGCTGAAATTGCAAGCTGCAACTCATTCCAGACATGTTCGATTGAATTGAGGTCCGGGGATCTTCCTACCAGGTTGCTAGCCAGTCCATACGCTCAATCCCCTCCCTCTGTCGGTACTCCCAGACAGCATAAGCAACATGAGGACGGGCATTATCGTCCATCAGAATGAATCTATCACCCACTGCACCTGCATACAATCTGACGTGGATATCCAGGATCTCATTAATATACCGTTGTGCAGTCAATGTACCACGTTCAAGGACATAGAGCTCTATACGTCCATCCCTGCTGATGCCGCCCCAGACCATGATTGGCCCTCCACCACAGCGGTCATGCTCAGCAATGTTGGCTGCATGGAATCGCTCTCCTGGTCTTCTCCATACCCTAGAACGCCTATCTGTGTGGGCTAGGCAGTACCTTGACTCATCTGTAAAAAGGACAGGTCGTCAATCTTCTCTGGTCCATCCATATCGTGCCTGGCGGTGGCTCTGGGAATACAGGGTCTTCTCGAGCGGAGACCACCTTCGTACAACCTTGCCCGGATAGTCAGCGTGGAAACATTCACCCCGGAAGCATTCTGAAGGTCGCTGCTAAGCTGGGTTGCTGTGGCAAAGCGGTTCCTACGGGCCTGATTGATCAAAAACCAGTCTTCAGCTGCAGATGTTGCCCTGTCTCTGCCACCAACATGCTGCCTTACTGGTGTGCCACACTGCTGAAATCTTGCCTACGCTCTGGTGATCACCGTATGGTGCACACTAAGGGCTTCACCAACCTGACGGTGGATAGCCACCTGCTCCACCATCCCTGCAGCCCACCACATTTCTGCTTCAGACAAATGTCTTACATTTGCATTTGCCATATTCAATCATTAAATCACAAGGGTTTGTGTTGAAATGAAGACTGAATACCCTACACGTGTCATGTACATGTACATGTAGAAAGTACACGAAAACATCAAGGGGTACATGCTTTCCATGACTGTCGCGAAAAGTCTGCCTGTCAAGAGAGCTAACGTAAACACTGGGGACCATCTCAATACATTCCTCAATCATATCCACCCAAAATATCGCAAATGTATCACAAGCAAATTTCACAATGATGTGTCAAATATTTGGTGCTTAACAAACTTTGAGTAGTATACTTTCTATTTTGACTCAGGATATATTCAAAATTTCGAGAGAAACAACGAAGAAGCAGAGGAGAAAAACAATTTTAATTCCAGACTACACCTTTTGTCGGCCACGGACACGACTACGGACTACACTTTTTAACATGTCCCCCATCATATAGCAACTGAGACAACAATTTAATTTCACAATGGGAGAATCTGTACCCTCTGAGAATGGTGTATACCAAATATCAAAAGATTCTGGCAAGTGTATCTCAAGAAGCAGATTTTTAAAGATAATTCTTCATACCCAGGGACTTGTTTGAACCCGTTTCTTGTGAAAATCTGTCACCCATGAGGGTGTATCAGCATACCAAAGGAGATCCAAATCCGACCGATGGCTTTGAAATTACAATCCAAAACGTTTGCAGGGACAGACGGACGGGCGGGGGTTTCCATAAGATACCCCTGAATCCTCCTTCAGAGATCGGGCCATAATAACAGTTCTCTGTTACATATGGTTTGGGAATATGGGCGTTTTAAAATGCTTGTATTTGTTGCTCCCGGGGTTCCCACAGGGACAGATTTTTTGGCACGAATCAAGTACTCATAAATCAATAATTCCACATACCGAATTTGGTTCAAATCAGCACATCGGTTCAGAAAATGGAAATTTCGGACAGGACCAAAAAGGACCCCCCTCCCCACACCATTACAAAGGCAAATAATGTTCAACAAACTTTGTTGAAACAAACTTGATTCTATCGATTTCAATGTGATGGAGCTGAAATATAAGCAGGGATTCTGGGAAAGAGAAGTGATCTTTGGGATTTTAGGGTATTTATTTAATCTTATTTGTTTTACAAGGATTGGCGAACAAGTTATGCAACTTATATTAACGCCTCTCCTTGGCTCAATGGCGCAGGTGTGTGGGATGACCTTCATAGCGGCAACTTCGTGGCCTAGATCTTCTCGAATACTACGAAGGGGTCTTTAGCCTGCACGGGGTGTGTCTCTCTCCGCACAGAGGACAGCCATTTTACGTCCCCACCCGATAGGACGGTGACAGCATCACTCCTCACAACTGGTGGTGACAGAGAGTGTTCGGATACCGAAGGGAACTTTCCCCGACCGGGGATCGATCCCGGGACCTCTGGCATGAGACCAGCGCACTTATCCACTCGGCCACCACTCTCTTTTAGGGTATTAGTGGATAATCGCCACCGACCCGGTGCTAGTAGCCCACTAATGCCTAAAATTGCCCTGATCATACAATGGACCTAGATCATGTAATTTGATATGTTATTGCAGTAGTTACTTCTCTAGAACCAACACAACTCGGATAATCGCCAACTAGAAAAGTAGGCTCCTTGGTATTAACTGGTTGAGGGCTAGTTTATTTTTGGTGGTCTGAATTTGTTAGTAACAATTTGTTTTATTACAAATTATTGGAGAGTGCCCACAGGCACTCTCCAATAATTTGTGATAAAACAAGTTTATATAAAGAAAATATCATTTGCATTTGACTGGATAGGAAACATGGACAAGGAAAATGTTGCCTTTTTCTCTAGTGCCCTCATTTTTTGAAAGCCCTGATAGTGGCTTCCAGCACTCAACCAGTTAAGGATGGCAAATAGCATAACAATCAGTTAAGTGCGTATACATCTCATCTATGATAATAATATGAGCGTTCTCAAAACTCATTTGTGTAGTTTTCAAAATACTTTGATTATTGCTGGCCAAAAAATGTAAGAGAACTGCCATTTCTGGCTCTGCAGTCTCTGATAGCACTGTTTTAAAATGTCCCCATGGGAAGACACTTCTCTTCAATGCTCAAACTCTCCAAAACAGCTGACGTCCCCTGTGCTTGCCGCAGATGCTTTCGAAATCTGTGAACTGTCGGATATCATCCGCTTTGACACTTTGCAAAATATCCACCACTGAATCACCGGGATAATACCGGGTCTTGATTGGTGAGAATTTTGCTGGGTGTCATGGCGGATCATCTCTGAATTGAATTGTGCGTGTAAAAAATGACAACCCGTGGATTTTGACCCGTCCACACGATGGCCCCATTGGTATGAAAGTTCACAGATTTCGAAAGCCTCTGTGGCAAGCACAGGGGACGTCAGCTGTTTTGGAGAGTTTGAGCATTGAAGAGAAGTGTCTTCCCATGGGGACATTTTAAAATAGTGCTATCAAATAAGGTGATAAGACACAACTTTTTGACGAACTGTTTGTAGTTCCAGACAAATAACTTTTCGATTATCTGTTTTTTCATTTGGACAACCACGAGAGGAACGATAAAATCGTTCCTCTCGAATTGTGTGGCCTGCATCAATGAGACCTGTTGCTTGTGCTCTAGAAATCGACCGTGGCCATAATGAGACATTCTCATTTAGGCTTGAACCAGAGGATACTTATGAAGTTTGGTAATGATTGGAGAAGAATTGTGGGCTGTAGCCCATGCATAACAAATTGTGGACAGACTGCATGACGTCTGCATTTGCCAAGGCTAGGACTGTCACGATTAACCGATTAATCGACTGTTGATCGGTCACGGCGAAATCGATTAGTATTTTTCGTTGTCGAATAATCGGTAAATTGTATCCCGTTTTATACGTTTAATAATTAAAAGAAAATTTGATGAAAAAACTAGTGTTTCTAAAGGTAAAGAGTTAAGAACATCGATGTTAAACCCCAAGACGCTGTTGGAAGCAATAGTCTTCCAGGTACATTCATCAAAGCTTTGATGTTCTGAACTTTTGAACCGTCAGTGTAATAATCAAGACCGGTCGGCAGTTGCGAACTTCGCAACTGCCGACCGGTCTTGATTATTACACTGACAGTTCAAAAGTTCAGAACATCAAAGCTTTGAATGCACCTAAAAAGGATCGTCTTCGTTGTTTCCTTGAGGTAGGTCAACTCACTTGAACTTCATTTTTATCGACTTCAAAGAGAGGGAGAGGGGGGGGGGGGGTCATTTAGGTACGATTAATCGTCGATTATTTGCGACGATTAATCGATTCCTAAATTAAAAAATCGTGACAGCCCTAGCCAAGGCAACATCTTACCTTGACTTCGTCATGTTAAACTAAAAAATACACAAAGAATTCACCATAAGTGGATCATAACAAACTTTAATACTTCATATAACATGCAAAATAAGATTATAATTGTAATATAATTAATTGGCTGGTATTGTGCTAGAAGCCTGGGTTCCCTCGACTAGCACTGGAAGCCCGCATTTACGCTTCCACTTGATTAATTTTAGTTGCCCAAAATTGTTCATATGAATTTACTGACACAATTTCAGGCCTGGCATTCTGAAAAATGCAGGAGGGCAAAAAATCGCTCTCCTCAATCAGCTTAGGAGAGCAATGAGCTTTACACAGCATTTTAAGTATCCAGTTGAACAAACTCCTTGAAACTGAAACCAACAGACTACATCAGTGATTTTATTAACTTTACTAAGGTAAAGCAAAATCTCTTAGACATCTAGACATCTCACTCAACAACCGAACACACATTTGACAAGACCTGTGTGTGTACCAGGACCTGTTGTCCAAGAAAGTCATACGCCTACCACTACCACCTTCAACCCCCCAATGGGGGGTTGAATGTGGTAGTGGTAGGCGTATGACTTTCTTGGACAACAGGTCTGCTTGAATCTACAGTCACATCCTGGTGCAAGTGCTTCAAGTGACAGGATAGTAGTAATGGTAGTATATTATAGGGTCAATATTCCTTGAATAATTACCCCTCAAACTGTGATGTCAGTTGTTGAACTTGAAACTGACAGAAAAAAAATATTGCTGTGACCCATTTTGCTTCAAATGATTGCAACTGTGTTTGGGTATGGTTGCAGCCATTACCTTTTACCACTAAACCACTTTCAAAATGAAATTACGTGATGTTATGTGACTTCAAAGTTAAATTACATTTTTGCTTTACAACAAAAATTTAATCTGAGCATAATACATGTAATCTCAATCATCCCAGACCAAAATATTTAGGAGGGCAATTTTTCGCTCTCCTTAATTCTTTCAGGAGGGCAGTAAGGAGAGCTAAAAAAATCGCTCTCCTGAAATTGCCAAGCCTGCAATTTATTGGAGAGTACCTTGGGGCACACTCCAATGACTTGTAACAAGAATGAAAAACAAACTATTAATTAAAAATAGAATCTGTTTTCATTTTTGGAATTCACAAAGAAAAATCTTTGGGCAATCCATTCCAACGAGGGCTCATAAACCGAGTTTAAATTCTTTTTGAGAATGTTACATATTTTGCCATCACATTGGGTGAAGAGATGCTGCAGGTGATTTTGAAACAAAGGCTTACAGGGCACAGGTTCAGATTCTCATTTAAAAAGGACAATTCTTTATAACCAGAAAAATCACACACAACATGACAATGTATACAGTGGAACTCTGTTAATTGAATAGCTACGTTGCCAATGAAAATTATTCAATTAACAGGAGTATTCAATTAACAGGGATTGTGTCACTTTCCTGTATTCTAGAGATAAACTTAGCATTTGTTTTATTATATCTTGTTTGACAGAGCTCAAACAAGATATAACAGATTAAATGTCTGTAGTGGATGTACTGAAGTCAAATAGGTCTACAAACAAAGGAAAACTTGAGAGAGTCAGGGTAATTTCTCGACAGGTTACAAGTTTTTTTTATTCAATTAACACGAGTTTACTCTATAACCTATATTCGATTAACAGGTCAAATTTGTACTGGAGGTATGGTAAACGGTTTGGTGTTGGGAAATTATATTCAATTAACAGGATTATTCAAATAAGAGATATCCAATTAAGTGGGATCCACTGTACAGACAAACAGAGTGAAATTTGACATCTTATTTACTCGTCATACAAAGCACGATCCTGCCAAATTTCAATAAAACTGATGCATAAATGCAACCAGTAGAAGTGAAGAAAGCAAAATTGGCTGTTGTTGCAGCCATTGTGTGTGGCCGACTGTAACCAACAAAGGACATACTTATCTGCTCTTCCTACTTAGTCATTCAGTCAAACTTCAAGTAAATTCATGCATAAATGCGACATACAGTACCAGGAACAAAAGAAGCATGGGGCAGCTGCCCTTCCTGCCTTCAGACCATGGGGCGAGAGGGGTAGACTATTATGATCCCCGATGAGTCTGGAGGTGGGATGGGGAAATCTCACCCGAGGGGCAAGATATCTGAACCAGACCCGAGGCTTGCCGAGGGTCTGGTTCAAATATCTTGCCCCGAGGGTGAGATTTCCCCATTCCCACCTTCAGACTCATCGGGTATGATTTTTCTCCCCTCACCATGCAGCGATTACGTTAGCCAGAGGTAATCGGAGTCACATGCTGATTCAATCAATCATTTTGTATTCGTTGTTTTGAAAAAACTGATGACACCATCGGAAAGAGCATGCACAAGTTATGTATATACGAAAGGTATATACCACGAAATCGATTAGGAACGGTGCAGCTTGGAGGTTGAAGAGTTTTAGAGCATCAAACTTTGATCACACTGCATTCTGATGACGTCAGTTTGAATTAGTTGGTAGCAAGAAACAGATACGATATGCATAATGTCATAATAAAGTTATAAATGTATAACGTCACGTGGGGGGGGGGGGGGGGGGGGGTGGGATAGAAATATCCCACCCTGCTGTCTCACTCAGGACACACATATGTTTCATGTACAGTGGGGGGGGGGGGGGGGGGGGATGCCCTTTCCAGGTTTGTCACTCAAATTTTTTTCAATGATTTATTCTCAAACTAAATCTAAAATACACCTCAAATCCATTCTGGATGCTTTCAAAATTCAATGGGGAAGTTTGGGAGGGGTTGCGCCCCTCCCAACAGGAGTAAGACACCTCTCAAACTCTCCCCCTTAAGCCTTCAAGACATGCATGCTTCGGCATGCTTGTGTGAGTAAATGCCCCTTTCCAGGGGACTGACCCACCCCAGCCCTGAAGTGCTTCTGCCACACCTGTACAGTACATTTGGAAGAAATCCAATATGGCCGCTGTGGATGCCATTATGGGCAGCCAAACATTGCCAAAAAAGGACAAACTCATCTACTGATCATACCAAGACAGCTTGTTAAATTTCAAGTTTCAAACTGATGCATACATGTGACCCGTGCCTGTGCAGAAAAAAATCAAGATGGTTGATGTGGAAGTTATTGTGGGTGGTGGTTAATATGAGTGGCCAACTATGACCAAAATAGGATGCCCACATCTTCTCATCATAGAAAGACGTCCAGCTGAGTGTCAAGAGAATTGATGCATAAATGTGCCCTACAGAACGTTCTGAAGAAACTCCAGATAGCTGCCATGGCAGTTATCATTATCGCAAAACCATTTACCAAAAGAGTACATTCTCATTTACTAATTAAACTTAGTCAGGAGGGCGGTGGCTCAGTAGTTAAAGGTGCAGGCTGCAAGCCGAGAGGTTCTCGGTTCGAATCCCACCTGCGGCAACCGTTGTTGTGTCCTTGGGCAAGACACATCTTCACTGCCCGCATGGGGGCACGGCGGCCAAGTGTACTAAGGCATACTGCACGTCGATGGTGCCCTTGTCTTCAAGCAATGCTAACCTTGCTTGTGTGGAGTTAGTATGTTGGGGAGCTGACAGTTGCTTGCTGTTGTCCAGTGGTTCTCTCCAGGTATTTCGGTTTCCTCCACCCGTAAAACTGTCACGGTCATGATTAGCCATTGTGCATAAATATGTGACCTTGAACTCCAATAAATAAATAATAATTAAACAAAGTCACCCTGCCAAATTTCAACAAAACTAATGCATAAATGCAACCTGCAAGCTGTGCTGAAATAAAACAAGATTGCTGCTGTGGTGGCTATTGCAGGTGGTAACCGTTGTAACAAAACCAACATCGGATGTTCCCGTCTGCACATCAAACTAAGTCATCCTGTTGAGTTTCATAAAAATTACAGCAAAATGTGAAATCCAAGATGGCTGCAATGGTGTCCTTATGGGCAGCCAACCACGACCAGAATAAGTTGTACTCATCTATTTATTTATTGGTATTTAACCCATTACCTAACATGAAAAGGAGACGACACTTGTAAAAGATATTCTTGAATAACTAATCTTTTTCATTTTTTGTCTCAAAAACATACCGGTAGGTTATGACACGTCATTGGAACAAGCTCGGCGAGCTTGTTCCAGTGAGGTGTCATAACCTATGTTTTTGAGACAAAAAATGAAAAAAAATAATGAAAATTAATTAGCGATTTTTTAGAATAGCGCTGGCCAATTTTGACCATTACATTGGGTAAAGGTCACATATTTATGTTGTTGTCATCTACTCATCACACTGTCAGCCTGGTGAGTTTCAAATAAAATGATGCATAAATGTGACCTGTGAATTAGAAATCAAACATATAAAATGATGCATAAATGTGACCTGCAACCTGCGAATTAGAAATCAAACATGGCTGCTGAAGCAACCATTGAGAGCAGCCAAATATGACCAAAATACAACATTCTCATTTTCTCAGACTGTCACCTTGCCAAATTTCAAGAAAATGATGCAAAAATGGGACCTGTAGCTTGTGGTGAAGAAATCCAAGATGGCTGCAGTGGCAGCAATTGTGGACATGCGACCAAGACCATAAAGGGACATTCTCATCTGGCCTTGAACATTCATATGAAGTTTGGTGATAATCAGAAAAACAAACTTCGGGCTGTAGCCTGTGCTGAACAAATTGTGAATGTCTGTACAGACTCCGAGACATTATTTGTCAAGTTAAGCTAAAAACTCTTATGAATAAATCATCAGGGCCCTGTGAATGTCCAATAGAATCTGGCATCGAATCAAGCTGATTTTGAATCAAATCAAATCAAATCTCAAATTGAACCCAATAATTTGCAGATACTGCACTTTCTTACAAACGATAATCTTATAAGTCTCCACCCAAGTAGTGTTATGTAATGGTTACACGTCTGTTTGGGAAAACCAATCAAAAAAGGAGAATATTCCAGAAGAGAATCATTGTTTTAGAGGTGAACTCTTCATCTTTCCTCAGGTCTCCTCCAGAAAAGACCTGACAATAAAAGAAGAGTTCATGAGGAGACATTTTAAAGGATATCAAGAAAATTGCTGAATCTCCAAAACTGAAATTAAATTGAGTCAAACCTTTGGGATGATTTTGAATCCTTGAAGAAAACCTTATTTTTACACTACTTGTTAATCAAGAATGGCAGATAGAGATTTTTTCTTTCCTTTTTTCAAAGGAAGAAAGTTTTCTCTCTTCTCTTCGTTTTGTTTCTACTAAGGCCTCCTTTCAACTGCTCCAAAAAGCCCTTTTTCTGTTCTTTCTTAGGCCGATAAAAAAAATTCCTAGATTTTCATCAAACTTTTTTTTTCAAACTGGGGCAGGCGGGGGAAGTTTATTTTTTATTTCAACTGGAGACTGGATAATCTAGAACAGCCCTACATACTGATGTATTGGGAGCATGGGGTTGGGTATTTGGGTCTAACACCTATAACAAGAGATTACCCAGCAAAATGGGAATAAAATTGGAGTAATTTATTATTTAGACAGTCGGGGCAGGGTCTGGCCCATAAACAGCACCCAGCAACCAATCATGGCATCTATGATTGGGGGGTTGATATTTATTTATTGGTGTTTAAGGTCACATATTTTTGCACAATGGCAAATCATGACCACAACATGAGTATCAACTCAAGACCAGGGGTGAGCGTTAATAAGCCATGTTGCCCATTTTATAGAGGGTTTGCACCTCACAAGCATTGGTGACTGGGTCCTATTTTACCAGTAAAACGGAGCCTGTTCATCGCAAAGAACAGGCACTGCTTCACCTCCTGGGGTTCCCGCGAGGGATTGGAGTAATAAGCCTCCATGAATGGCTCCAAAAGGTACTTGTGTCATATATACAGTATCAGCAGAAATAAGTTGCAGGATAACCACAACAGAAGAAATAAGTTGCAGAATACTCACAACAAAATTTTGATCACATTTCACTAAGATGATAATTCCAAAACATGACATCACTTTTTGGGAAGCTCTCGCTGAGAGCTTCCCAAAAAATGACGCCAAGAGTTGGAATTATCAACAAAGAGAAAATATAAGAATAATTTTCTAGTGGTTATCCCAAAAGGAGATGATATGACAACATTTTTTAAAATGCTAATAAAAAAATTGGGAGGGTTGAAAAATAGGGCTGGCCTTTAAATTCCTTTATTTATAATTTAGGCACATTAAAACTAGAAATTACAGTCTAATCCTGTTAGGTTATGCCTTTCTTTGTTTTTCTATAGTCATTTATTTATTTATTGGGGTTTAAGGTCACATACTTATGCACAATGGCTAATCATGACCATGACAGTTTTACGGGTGGAGGAAGCCGGAGTACCCGGAGAGAACCACCGAGCAGCGATGAGCAAATGTCAGCTCCTCAACATTCTAACTCTGTTCAAGCTCCGCTCGAGCAGGGTTTCAGCAGTTGAAGACATGTGCTCCATTGACGTGCAGTACGCTTTAGTACACAGCGTCATCGTGCTCCCATGTAGGCAACCAGGATAAAGGGCCTTGCCCAAGGACACAATGCGGGTCGTCCCAGACAGGGATCGAACTCGAGACCTCTAGCATAGAAGTCAAACAGTCTACCACTGAGCCACTGCACACCCTTCTATAGTCATATTATGATGGATATTATTCCTAAATGTAGAAGAGGCACAGACAGTTTATATATTTTTCTCGATGTCTTCTCACCCTCTCTAATTTGGGCACACCTGTAAATGGAGTTATTATTATTATTATTTATTGGTGTTTAAGGTCACATACTTATGCACAATGGCTAATCGTGACCGTGACAGTTTTACGGGTGGAGGAAGCCGGAGTACCCGGAGAGAACCACCGAGCAATGACGATCAGCTGTCAGCTCTCCAACATCGTAACTCTGAACTCCGCACCGCAGCACAGACAGGGTTAGATTGGTTGAAGACATGCGCACCATCGACGTGCAGTACGCCTCAGTACACAGCGTCATCGTGCCCCCATGTAGGCAATCGGGGTGAAGTGTCTTGCCCAAGGACACAACATGGTTGCCGCAGGTGGGATTCGAACCGGGAACCACTCGGCTTGCAGCCTGCACCTCTACCAACTGAGCCACCGCGCCCCCTGTAAATGGAGTGAAATTGGGGTAATCTAATGGCCTGAATAGGGGGTGGGCAAGCAAATCTTGGAACTTTTGTTTTAGTGTGGCCTTAGTCTATATTTATTGCTCTAAACTAGTATACAAATGCTATTTAACCCCCTGCACACTGATGTCGAAATATCTAAAGTTTAAGGTGCAAATTTTTCCCATAATGCAACCAGAAATTTAACCAATTCAATCTTGTTTGACAGAGCTCATTGAGCTCTGTCAAACAAGATTGAATTGGTTAAATTCCCAGTTGCATTATGGGAAAAATGGCTACTTGAAATTTGGATATTTTGACATCAGAGTGAAGGGAGTTAACAGTTTATTTGAAATTCATATTAATGTTCACAGGACCCAAACATATGGACTTCTAGCACGCAACCAGTTAATCCTTCATTCATTTACTTGGTTGTAATTTGTTTACTTATATTTAACCCTTTAACCAACAAATCGCCCGTATCCGCCCGCGTAATATGCAAATACAGCTGCTGAAAAAATATTATTTTTCGAAAAATTTCAACAAAACCATATCAAGTGACCCCTCTTTAGAACGACCTCAATGAGCTCGTCCCAAAGAGGGGTCACATGATATGGTTTTGTTGAAATTTTATTTAAAAATTAAAAATGAAAGTGTCAATGACACTGTAGCTCAACCTGTCAAGACAAAGACATGTACATGTATAGTATGTGACACAGCAATGACAAACATCTAGGTAATGACCTGATAACAAAGGTACATATAAAGTATTGTAACGGTCTGTACATAAATACTGACCGTTGCCTGTAACAAATGTATAGGTAAAGTATTGTAAAGGTGGGTGACAGTCAGATGCTAAATTGGAAAAAAATCTTTGAGTCCCAGAGTGGGTCTGACTGAACCCCAAAATATTTGTTCTGATAGCACAGTGATAACAAAGGCACCCCAAAACACACTCATTCCTGTCCCAAGGTGAAAACAAAGGTACCCAAGAAGTTTCGTGAAGATCAGTTCACAAATATGAGCTGTGTAGAAGTTGTGACAAAAAACTGATTGGACCTAATTTCGGTACAAAATGGCCACTGGCAGCCATCTTGAATTTTGGACCGCACCCAGAAATACTCGTTCTCATCCCAAGGTGATAACAAAGGTACCCAAGAAGTTTTGTGAAGATCGGTTCATAAATACAGCCGCTAGCCCGAGCCGCATTGACATGTGCACTTACAGTGTATAAGTAGCACTGAATAAATCAAAGTTCATCTAATTTGCATAATTTCTGCACGAGAAAAAAACCTGTACTATATGTGATGTATTCCATGTTACTAAACATTCATACAAAAATTTATTCAAATCAGAACTTTCAAACAGAAGTTCTGTACAAAAGACTGATTTCACTAATTTTGGTACAAAATGGCTGCTGGTGGCCATCTTGAATTTTGGACCACACCCAAAAACACTCGTTCTCATCCCACGGTGATAACAAAGGTACCCAAGAAGTTTCGTAAAGATCGGTTCATAAATACGGCCTCTAGCCTGAGCCGTATAGAAGTTGTGTACAAAAAACTGATTAGACCTAATTTCGGTACAAAATGGCCACTGGCGGCCATCTTGAATTTTGGACTGCACCCAGAAACACTTGTTCTCGTCCCAAGGTGGTAACAAAGGTACCCAAGACGTTTCGTGAAGATCGGTTCATAAATACAGACTCTATCCCGAGCCGTATTGACATGTGTACTTACTGTGTGTAAGTAACACTGAAAAAATCAAAGTTCATCTAATTTGCATAATTTCTGCACAAGAAAAAAACCTGTATTATATGTTATGTATCCCATGTTACTAAACATTCACACCAAAAATTATTCAAATCAGCGCTTTCATATGGAAGTTCTGTGCAAAAATCTGAATGCACCAAATTTTGTACAAAATGGCTGCCATCAGCCATCTTGAATTTCGGATCGGACCCAAAAACACTCATTCTCGTCTCACGGTGATAACAAAGGTACCCAAGGAGTTTCGTAAAGATCGGTTCATAAATACGGCCTCTAGCCCGAGCCGTATTGGCATTTGCATTTACAGTGCTGAAAGTAACACCAAAAAACATCAAAGTTAGTCTAATTTGCATAATTTACGCACAAGAAAAAAACCCGTATGAAATGTGATGTATCCCATGGTACTAAACATTCATACAAAAAAATTATTCAAATCAGAGCTTTCATATGGAAGTTCTGTACAAAAAACAGATTTCTGCATCGTCGGTACAAAATGGTGGCAAAAACATTCGTTCTCGTCCCACGGTCATAACAAAGGTACCCAAGAAGTTTCGTAAAGATTGGTTCATAAATACGGCCTCTAGCCCGAGCCGTATCCAATTGTTGACGGACAGACGGACGATGGGCCATGGCATAAGCTCAAATTTGGCTTCGCCAAAGTTGAGCTAAAAATGATATTTAAGGCTAAAAAAAAATAATGTTTTGATTCTCAGGCCCTCCCTCGTTGGATTTGAACCTCCTCATTAGACATTTTTATTATGTCATGTTTTTTTAAGAATTTGTAAAAACTTGGAATGGTCATTTTTTCACATTTCTCGACATATAATTATTTAGCTGTGTTTGCAGTAACTTGGTTTTTCTTGTTGCAGTTTATGGGAGAGTGCCCAGAGGCACTCTCCCATAAACTGTAACAAGGCAAATTCTGATATACTGGGTCATGATTTAATTATTTATTTATTTGCTGCTGTTTAAGGTCATATATTTCTGCACAATGGCTGATAATGGCCGCAACACCGATATAAACTCAAGTTTAACCAAACATTTAGAGCCAAGTTTCCCATTTTAAAGGACTCCTACCCCAAGCTTTGGTTACTGGGGCCTATTCTAATGGATCATGATGTTTGACAGATCTATACCATTAAAAAGAACAATAAAATACAAATCCTTTCAGCTGTTGTTATGGCAGCTAGTTATAAAAGGTATACTATAATTACACTAAAATACAACCTTTTCTCTTTTTCAAGTGGAAAGACAGCAAAAAGATTTACTGAGTGTACTCAACCCTTTACACGAAAAAAAAAATAAAAATAAAATCCTCCCTCCCTCACTGAGTTGAAAAAAAAATTGCCTGAGAATCAATTCATTTTTTTTATTTGGCCTAAAATAATGAATTTTGAAATCGTCTGCGTTGGGTAAAGTGTTAAGGTCATAATTTAAGCATCCATTGCTCTATGTTCATGACAGTAACACAAATATTCAGTCAAATTAGCCAATCAATCCTAATTTCTCTGCTCAATTAATAAAACTCATACTGATGCCCTGTGAATATTCATACAGTATTGAATTGAATATTGAATCCATTCTTTTGTGAATCAAATATTTGAATGCCTTTCCCTGGTAGTATTCCTAAAGGCGACAATCTTATGATCCAGTGGCGTAGAATTACGTCAGGGAAATTCTTGTTTATTTTTAGATTATCACAGGAAAACAGACACTTATAATGGTTTATTTTTGGAAGTGATGCAGTTGTTGGAGCTTTCTGTAACACAGCAGTTGGTTTTTTATGTTTTTTCTATCTTGGAACTGGAACATGGTGATGATTACTAAATACTCCTTGCTTGTGTTACTGAGGGATACCGAGAAGAAGGAAAATAAGTAAGTACGAGTTGTTTAAAAGGGTTAAATATATGTGCAGACATATAATGTAGTCCTTTAACCCTTTACCCAACAATCGGCCGCATCCGCCCACGTAATACGAAAATTCAGCAGTTGAAAAAATATTATTTTTCAAAAAATTTCAACAAAACCATATCATGTGACCCCTCGTTGGAACGTGCTCGTCAAACTCGTTCCAACGAGGGGTCACATGATATGGTTTTGTTGACATTTTTTGAAACATTTAAAAATATTGAAATATTTAAAATAATAAATTGTGATATCGTCTGCATTGGGTAAAGGGTTAAAGCACTATATGTGATATAACCGATGATTTATTTCGAATAAATGCAAGATATATAGACTGAGCTGTCGCCGAAAACTGCCCCTCGGGGTGTTTAGTAGGTAGCTTCGTAATTAATACATGTAGGTTACCTCCAAGGATGTGGCAACAGGGTGTGTGTGAGGGGGGGGGGGGAGTTGCCTCCCCCCCACCAACTTGGAGTATTTTTTTTCAATAGTTGGAAATTCCGAGGTCGAAAATCAAATAGTTGAAAATTCAATAAATTAACGTTCATGAAAAATATTAAAATTCCAACTAATGATGAGAAATTTTGATCTTTTATTTCCAACTGGAAACTCGAGTTTCAAATTTCCTACTCTAAAATTGACATGGCCTCAAAATTTCGACTCTGACATCAATCCGGTAAATTTTCTGACCCAGACACATTATAAATGATGCTTTTTCCATTTCAGGACTAGTGAAAATTGTTAGAAGGGTTCATAACCCTTTACCCAATGCAGACGATTTCAAAATTCATTATTTTAAATATTTTTTTTAATTTTTTAAAAAGTTAAAAAATTTATAGTAATTTATATATTTTTTATACTTACCAATGACCCAGACTTAGCTGGTGCTAACTCCACAAAAACCAGGGCCAAACACAAATTTTGCCCCCCAATCCCCAAAATTTGCATCCAAAACAAAAAGAAATCATGTCCTAAAGGACCTCCATAGTACGACTCTACTGCGCATGCGCAGTGACGCAGTCGTCCCGAAATTGGCGCCAAATATCATTCTTACTGGCAGTGCCTGGTCAGCGCTATGTACTCAGCGGGGAGGCAAGAGTTCCCAACTCAGGGAGGGCCATCCCCGTCTGGGTCATTGGTAAGTATAAAAAATATATAAATTACTATAAATTTTTTAACATTTTTATACTGTACCAATGACCCAGACTTAGCTGAATAGTAAACAGGCTGGAGGGCCTAGGACATAGAGGAAAATCCAATAAGCTCAATTATAAAATAAAGAGGTAACCCCTTAAGGAGAAAAGGAGTATTAGGCTTTACATGTATCTTTCTTATTTAATATTTAAATTAGAAAGATACACTACCCTTAATAATTGAGCACAATAACATTCATGTTCTCTATTAACATCCAGTATAACCTTTATACTAATTATTTTTAAAACAAGCCAATAAATAAAGTAGTCCAGAGAATTGAGACTCTTTATAATCATTTAAAAGTGTCCGAGTATTGTATATTAAAGCCCGTTTGACACTTGACATATACAAATGCTTCACACCGAGCTACACTTTAAAAATAAGACATGAATGAAATTAAACATTAATATTACACTTTAAAACCATCCCGGAAGCGACTCAGAAATACTGTCTTGGAGGAGGCATTCCCTTGCTTTTCACTATAAAGCAGGTGACCTAAGGGAACACCCGCCCCCCCCTTCCCCTTGCCCTGGGTCAAATAGCCCAGAGCGAAGAGGGCAGCCGGACGGAGTCACTGCCGGAACAGAAAGCCTGCATAACTATAGTTGCAACTGTTTAGTGGACGACATTCTGAGCAACAGATAACGGACCTAAACAATGCAGGTCTCCAGAAATGGACTCAATATTTCTGAGATAAAAATTAGTAAATGTGGATGGCTGAGACCAATAAGCAGCCTTCATTAAATCTGTAATAGCAACACTATTAGCATAAGCCCAGGAAGTAGAAAGAGCTCTTACTTCATGAGCAGAAATCTTAAGCACAGACTGCTGAGAAGAAGATAAATCTTCATACGCAGTACGGATAGTTAACTGAATCCATCTAGCAATAGAATGGACTGAAATGTCCTTTCTATTAGGCATCAAAGACAGAAAGAAACGTTTCCGTCCCTTTCTGATGAACTGAGATCTCTGTTTATAGATACGTAGTGCTCTAACAGGACAGAGTAAAGGCCTACGCCCGTCTGAAGACGGAAGAGCCTTAATAACAATAGGTTCCGGATATTTATTAGGAGCCTGATTCTTAGCTAAAAAACCGACGTTAGTAGTGAAGGTGATAGTGTTCCCAACACTACGATAATGAGAATCATCCACCGATAGTGCATGAAGCTCACTGACTCTTCTGGCAGAAGAGAAAGCTAAGAGAAAAGCTGTCTTATAAGATAAGAATTTGAAATCTACTGTCCCAAGAGGTTCAAATGGCTTTTCCTTCAATTTAAGGAGAACCCAAGCTAAATTCCACTTAGGAATTAATCTAAGAGTTCTGGGTCTATTTATCGAAAAGTTTCTAACCAATTTCGATAAAGAGACATTAGATCCAATTTGTAAACTATCATGATGTGCATAGGTATCAGATAACATAGATCTATAACCCTTTATAGTAACCGGTTGCAGTTTGATTTCGTCAAACAAGTATACTAGAAAGTTAGCAATGTCTGGTATAGAGGGATCAAATATATCAACAGAATGATCCCTACACCAACGACGGAAAACCTTCCACTTAGCCGCATAGTTTAGCGAAGAGGAGGTCCTCCTACAGTTAGAAATCGCGTCCACTGCTCGTCCTGTAAAGTGCTTGCCATGCAAGAAGGACCGCACAACGGAAAAACGTGAAGGTTGAGACCTTGCGGGTTGTGATGCAGTTGGCGCGATTTCCCCTGCCAAAGAAGATCCTCTCGTGGAGGGAGCTTCCGCGGTAGGTCCCACAACAGACACCTGAGTAGATTTATCCACGGTCTCTGTGGCGACAGAGATGCTACCAACAGAATCTTGCATTGAGATTGTTTTATCTTTAGCAATACTTGTTGAATTAACGGCGCTGGAGGATACGCATATCCTATCATTCCGTCCCAAGGGATCGATAGAGCATCTACAGCAAATGCTCTTGGATCCGGACACGGGGACACATACGTCTGCAACTGATTGTTGAGATGTGTCGCAAATAAGTCTATCATTGGCCGTTCCCATTGGTAGCAAATCTGATTGAATACTTGTTTGTTGAGAGTCCACTCCGACGGCAACAAGCGACCCTTTCGAGAAAGGGAGTCTGCTAGCACATTCAGACGACCCGGTATGTGACAGACCGAAAGAAGAACGTGATGTTCCAACGCAAACAGAAGGATTCTTTCCGTTAGATTGAACAACGGAACTGAATGAGTGCCTCCCTGATTCCGTATATACGCCACTACTGTCGTATTGTCGGATAGGATTTGGACATGAGCATCGTGAATAATGTCCATCCAGTGACGTAACGCAAGCCAAATTGACATCATTTCCTTGATGTTTATGTGCTTGCACAGGAATTGCGGATCCCAAAGACCCTGGCATCTCGAATCCGTTGGGATTAATGATGCACCCCAACCTGTTTGACTGGCATCCGTCATAATGGTAAAACTCGGATCCGGCAACTGCAGCGGAACTCCTTGAGTTAACCACTGAATGTTTGCCCAAGTCTGAATCTCTTGTTTCACTTGATCTGACAAGAGAACGTCTACATCGAGCGAATGAATTTTCACACTCCAATTCTGAGTCAAGAAAATTTGAAGAGGCCGTGTGCGTAGCCGTCCCATCGGAATGAGATCCGCAGCGGCTCCGCACAGACCTATCAGTCTCATAAATTCTCTCGCTGTGACTTTGTCTGTATTTAGACAATAGCGAGCGTAACAACTGACTAATTTCGCTCTGGTTAACGGCAGACGAACGAGATTGTTGTGCGTCTCGAAGCTCATTCCCAGATGAGTGAATGACTTGGACGGCACCAGATCCGACTTCTCCTCGTTTACTATGAAACCGAGACGTCGGAGCAATAGAAGAAGATTCTGAACATCGTTCTGAAGCGTTAACTCGTTGCCGTACCTCTGAAGAATGTCGTCCAGGTAGGCCGACGTTACCGCAGACGAATGAGCTCGGAAGTAGATCATTACCGAGTTCATTACCCGAGTGAAAGCCCAGGGTGCTAGATTCAATCCGAAGCACATGGCCCGGAACTGATACACCACTCCTAGGACTGCGAAGCGTAGATACTTTCGGAATGTCGGATGTACCATGACGTGAAAGTACGCATCTTTGAGATCTATGCTCGTTGCATAATCGTTCACCCGAATACTCGCTCTGACCGATCGAATCGTCTCCATATAAAACTTCGGAGCGATGATCAGCTTGTTTATCCAGCTCAAATCTATGACTGGACGGAACGAGCCGTCTGGTTTCGGAACCAGAAACAGATGGCTGTAGAATCCCAGCGATTCCTGGTTTTCTACGACCTCTACCGCGTTCTTCATTAAAAGAGACTGCACCTCTGATAGCAGAGCGTCTCTTTTCTGAGGGTTTGACGGAAGATGAGTCCACTTTGGACTTCGAGTTAATGGAGGCTTTCGTTTGAAGGATATCTTTAGACCTTCCGAAGTCACTCCTCTCACCCACGGGTCGTCCGTAATCGACGCCCACTCTTGAGAAAAACTCGACAACCTTCCGCCAACCGGAACGCGATAGAGGTTTGAGCCATCACCTCCTGGATGTGCGAGGCCTGCGGTAGGAGAAACCACGTCTTCCACGACCCGCACCTCGCCTCGTCGACCTCGGGGCGTCCGACCGATTGTCCCGGCCTGAAGGACGTCCCGAACGAGAGTCGCTATCCTGACGGTCTCTCGAATAAGAGCTAGAGGACGCACCGGAACCTCTATAGGAACCTCTCTTGGGCGGATAAGACCCAGAAGTGCCCGCCTTATTCGTGTCTGCTGAATCCGACCTTTTAGGAGCGGATCTAAACAACAGAGAATCACTAGCTTTCTTTTTAATATTATCATAAATAGCGGAAAGCTTGCCGTCAAAGAGAAGATCTCCTGAGACCGAAGCGACTCTAAGAGAGTTCTTCACCTTAGAATCCACTAGTGTGGATGTAGACAGGGCTGCGTCACGTCTAACCAACTCCAGATTTGCCACTGAAAGGGCGGAGTTACACGTGGAATAAGCTACTGCCCTTGAAAGAAGTCTTAAGGAGGATTGTATATCCTGAAACTCTTCCCCTTGAAGACGCAGTGATAACGCCTTCGTAAGGTGATCTGCGTAAGATAAGGCATCTAAATTGGCTCTGTTAGACGCAATAGCTGTTTCCAACACTGCGGTTGGAATAGAAGCTGACGACGGTAATGATAGCTCTAAGTCTTCCGCCTCGTCGTCCATACGCAGAGGAACTCTCGGTATACCCTGACCTGCCGTGTCGAATTTATTCCTTGCATTAATGAAAGGCAGGTTGAGAGTATTTGCGGACAAGAAGCCTGCTTTCCCTGTCCTGGAAGCAAGTTTAAAAATAGCGTCGTTCAATAATTCAAATGTTCTTGCAACATTATTGGACTGCGACGGAAACTCGGGAGCGATGTCCCTGAACCGCTCGAAAAAATCAGAGTCCAATGACGCTATAATTCTCCTGTCCGGAAGCGCAGCAGTCTGGCCCGACGGAACAACTTGAGGAAGAAAGTGCCGGATGAAGTCTACGGCAGCTTTGTGTTGTTCCGAAAGGGATAGCTCCAATTCATCCGTATCCCTTTCACCATCCGGTCGGACCTCCCGATGTTCCCGGTCGTCCGCCCCCGATGCTTCGGCGGAGCGTACCGACCCAGCGCCGTCGGATAATTCTCGATCCGACACCGTCTCTGTCGGCTGCTGGGATGCTGCGATAAGCTGTGCTATCTGCACTAGAATGTCCGACGTCGAGACCTGCGGAGGAGCGGTCTTTCGCTGCTTTGCCGAGGGCAGCTCCGCATCAGATGGCTCCCGCATACTTTTCCTATGCGAACGTCCGGAGTCCATCGGTCTCGAATCCCTGGCTGCCGGATGGTGTGACCTGGTCGCCGAATAATCCTTCATCGGCGAAGCTGGCAAGATATCGGAGGTCACGCAGCCAAGGTGCGGTCGTGTGCGCCGGCGAGAAGAGGAAGCCTTAACAGTCTCTGCGGACTGCTTATACAACGGAGCGTCCCGAGCGACGGACGTATGCTCCGCTAAAGACACATTTTGTACCACAACATCTGGTCCCAGATGTTGTTGTACGAGAGAGGGGCCTCTCTCGCTCGCGGCCCGGCTGGACCTGGACGAGCTAGGAACCGGACTAAAAGGCTTCCTCCGTTCTCGTTCACTATCCGCCGTCACTGGGTGTGCATCTATTATTTTTATAGTGCTCGCATCACCCAAAATTTCCTCTTGGACCGCATCGGACGAACCCGGCTGCCGAACCATTCGGTGAATGGACGCTACACCGGGCGAGCTAGCGGACGACATTTGTCTAATCTCCATGAGCACTTTTGCCGCTAGCTCTGTATTTAATTGTGACGACGGACGCACACTTGAAGAAGATAACATGGAAACATCACCCTGTTCTGGTTCCTCTGAAATAGAAACTGAGAGAGTAGAGTGACCTTGTGGAGAAAGAGCCGGCATCGCTCTTTCTCCAGAAACAACATATCGTGACACACGTTTCCAATGTTTCTCATCCCAATGTTCACATACAGGACAGGGATTAATGCGAGAACACTGACTACAATTTATGCAATAATCATGAAAGTCAGAGGAAGATTTCTTCCTATTACAATTTGAACAAGTTCCCTTCATTGTGAAAGAACAACAATAAGTCCTAGTTACTCGCAAAAACCCCTGACACAAAGATACATAATAACATGATCCATTAATAAATGAAAAAACAATTGCAAAACAAAATAATTTTGAAAAAATATTTTTTCAGAGAAGCCCAAGTTGCTGAAAAGTAACGTTGAGCCCCGATGGATCCGATGGCAAAGTGTGGTCAAAAATTTTAAAATTATATAAAATAATTAATGAGACACTTTCGGATAATATAAATGTATCTTATAATGAGATAAACTACCTCAAAGGCAAACAGCCCCCCTCAAAAAAGGCTGTTGCCAATGAAAACAAACAGTGTAAACACAGAAGAAAACATGACTCCAGGCACTGAAAAAACTGGCCCGGAATCAGTCCTCAATTACACTCTATCTGATGCAAAACAGAGACTCCCAGGGGAGAATCTGCAGAACATCAGATGGAAGATGCAGAACACAAACGTTATACACCCATGGGTGAAAACGTAACTATGGGGAAAATAACAGAAAACATTCTGTAACCAAGCAACTCTCCCAGGGAATTTTTAGAAATGAAACTTCTCAAAAATATGCCAAAAGCATGGGAGAATTGCAAGGGGGGACTTTAGAAGGTTAGGGGAGAGGAAACACTGAATAAGCAGTGCAACAATTAGCAAGAATGACAACAAGAGGCGTTTGCCTCGAAAATAGGCAACTTAACATAATTTTAACAAAAAATTTTAAGTACAGCCCTGATTATTTTTTGCCACTTCTATTTTCCTCTCCTCCTTCTATCCTCCTTAGAATCACATTTTCCCCAAGAATTACGTGTCTGGCATCCTTTAAACTGAGATTTACAAGCACAAAGATCAGTGAGATGTTGACTGATGAAGGGCCAAACAGAGAATGATATTTGGCGCCAATTTCGGGACGACTGCGTCACTGCGCATGCGCAGTAGAGTCGTACTATGGAGGTCCTTTAGGACATGATTTCTTTTTGTTTTGGATGCAAATTTTGGGGATTGGGGGGCAAAATTTGTGTTTGGCCCTGGTTTTTGTGGAGTTAGCACCAGCTAAGTCTGGGTCATTGGTACAGTATAAAAATATTTCAACACAACCATATCATGTGACCCCTCTTTGGAACGAGCGTGACGAGCTCGTTCCAAAGAGGGGTCATATGATATGGTTTTGTTGAAATGTTTCGAAAAGTTAAAAAATTTATAGTAATTTATATATTTTTTATACTTACCAATGACCCAGACATAGCTGGTGCTAACTCTTAAAAATCTAGGGCCAAACACAAATTTTGCCCCCCAATCCCCAAAATTTGCATCTAAAACCGAAAAAATCATGTCCTAAAAGGTCCTCCATACTTTCCCTCCACTGCACATGCGCAGTGTCAAGGAGGTCTCAAAATTGGCGCCAATTATCATTCTTACAAGCAGTGCCTGGTCAGTGCTATGTACTCAGCGGGGAGGTATGAGTTCCCAACTCCTGGGAGGGCCATCCCTGTCTGGGTCATTGGTAAGTATAAAAAATATATAAATTACTATAAATTTTTGAACATTTTTATACTGTACCAATGACCCAGACATAGCTGAATAGTAAAAAGGCTGGAGGGCCTAGGACATAAAGGAAAATCCAATAAGCTCAACTATATATAATAGAGTCATCCCCTCGAGGAGAAAAGGAGTATTAGGCTTTACATGTATCTTTCTTATTTATGATAAATTAGAAAGACACAACACCCTCCATAATTGAGCATAATAACATTCATGTTCTCTATAAACATCCAGTATAACCCTTTATACTAATTATTTTTAAAGTAAGCCAATAAATAAAGTCAGTCCAGAGAATTGAGACTCTTTATACTCTTTAAAAGTGTCCGAGGATTGTATATTAACGCCCGTTTGACACGTGACATATACAAATGCTTCACACCGAGCTACACTTTAAAAATATGACATGAATGAATTTTAAACACTAACTTTACACTTTAAAACCATCCCGGTTACTGACTCCGGAGGAGGTATCCCCTTGCTTTTCACTATAAAGCAGGTGACCTAAGGGAACACCCTCCCCCACCCCCCCCTTCCCCTTACCCTGGGTCAAATAGCCCAGAGCGAAGAGGGCAGCAGGACAGAGTCACTGCCGGAACAGAAAGCCTGCATAACTATAGTTGCAACTGTTTAGTAGACGACATTCTGAGCAACAGATAATGGACCTAAACAATGCAGGTCTCCAGAAATGGACTCAATATTTCTGAGATAAAAATTCATGAATGTGGATGGCTGAGACCAATATGCAGCCTTCATTAAATCTGTAATAGCAACACTATTTGTGTAAGCCCAAGATGTAGAAAGAGCTCTTACTTCATGAGCCGAAATCTTAAGCACAGACTGCTGAGTTGAAGATAGATTATCATAAGCAGTATGGATAGTTAATTGAATCCATCTAGCAATAGAATGGACCGTAATGTCCTTTCTATTAGGCATCAGAGATGGAAAGAAGCCTTTTCGTCCCTTTCTGATAAACTGAGATCTTCGTTTATAAATACGTAAAGCTCTAACCGGACAGAGTAAAGGCCTATGCACGTCTGAAGACGGAAGGGCCTTAATAACAATAGGTTCCGGATATTTATTAGGAGCCTGATTCTTAGCCAAAAATCCAACATTAGTAGTAAAGGTAATAGTGATCCCGACACTACGATGGTGAGAATCATCCACAGATAGTGCATGAAGCTCACTGACTCTTCTAGCAGAAGAGAAAGCTTAGAGAAATGCTATCTTTTTAGACAAGAATTTGAAATCTACGGTCTCAAGAGGTTCAAATGGCTTTTCTTTTAGTTTAAGAAGAACCCAAGCTAAATTCCATTTAGGAATTAATCTAAGGGTTCTAGTTCTATTTATCGAGAAGTTTCTAACTAATTTAGATAAAGAGACATTAGATCCAATTTGTAAACTATCATGGTGTGCATAGGTATCAGATAACATAGACCTATAACCTTTAATAGTAACAGGCTGCAGTTTGATCTCGTCAAACAAGTATACTAGAAAGTTTGCAATGTCTGGTATGGAGGGATCAAAAATATCAACAGAATGATCCCTACACCAACGACGAAAGACCTTCCACTTAGCCGCATAATTTAGCGAAGAGGAGGTCCTCCTACAGTTAGAAATCGCGTAAACTGCTCGTCCTGTAAAATGCTTGCCGTGCAAGAAGGACCGCACAACGGAAATACGTGAAGGTTGAGACCTTGCGGGTTGTGATGTAGTTGACGCGATTTCCCCTGCGAAAGAAGATCCTCTCGTGGAGGAAGTTTTCGCGGTAAGTCCCACAGCAGACACCTGAGTAGATTTATCCACGGTCTCTGTGGAGACAGAGATGCTACCAATAGAATTTTGCATTGAGATTGTTTTATCTTTAGCAATATCTGCTAATCAACGGCGCTGGAGAATACACATATCCTATCATTCCGTCCCACGAGATCGATAGAGCGTCTACTGCATATGCTCGGGGATCCGGACATGGAGACACATACGTCTGCAACTGAGTGTTGAGTTGTGTCGCAAATAAGTCTATCATTGGCTGCTCCCATTGGTAGCAAATCTGATTGAATACCTGTTTGTTGAGAGTCCATTCTGACGGCAACAAGCGACCCTTCCGTGAAAGGGAGTCTGCTAATACATTCAGACGACCCGGAATATGACGGACCCAAAGTAGAACTTGGTGTTCTAGAACAAACAGAAGGATTCTTTCCATTAAATTGAATAACGGACCAGAATGAGTGCCTCCCTGGTTCCGAATATACGCTACTACTGTCGTATTGTCGGACAGGATTTGGACATGTGCTTTCTGAATAATGTTCATCCAATGACGTAGTGCAAGCCAAATTGACATCATTTCCTTGATGTTTATGTGCTTGCCTAGGAACTGCGGATCCCAAAGACCCTGGCATCTCGAATCCGTTGGGATTAATGATGCACCCCAACCTGTTTGACTGGCATCCATCATAATGGTAAAACTCGGATCCGGCAACTGCAGCGGAACTCCCTGAGTTAACCACTGAATGTTTGCCCAAGTCTGAATCTCTTGTTTCACTTGATCTGACAAGAGAACATCTACATCGAGCGAATGAATTTTCACACTCCAATTCTGAGTCAGGAAAATTTGAAGAGGACGTGTGCGTAGCCGCCCCATCGGAATGAGATCCGCGGCGGCTCCGCACAGACCTATCAGTCTCATAAATTCTCTCGCCGTGACTTTGTCTGCATGCAGACAATAGCGAGCGTAACAACTGACTAATTTCGCTCTGGTTAACGGCAGACGAATGAGATTGTTGTGCGTCTCGAAGCTCATTCCCAGATGAGTGAATGACTTGGAAAGCACCAGATCTGACTTCTCCTCGTTTATTATAAAACCGAGACGTCGTACTAATAGAAGCAGATTCTGCACATCGTTCTGAAGCGTTAACTCGTTGCCGTACCTCTGAAGAATGTCGTCCAGGTAGGCCGACGTTACCGCAGACGAATGAGCTCGGAAATATATCATTACCGAGTTCATTATTCGAGTGAAAGCCCAGGGCGCTAGGTCCAAACTGAAGCACATCGCTCGGAACTGATATACAACTCCTAGGACTGCGAAGCGTAGATACTTTCTGAATGTCGGATGTACCATAACATGAAAGTACGCATCCTTGAGATCTATGCTTGTAGCGTAGTCGTTCACCCGAATACTCGCTCTGACTGATCGAATTGTCTCCATATAGAACTTCGGAGCGATGATCAGCTTGTTTATCCAGCTCAGATCTATGACTGGACGGAACAAGCCGTCTGGTTTCGGAACCAGAAACAGATGGCTGTAGAAACCCGGTGATTCCTGGTCTTCTACGACCTTTACCGCGTTCTTCTTCAGAAGAGACTGTACTTCTGATAAAAGAGCGTCTCTTTTCTGCAGATTCGACGGAAGCTGAGTCCATTTTGGACTTCGAGTTAATGGAGGCTTTCGTTTGAAGGATATTCTTAGTCCTTCCGAAATCACCCCTCGAACCCAGGGGTCGTCCGTAATTGACGCCCACTCGTTTATAAACTCGATAATCTTCCGCCTACCGGAACACGATAGAGGTTCAAACCATCACCTCCTGGACCTGCGAGGCTTGCGGAAAGGAGAAACTACGTCCTCCACGACCCGAACCTCGCCCCGTCGACCTAGGGACGTCTGACCGGTAAGCCAGAAAAACATCCCGCACGAGAGTCGCTGCCTTGACGGTCTCTAGAATAAGACCTAGAGGACGCATAGGAACCTCTATAGGAACTTCTCTTGGGCGTACTTGTCCCAGAAGTGCCTGTCTTACTCTTTTCTGCTGTATCCGGCTTTTTGGAAGCGGATTTGAAAAGCAGAGAATCCGAAGCTTTCTTAGTTATCTTATCATAGATTGCTGAAAGCTTGCCGTCGAAGAGAAGCTCTCCGGAGACCGAAGCGACTCTGAGAGAGTTCTTCACCTTACCATCCACGAGCGTGGATGTAGCTAGGGCTGCGTCACGTCTAACCAACTCCAGGTTTGCCACTGAAAGGGCGGAGTTATACGTGGAATAAGCTACTGCCCTTGAAAGAAGTCTTAATGAGGATTGTATATCCTGGAATTCTTTCCCTTGAAGACGAAATGATAACGCCTTAGTAAGGTGATCTGCGTATGATAAGGCGTCTAAGTTAACTCTGTTAGACATTATTGTCATTTCCAACGTCGTGGTTGGAATTGACATAGACGACGGTATAGACAATTCCAAGTCTTCAGCCTCGTCGTCTAGACGCAGAGGATTTCTCGGTATGCCCTGTCGTGCCGTTTCGAATTTATTCCTTGAATTGATGAAAGGCAGATTTAGGGCATTTGCAGATAAGAAACCAGACTTGCCCGTTTGGGTAGCAAGCTTATAAATAGCGTCGTTCAATAATTCAAATGTTCTTGTGACCTTATTGGACTGTGTCGGAAACTCAGGGACGATGTCCCTGAACCGATCAAAAAATTCTGTGTCCAATGACGCTATCAGTCTCTTATCTGGCATTGCAGCATTCTGGTCCGACGAAACAACCTCTGGAAGATAATGCCGGATAAAATCTACGGCAGCTTTATGTTGTTCCGAAAGGGAAAGCTCCAAATCCTCCGAATCCCTTTCGCCATCCTGTCGGACCCTATGAAGTTCTCGGTCGTCCGTACCCGATGCTTCGGCGGAGCGTACCGACCCAGCGTCATCGGATAATTCCTGATCCGACAGAGATTCTGTCGTTTGCTGGGATGCTGCGATAAGTTGTGTTATTTGGGATAGCACGTCCGTCACTGAGGTCTGTGGAGTAGCGGTCTTACGTTGCTTTGCCGCTGGAAGCTCCGTGTACGTTGACTCCTGCATACTTTTTATGCGAACGTCCGGAGTCTACAGGCCTCGTGTCCCTGGCTACCGGATGGCGTGACCTGGTCGACGTGGAATCCCTGATCGGCGAAGCTAGCTGGATATCCGTGGTCACGTAGCCAAGGTGCGGTCGTGTGCGCTGCCGTGAGGATGAGGAAGCCTTTTTGACAGTCTCTCCGGACTGTCTATATAACAGAGCGTGCCGAGCGGCAGACATATGCTCAGAATGCGAAACGTTTTGTACCACAACATCTGGTCCCAGATGTTGCTGTACGAGAGAGGGACCTCTCTCACTCGCAGCCCGGATGGACCTGGACGTGCACTTTGTGTTATTATAGTGCTTGCATCATCCAAATCTCCTTCCTGGACCGCAACGGACGAACCCGGCTGCTGAGGCATTCGATGAATGGTCGCTACACCGGGCGAGCTAGCGGACGCCAATGCCGTCGATCCTACTAGGGACCTCTTAGGCAATTGACGTATTTCCATGAGCACTTTTGCCGCTAGCTCTTCATTTAACTGTGACGACGGAGGCACACTTTTGGAAGACATCACAGAAACATCACCCTGTTCTTGTTCCTCTGAAATAGAGATTGATAAACTAGAGTGACCCTGCGGAGAAAGGACCGGCATGGCCTTTTCCCCGCTAACAACATACCGTGACACACGTTTCCAATGTTTGTCATCCCAATTGACACATACTGAACAGGAGTTAGTGCGAATACACTGACTACAATTAATACAATGATTATGAAAGTCAGAGGAAGATTTCCTCTTATTACAATTTGAACAATATCCTTTCATTGTGAAAAGAACACAAAAAGTCCTAGTACTCACACCAACCCCTGAAAACAAAGATACATAACAACATGATCCATTAATATAGAAAAAATAATTGAAATCAAAAAAAATTTTTTGAAAAAATATTTTTTCAGAAAAGCCCAAGTTTCTGAAAGTAACGTTGAGCCCCAATGGATCCCAAAAAGCCTAAGTGTGGACAAATTTTTTTTAAATATTACAAAAAAATTAATGCAACACTTACGTATAATAATAATGTATCTTGTTATGATTAAGCTAATACAAAGACAAGAAAATCCCTCTCAACAGAACCGTTGTCAATGCAAACAAGTGTATAAACACCAGAAACATGACTCCAGGCACTGATAACCATGGCCCGAAATCAGTTACCAATAACAGACTATCTGATGCAAAACAGAGACTTCCAGGGAAGAAACTGCAGAACATCAGATGGTAGATGCAGAACACTACGCCTAAACACCCATGGGTGATGACGTAAACATGGGGAAAAGAACAGAATTCATTCTGTTACCCAGCTAAAAGTCCCAAGAAATTTTAGTAATAATATTAAAGAAAATATGCCAAAGCATGGGACAATAGCAAGGGGGGACTTAAAGGAAAGGGAGAGAGGAAACACTGAACAAGCAGTGTAACTTTATAGCAAGAATGACAACAACAGGCCCATGCCTCGAAAATTAGGCAACATAACATAATTTCGAAAAATTTTTTTAAGTTACAGCCCTGATTATTTCCTGCCACTCATTTTTCCTCTCCTCCTCCTATTTCCTCTTTAGATCCACCATTTCTCTAATATTTATGTGTCTGGCATCATTTAAACTGAGCATTACAAGCACAAATATCAGTCAGATGTGAACTGATGAAGGGCCAAACAAAGAATGATAATTGGCGCCAATTTCGAGACCTCCTTGACACTGCGCATGTGCAGTGGAGGGAAAGTATGGAGGACCTTTTAGGACATGATTTTTTCGGTTTTAGATGCAAATTTTGGGGGTTGGGGGGCAAAATTTGTGTTTGGCCCTAGATTTTTAAGAGTTAGCACCAGCTATGTCTGGGTCATTGGTACAGTATAAAAATATAATATTTTTTCAGCAGCTGTATTTGCATATTACGCGAGCAGATGTGGGCAATTCGTTGGGTAAAGAGTTAAAAGATATCACCCAGCACTGCAGTGCAACCACCTATCGAAACCACTCACAGTTGGATTTTATACCGGTGGCACCCCCCCAGCTGAAACCCTCTAGCCACATCCCTGGTTACCTCGGTGTCTAAATGAAGCATGCAAGTGCTAATTGGGTATCACAGGACAGATCACTATAATATTTGATAAAAATAAAACTCCCATCAACTTTCATCTTGGCTTTGGACCGGCAGAACTTTGCCAATTGCCATTGTTGGCTGTATACCGTTATTAGGGTTTTGTGGCATACTGTGATTTAAGTATCATCTAGCTGTACCCGATACACCCAAAGCTGCAGCTTGTATTTAGTATACCGGTATGTGTATATACAGTATATTTTTTTAGCTTCTTCGGCTCAGTGCCAACGGCTTAAATTAAGCCTTGGTTTTTGTGTTGACACTTTTTGTTTTCCAGGTATTCACCCTCTTTACCTAACATTTTTTTTTTTTTTTGCGATTGCCGCCATTTTTGTAGGTACTGTCAAACACGTCTGTCAGTCGAAGTTTGATTTTTTTGAATTGTCGGAAATGAAAGTCAGTAACTTTTATTAATTTATTGATCCTGTTGGTCAGCCATGACGTCTCTTGTCTTACAGCAAGGTTTTTTTTTTTTTGCATCGTTGGCAACTGAAAAATCACTTCCGAAAAAATTAATTCCTAACATAACGATATTGGTCCATGACAATGTCTTCAAGCCTGTCAAGTCAAATCTGGCAATTTAAAAATTTTCCATTCATTTTCCAATTTTTATAATATTATTCACATTCTCGCAGTTGTTATTTGTCCATAATTTGGGGATGTCAGTATGTGTCTGTCTGGTTCGAATACTTGGGATTTTAGTTTAGGTAAAAATGTAAATGCCAAATATTTCCCATCTCTGCCTGTAAAGCGTCGATAGGCCAGTTGAAATTTCTTCGTATACAACAGGGTCCTCAGTCGTGAGAAACCATGTATCTGAATTGAAGATAATGCTAATCAAGTAATCGTGTTATTTGCAGTTTCTTTATGTATTTTTTGAAGATTGTGGAGCGCATTCTCCTTCAAATGCCTGGTACATAATATGTGTGTTGAGTTTGGGAAGCAGGGTTTGATAGCAATTGCCGCCAGCCACAAAGAGATCTAACTAACAAGTGACAATGTGATTAACAATTCACACTGTCGCTTACCGAATTATAGCCGATGTAAACACTAATTACCAAGCTACCTACTAAATACCGTGAGGAAGATTTTCAGCAAACGCTATTACTTTAGCACCCATAATTCTCAAATATGGCATTAAAACCATGCACATACTGCTTAAATCTATTTATATACTCATAATACACACCCCCATACATTTTTCAGAGTTTTCAGCCCAGTTCCCACCCCTATTTTTCTTCACCTCGGTATTCCTCGGTATACCATGGAATCCCTGGGTGTTTAGTATGACCGGTTACAAAGAAGGCCTCCGTCTCTCAAGGACAACATTTACTCATTGTATACTTCGCTTGAAAGCCACTATTATGCTCGAATTCAGGCCTGGCATTCTTAAAAATGCAGGAGTGCTAAAACTCGCTCCCCTCGTCTGGCCTAGGTGAGCGATTTGATCTCTTCAAGTTTACAAAAGCTAAAATTGCAAAATGAAGTTTTACTGTTAATGAATTCTGACAAGTGGGCTTTGTACATTTTATTATTTGGTGTTGCTAACAAGGTAGTCTCTATGAGATGGCTACACTGCCCCTCCTACACCTCTGGGCCTTGGCAAGGCCCAGAGGGGTGGGAGGAGCAGTGTGGCTGTCTTACAGAGACCACTAACATACATTTAACAGAGATCTTACAAGATGTGGGTTTTAGGCATAGGCGGTTATGTAATTATTTTTTCTAAGGCCAGGAGGGCGAGTTTTCGCCATCATTAATTTTTTTAAGGCGAGCAGTAGGTGAGCGAATAAATCGCTCTCCTGAAAATGCCAGGCCTGCGAATTGATACGTCACTGCTTCAACGCACAACATTCTAAATTTCAGAAAACAATTTCATTAGCTGTATAATAAACTGAAATATCAAGAAGGAGAAAGAGAAATTTGATACAGAAGGCTGCAGCAGTGTTAAATTCTGTTGTGGATGATGTGAACAATAATAAAAATCGTCAGTTTCTGGCAATTATCGATGTGAAGACACGATAAAACATGGACGAAAACATTCAACAGATATTTATACAAATTGTCAAATCCAAGAGGGCAGTCAAATCGAATACATTTTTGAATACCAAATATTCGCAGGGCCTTAACCCTTTACCTAACACTTAAAGAAGATGACAGCTGTAAACAAATTTCTTGAATACCTATATTTTTCATTTTTTGCATCAAAAACCTAGCTTATGACCCCTCATTCGAATGAGCTCAATGAGCTAGGTTTTGGAGATAAAAAAATGTCGTTCTGTGGATTTTCAGACATTTGTCAAGTTATCCTTACAGTATGTTTGTTTGTTTACTGAGGTTTAACAAAACTTGAAGAAAGAAAGACGGACAGACAGACTGATGGATAAGGCAAATACTATATACCCCTGCAGGGGGGGGGGGGGGGAGTATAAAAACTGCCCTCCCACATGCAATTTTACAAAAAATGGCCTGAGAAACAGAAGATCTCCTTTGTGGGGCCTTAGCCAATAGTTCATAATGATGTTTCCCACTTTTGAGGATTCCGCCTTTTGCACTGGTTATCCAGTTCTTTTATTCTCATAAAGAATGAATCTTGATATGACGGATGATACATGATGGATGACAACAGCACACCTTGCCTTTCAGTCACGTGAGCTAAAAACTGTACAGAAAACAAATATAACATATTATTGTATTTATAAAATAGTCTATCAATCAAAAAATTTACATTCATCATCTTCCAAAAACTCATACTTCTTATATCTGGTTAATTTACTGAATACTAAAATATCTTCTGTTTTACTCAAACAAAATCTGCTGAATTTGGTGATGCCAGACATCATGAGGAAGAACTGGTCTTGACTCCACCAAATGCAAGTTGCTACCAAAATATTTTCAATTATAAATATAACAAGACTAAAGATGACTATGCAGCTATGGATGCCCCCCCCCCCCCCTCCCCCCCCCCCCCCCCCCCCCCCCCCCCCCCCGAATTATGGACAAATGGCCAACAATACTGGAATGAAAAGTTTTGGGTTAAATTTGGTGCTTACTATAGTCTATAAGGTTTCAAATCTACCGTATTTACTCTATGTATTGGGACACTCTATGATTTGGGACACACATTTTTTCCAGAAAACTATATTTTTTTTATGCTCCAAAGTTTGGGACATTCAGGAGATTTGTTTCCAGTAGGACCGTCGCTAGTAGCAGACGACACTCATAAAAAAAATTCTCGAGTAGCTAAAAATTTTCATTTTTTGCTTCCAAAACACAGCTTATGATCCCTCATTGGAACGAGCGCAATACGCTCGTTCCAATGAGGGATCATAAGCTATGTTTTGGAAGCAAAAAATGAAAATATAAAAAAAATTGGACGCCGATTTTCATATATGGTGATGGAAAACGAATCACACACAACTTTATTCAGCATCAAATCAAGACCAGGCTGTGTTCTTTTCCCATTTTCTAAGAATTGGGACACCTGTGAAAATAATTATTTTTAGCTGTCCCAATACAGAGAGTAAATACGGTAATAAAATAAATCTGAACATTGCAGCCAAAAGCTGTATTGATGTTATTTCCATAAGGTCAATACAGCCACTAATGTGTTGGATCTTTCTCAATAGAACCATACGTATATGTATGTCACTTGAACTAGCATACGGTTCAAGTCAAAATAAAGTGGTAGGATAACCAGTATACACTATGTATCTTTCCTGTTCTATTCTGATAGTAACAGAAACGAACATCATTTTCTGGAAAACTGTCACAGAGAGCTTTCCAGAAATGATTCCAGATTCTGGTCTTATCAGTGCTTAAGAAGCAGAATATTTAGTTTACTGCAGTTATGCTACAACTTATTTTGACTTGTACTGTAACGTGCAAGTTCTTTTGACAATGATATCTGAATGGTTTTGTTGGAAAATAGAGATAAAATTTCTCCCCCATGAGTGGAATTTATTTTTAAAAAAAAAATTTTCTAGGATAAAAAATTAACTGATACAGATTAACCTATTAACCCTTTACCCAACGCAGATGATATCACATTTTATTATTTTAAATATCATTTTTTTAATTTTTTAAAAAAATGTCAACAAAACCATATCATGTGGCCCCTCAATGGAACGATCTCCATGAGCTCGTTCCAATGAGGGGTCACATGATATGGTTTTGTTGAAATATTTTGAAAAATTTAACGTCAACTGCTCAATTTGCATATTACACAGGCGGATGTGGGAGATTCGTTAGGTAAAGGGTTAAACAATGAAACCATACACACAGGGATTGTAAATGACGAAAGTGTGTAAGCAGGTGACTATTTTGTCAGCCAAGCATTATAGAATTATGGCTCTGGACAGACAAATACAGTCTGAGTGAATTAAGTTTTCCCATTCCTGTAACCTTGACCTTTGTCACTTGAACATGGTGCTGATGTGCAAAAGACCTTCCACTGGTCTTTACCCTTGGGTAAAATTTCAAGGAAATACACTGGAGCATTATAGAGTTATGGCTCTGGACAGACAAATAAAGTTGCACAGATGGACGAATGGACTGACGTACAGATGGACGGATGGGTGGACAGATAGACAGACCCATGCTTATCCTTTCAGTTACCCCCACTGAAAGGATAAGCATGGGTCTGTATAAATTAGAAATGTAGGCAACCTGAAAAGGGTTACTATGATTTTTTAAGGCAACACATTTTTCAAGAAACACTTTTTTTTTAGATTGTTTAGCAAAAGAAATTGCAAAACTAATGTTGATAAACTGACCATTGTCGGGTGAATTGCAGAAGTGACAAACCCCAAAATTTCTTTTATGAATTTCTGTTATTAAAATGATATGCAGTGTGTTAACAATTTCTTTTATGAATTTCTGTTATTAAAACGATATGCAGTGTTTTAACACATTGCTGGAAATTGCTCAGCATTTAATTGTTGGGATTTAACAACACTTTCGACAGCGAGGGTCACCTCATGTCGGATGGTTTTACAGATGGAGGAAGCCAGAGTCGTACCCAGAGTGAACTACTGAGCCACAACGAGTAACTGCCCAACTCCCCAATGTACTAATTCCACACAGGCAGGGTTAGCATTGGTTGACAAGTACAGCATCGAAGAGCAGTAGAACACAGTGCCACCGTGCCCTTACGAGAACAATCAGAATGAAGTGTCCTGTCCACGGACACAATGCAGTTACCCCTGGCTGGGATCAAACTGTGGACCTTTTTGGCTTGAAGTTCAATGTCGTAACCACTGAGCCACGGAGCTCCCGAAATGGCTCAGTGCTTATGCCAATGTACTTCAGGAGTTTGTAAAAGATTTCTTCCAGAAATGTGAATATATTTTTTTAGGGTACCTTTTTCAGATTTCAGAATAGAAAATAAAAATCAAAAGCCTCCCACCCTCATCAAAAATTTGTGGCACAATTGCCTGAGAACACAGAAATTTTTTTTAATGGCCTAATTGGAACATCATCCACTAAGGATTACAGTTCCAAAGCAGAAATGAGTGAAAATTACTCATACTCGGCACAGCACAGAACTAGCCACTTGCAACAGCTCATCGACCAGATTGCTTGGAAACTTAAAATTTGCTTTCAACAGTGGTAATAACTGGTGATAATGAAATTACCAGGCCTGGCAATCTAGAAAATCAAGGAGTGTAAAACAATTACCCTCCTCAGATTGCTTGGGAGTGCAATTGCACCTGAAATTTTCAATGCAAAAACTTGTAAGCTATTTTGGTTTTATTCACTTCAAGGTATTAATATTGTGACTGAAAAATTGTACTACATTCAGCTACATAGTTGAAAAATTGGCACACACATCTTCTCATTATTCAAAATGTTGCATTCAATTCTTATGTGACTGTCTTCTATACTCAAAATGTATCGAAATGTGACACAGAATGGGTCATGAATTATTGCGAATCAATGAAACATTGACAAATCGTCCCCTGAGTTCCAATGTGTTCTCTGTGCCAGTAGGCACAGAGAACACATTGGAACTCAGGGGACAAAATGATAATAGATTTTAAAGGCAGTCCCAAACAGCTCTAGCATTCCAGAAGATCAAGGGGTGCAAAAAACTGCCCTCCTCAATTTTTTCTAGGCATGCAGCACTCCTGCACTCCAAGAGAATGCCAGGCCTGAATTACCGAAGGTGTAGATGATATTTATGTTACTATAACACTTTGTCTTTATTTTCAACATTAGTTTTGTACAATTTGTACATGAACAATACGTTTTCTGAGACGACCAAGATGACTTATACCAAGCTATATTCCATTGAAAGGATTTGAAGAGAAATGAATCGGGAAGCCAATTTCGAATTGAATTGAATACCAACTTGACATTCAAAATCAAATCAAATCTCCAAGCTTTGCAGGGCCCTACCCCTCCCCCCATCATTCCCAGCCCATTTTTGGTGCACAAAATCTTCCACCTAAAATTCCAGGATTTTGAAGGAATTTCAATAACATTTTTCACTTTCAGCATGGTCACCACTGGAGCCTAAGGAATCAGAAACAACATGTCAGCTCACTATGACATTACAGCTTATTTTTACAATGTCCAGGGATTTTTGTTGAATACTTTGAGGAAGGGATCCACACCCACTTTAAATGGGAAATCTACAGTTGTTCTGAAGAAACAGTGTATTTTGAAAATTTGTGAATAGTTGCTCCTTTGATTATAGTTACTTTGCTTGGAAGTGTGGTGTTTGACTGGTCAGCAAACTGGACATCGGACTGAAAGATCGTCGGTTCGATCCTGATCACACTCGTCACCTACATTGTTACTTTGGGCAATTTATTTATTTATTGGGGTTTAGTGACACTTTCGATAGCCAGGGTCACCTCATGTCAGATAGTTTTACAGGTGGAGGAAGCCAGAGAGAACCACTGAGCAATGGCGAGCAACAGTCAGGGTCCCCAACATACTAACTACACACAAGCAGGGCTAGCATTGGTTGAAGACAAGTGCACCATTGATGTGCAGTATGCCTTAGTACACAATGCCACCATGCCCCCACATGGGCAATGGGGGTGAAGTGTCTTGCCCAAGAACACAATGCAGTTGCCACAGGAGGGATTCGAACCTAGGATCTCACGGTTTGCAGCCTGCACCTCTACCTACTGAGCCACTGCACCCCCATTACTTTGGGCAATATAATGAATCCTACTATGAAGCTGAGAAAATGGTGGTGCCATGTGCTAAGGCATATTGTATGCCATTGACACACATGCCTTCAACCACCGCTAACTCAGCTTGTACAGGGTACAGTTAAAACTAGAAGTCCTGTCACAAATAACGCAGAAAATGCTTGTTAGTTAATGCGCTCCTTACTGCAGAAGAATGAAGTAGTCTGAAATACAGAAGAGCGTTTGTGCTGTTCAATGCAAAATATAATGTGCTATCAGCGAGGTCGGAAGTGAAATTACGAACTGAATTGATCAAGCAGAAAAAAAATATTGAGACTACAGTATGTGGAGGGTGAATAACTACTAAATCGCCATGGGATATATATTTCCCTAAGAAATTATTTTGAACTTCTGAGGACAAAACAAAAGAAACGCTAGTAAACTTTCATCACATGGACCACCGGGTGAAACCCGGTGGTCCATGTGATGAAAGTTTGCTAGTGTTTCTTGTGATGTTATGAACAATTATAAATACTTTTTGAGTGGAGAATATATGGCACTGCGATTAAGTAGTAATCCACTCTCTTCATTCTGTATATGCAGTTGAATTTTAATATCTTCTTACGTCATTACATCTACATGTATACCAGAAGAGGTTAGGAATGATGTTAATGATCTCTATTTACTAGTATAGACTTGCACAGAGTTGGGCATGCTGTTATAATACAGGAATTGAGTTACGCTAATGGTGCATTTTGACATGGACAAAAGTGCACTAGCTCAGTGTGCTTTACTTCAAAATAGTGCACAATACAGTCACAGAACTTCTAGTTTAACCTGTAGGAGGTAGAGACCCTGACAGTTTCTAGATGCTGTTTGGTGAATCTCTCTGGGTACTCCGGCTTCATCCACCTGTAAAAACTGTCTGACACAACATGACCCTGAATGTTGACGGCCTGGACTTTTGAAAAGTTAAAAAATTTATAGTAATTTATATATTTTTTATACTTACCAATGACCCAGACATAGCTGGTGCTAACTCTTAAAATATAGGGCCAAACACAAATTTTGCCCCCCAATCCCCAAAATTTGCATCTAAAACTAAAGAAAACATGTCCAGAGAGGCCCTCCACACCTCGCCCCCACTGCGCATGCGCAGTGTCAAGGACGTTCCGAAATTGGCGCCATTTATCATTCTAATAACCAGTGCCTGGTAAGCGCTATGTACTCAGCGGGGAGGCAAGAGTTCCCAACTCCTGGGAGGGCCATCCCCGTCTGGGTCATTGGTAAGTATAAAAAATATATAAATTACTATAAATTTTTTAACATTTTTATACTGTACCAATGACCCAGACATAGCTGAATAGTAAAAAGGCTGGAGGGCCAAGGACATAGAGCAAAATGGAATACGCTCAATAAAATAAAATAGAGTCATCCCCTGTAGGGAAAAGAAGTAATAGGCCTTACATGTATCTTTCTTATTTATGATAAATTAGAAAGATACAACACCTTCCAAAAATTGAGCTTCATACATCCATGTACTCTATTAATATCCAATAATCCTTATACTAATAATTTTTAAAGTAAGCCAATAATAAAGTAAGTCTAGAGAATAGAGACTCTTATACTCCTAAAAGTGTGTGAGAATTGCATAATCATGTCCGTTGACATATGCAATATTCAAAAGCTATACTTTAAAAACTAAGACTTGAATGAATTTTATAAACTTAAACTTCTCACTAAACAACCATCCTAAAAACAGCTCAGAATTACTAACTCCGGAGGAGGTATCCCCTTGTTTTCATAGTAAAAACAGGTGACCCAAGGGAACACCCTCCCCCCCCCTTTTTTCTTGCCCTGGGTCAAATAGCCCAGAGCGAAGAGGGCAGCCGAACGGAGACACTGCCGAAACAGACAGCCTACCTAGCTATAGTAGCAACTGTTAAGTGAATGACATTCTGAGCAGTAGATAATAGACCTAACAATAGAGGCCTCCAGAAATGGACTCGATATTTCTGAGATAAAATTCATGAATGGATGGCTGAGCGCAATGAGCAGCCTTCAAAAATCTATAATAGAACACTATTAATGTAAGCCCAAGAAGTAGAAGAACTCTTACTTCATGAGCCGAAATCTTAAGCACAACTGCTAAGCCAATGATATACCATAAGCAGTACGCTAGTTAATAGAATCCATTAACAATAAAATGGAGCGTAACGTCCTTCTACTAGACATCAAAGACAGAAGAAGCTTACGCCCTTGTAATAAACAGATATCTGTTTATAAATACATAAACTGTACCCGGAAAGAGTAAAGGCCTATGCCCATACGAAGACGGAAGGACCTTAAAATAATAGGTTCCGGATAATAGGAGCCTAACTCTTATGCAACAATCCAACCTAAATAGTAACGGAAGTATTGATTCCGAAACTATGAAAGTGAAAATCATCCATCGATAGTGCATGAAACTCACTGACTCTACAGTAAAAGAGAAACCAACAGAATTACTGTCTAAAAGGTCAGAATTTGAAAACTACTGTTTCCAGAGGCTCAAATGATTACTTAGCTAAATAAGAACCTGAAGTTAAAATCCGTATAGGAATTTAATCTAAAGATTCTAAGTCTATTTATCAAAAAGTTACTAACTGACTTAGATAAAGAGACAAAAGACTCAATTGTAAACTATCGTAGAGTGCATAGGTATGAGGTAACATAAACCTATAACCTAAATAACAACAGGCTGCAGTAGATCTTGTGAAACAAGTATACTAAAAAATAGCAATGAGTAGTATGGAGGGATCAACCATATGAACATAATGATCCCTACACCACGACGGAAGAGCCTCCACTTTAGTCGCATAGAATAGCGAAGAAGAGGATCTCCTATAGTAAGAAATCGCGTCCAAAGCTCGTCCAGTACAGTGCTTACAATGCAATATGGACCACACAACGGAAAACATGAAGGTTGCGACCTTGCTGGTTGTGATAAAAATGACACGATTTACCCAGTGAAAAAAGATCCTCACATAGAGGAAGATTTCACGTTAAGATCCACAGTAGACAAGAGAGTAAATTACTCATGATCTCTGTGAAGATAGAGATGCTATCAACAGAAATATATTGTGGTTGTTTATCTTAGCAATACCTGCTAAAAACAACAGCGCCGGAGGATACGCGTATCCTATCATTCTGTCCTATAGATCAATAGAGCGTTAACAGTATTAGCTCAGAGATCTGGACAAGCCAACACATACGTCTGCAATTGATTAGCCAACTGTGTCATAAATAAAACATCATTGGGCGCTCCCATAGATAGCAAATCTGATTGAATACTTGTTTGTTGAGAGTCCATTCTGACAGCAACAAGCGACCCGTAAGAGAACGGGAGTGCGATAAAACAATCAGACGACCCAGAATATGACGGACCAAAACTGAACTTGGTGTACTATAACCAACAGACGGATTCTTTCCATTAAATTGAATAACGGAAACGAAAGAGTGCCTCCCTGGTTCCGGAGATACGCCACTACTGTCGAATTAAAGGACAGGAATTTGGGCATGCGTTTCTGAATAATGTTCATGCAATGACATAAAGCAAGCCTAAAAAACATTATTCCGCGGAAGTTAACTGATAGCTAAAAGACTGCGGAACCCAAAGACCCTGGCACTTCGAATCCGTAGGGATCAGTATATATCCCAATCTGTTTGACTGGCAACCGTCATAACAGCCACACTCGGGTCCGGCAACTGCGGCGGCACTCTCTGAGTCAACCACCGAATGTTTGCCCCAGTCTGAATCTCTTGTAACACTAGATAGACAAGAGAATGTATAAATCAAGCAATTCATGGATTGCCGGAAAGTTGCCGTCGAAGAGAAGCTCCTCCGAGAACGAAGCGACTCTGAGAGAGTTCTTAACCTACTATCCACGCGTGGATGTAGCTAGGGCTGCCTCACGTCTAACCAACTCCAATCAGCCACTGAAGGGCGGAGTTATACGTGAACAAACTACTGCCCTCAAAAGAAATTACATTGAGAATAATATCCCGTAAATCTTTTCTTGAAGACGTAATGATAACGCCTCAGTAAGGCGGATTACGTATAATAAAGCGTCTAAGTTAAGTCTAATATACATAATGTCGTTCCCAACATTGAAATTGGAAAAGACATAAACGGTGAAAAAGAATATATGCAGTCTTTAATCACACCGTCTAGACGCATATGAACTCTCGGTATGCCCTGCTCTGCCAAAATAAACTATATGTAAAAAAGATAAAATGGCAGAAATGAGCCACGCGGACAAGAAACTAAACTATCATGCTTAGTAGCCGTCTTGTATATATATAAATATATAGCGTCGAAAAATAAAACACATGTTGTAATGACAATATTGGACTGCGTCGGTAAGTCAGGGACAAAGTCCCTGTACCGATCGAAAAATCCGAGTCCAATGACGCTATAAGTCTCTTATCCAAGATCGCAGCAATGAAGTCCGAAAAATAATCACTGGAAGAAATGCCAGAAGATATGAAAGGCATCTTCCGATACTACTAAAGGGAAAACTCGAAATCTTTCGAATCCCTTTCGCCATCCTGTCGGACCCTATAAAGCGTTCGGTCGTCCGTAGCTTGATGCAACCGCGGACCGCACCGACCCAGCGCCGTCGGATAATTCCTGATTCGACCGAGAAACCGTCAATTGCTGGGATGCTGCGAAACAACTGTGCTAACTCGGATAGCACGTCCGTCACTGAGGCCTGAGGAGCAGCGGTCTTACGATGCATTGCCGCAGGAAGCTCCGAGATCGTTACCCCGTGCATACTTCCAATATGCGAGCGAACGGAGTGTATAGGCCTCGTGTCCCTTGGCTACCGGATGGCGCGACCTATTCGCTGTGGAATCACTGAATGCCGAAACTGATCGGATACTCAAGGTCACGTAGCCAATGTGCGGTCGTGTGCCCTGCTGTGAGGATGAGGAAGCATTAAAGACAGTCTCTCGGACTGTCAATATAACGGAGCGTCCCGAGCAACGGACATATGCTCCGAATGTAAAATATCTGAACCACAACATGCGGTCCCCTATGTTGTTGGCTTCCTCCGATCTGTCCTCAATCTGCCGTCACTGGGTGAGTACTAAAGTAATTAAAGTGCTCGCATCACCCAAATCTCCTTCCTAGACCGCAACGGACGAACCCGGCAGCCGAACCATTCGATGAATGTACGCTACACCGGGTGAGCTAGCGAATGTCACTCCGTAAGCGATAGACATATTCCATGAGCACTTATTGCCGCTAACTCTTCATTAACTATGACGACAGAGGCACACTTTTGAAAGACATCTCCATAACTCTTCGAACAAGAAACCAGAAATGCTTGGATAGCAAGCATAAAATAATAATATATATAGCGTCGTTCAATAATTCGAAAGTTTGTGTGACATTATTGGACTATGTCGGAACTGAGGGACGATGTCCCTGAACCGAACCAAAAATTTCTAAGTCCACCGACGCTATCAGTTTCTTATCCGGCATCGCAGCATATGTTGTTCCGAAAGGGAAAGCTTGAAATCCACCGAATCCCTTTCGGTATCCCGTCGGACCGGATGAAACTTTCGGACGTCCGTACCCGCTTCCGCGGAGCGTCCCGACCCAGCATCGTCGGATAAAATATATGCGACAGATTCAGTTGATGCTGGGATGCTGCGATAAACTGTGCTATTAAGGAAAGCACGTTCGTTCCCGAGGCCTGTGCAGTAGCGGACTTACGATGCATTGCCGCTGGAAGCTCCGTGTACGTTGACTCCCGCATACTTCCTATGCGAACGTCCGGAGTCTGCAGACCTCGAGTCCCCGGCTACCGACCCAGCGCTGTCGGATAATTCTCGATCCGACACCGTTTCTGTCGGCTGCTGGGATGCTGCGATAAGCTGTGCTATGTGCACAAGAATGTCCGGCGTCGAGACCTGCGGAGGCGCAGTCTATCGCTGCTTCGCCGAGGGCAGCTCCGCATCAGATGGCTCCCGCATACTTTTCCTATGCGAACGTCCGGAGTCCATCGGTCTCGAATCCCTGGCTGCCGGATAGTGTGACCTGGTCGCCGAAGAATCCTTGATCGGCGAAGCTGGTAATATATCGGCGGTCACGCAGCCAAGGTGCGGTCGTGTGCGCTGACGAGAAGAGGAAGCCTTAGCAGTCTCAGCGGACTGCCTATACAACGGAGCGTCCCGAGCGACGGACGTATGCTCCGCTAACGACACATTTGTACCACAACATCTGGGGCCAGATGTTGTTGAACGAGAGAGGGGCCTCTCTCGCTTGCCGTCCGGATGGACCGGAACGAGCTATGAACCGGACTAAAAGGCTTCCTCCGTTCTCCCTCCGATCCGCCGTCACTGGGTGTGCATTAAGTTAATTTTATAGTGCTCGCATCACCCCAAAATTCCTTCTAGACCGCAACGGACGAACCCGGCTGCCGAACCATTCGGTGAATGGACGCTACACCGGGCGAGCTAGCGGACGTCAAAGGCCGTCGAACCTACTAGGGTCCTCTTAGGCAATTGGCGTATTACATGAGCACTTTTCCGCTAGCCCTTCATTAATTGTGACGACGGAGGCACACTGTTGGAAGACATCACAGATACATCACCCTAATCTTGATCGTCTGAAATAGAAATTGATAAAGTAGAGTGACCCTGCGGGGAAAGGACCGGAGTGTCCAAATCCCCAACAACATACCGTGACATACGCTTCCCATATTGTCATCGAAATCATACGATACAGAACCGGAGTTAATGCGAGTACACTGACCACATATAGAATGATAATAAGGTCAGAGGAAGACTTCCTCTTAAAACAATAGATCAATATCCTTTCAATGTGAAAAGAAAACAAGTCCTGGTACTCGCACTAACCCCTGGCAATCAAAATACATAATAATAATATGATCCATTAATATAGAAAAAATAATTGAAATCAAAATATTTTGAAAAAATATTTTTTCAGAACAGCCCAAGTTTCTGAAAAGTAACGTTGAGCCCCAATGGATCCCAAGCCTAAGTGTGGACAAAAATTTTAAAAATATTTTAAACAATTTATTCAACACTTACGAACAATAATAATGTATCTAGTTATGATTGAAATAACATAAAGATATTATTATTTAGAAATCCCCCCCTCACACAGAGGGCTGTTGTAAATGTAAACAATGAGTGTAAAAACACTAAAATAAGACTCCAGGCACCCAGGCCCGAAATCAGTTACCAAAAATACACCATCTGATGCAAAACAGAGACTTCCAGGGAAGAAACTGCAGAACATCAGATGGTAGATGCAGAACACAACGCCTAACCACCCGTAGGTGAAGACGTAAACATGGGGAAAGAACAGAATTCATTCTGTTATTCAGCTAAACTCCCAAGAAATTTTAGTAATAATAATTACAGAAATTATGCCAAAAGCATGGGAGAATAGCAAGGGGGAACTTAAAGGACAGGGAGAGAGGAAAAACACTTGTAAAAACAGTGTAACTAAATAATCAGAATGACAACAAAATGGCTGCTGCCTTGAAAATAGGTAACTTAACATAATTTCATTAAAAAATTTTAAGTTACAGCCCTGATAATATTCTGTCACACATTCTTTTCCTCTCCTCCTTTTCTATCCTCCTTAGAATCACCATTTCACTAATATTTATTTGTCTGGCATCATTTAAACTGAGATTTAAAAGCACAAAGATCAGTCAGATGTTAACTGATGAAGGGCCAAACTTAGAATGATAAATGGCGCCAATTTCGGAACGTCCTTGACACTGCGCATGCGCAGTGGGGGCGAGGTGTGGAGGGCCTCTCTGGACATGTTTTCTTTAGTTTTAGATGCAAATTTTGGGGATTGGGGGGCAAAATTTGTGTTTGGCCCTATATTTTAAGAGTTAGCACCAGCTATGTCTGGGTCATTGGTACAGTATAAAAATATCGAGGGGAGCTACTATGGCTCCCCTAAACCAGTGCCAGGAGAGCTATTCTATACTTAAGTCCCTTATTAACAAGAGGTACTGTGAGCAAGCTCACAAAGTGATACCCCCCGAATGTATAAGTTAGATTATCTCCCCTTGGAAATGTCAGAATGGAATTATATTGCTTCATGCACATCTTCATATGGAGTTCTTCCATTGTGTAAAGTTTCATGAAAATTCTTCGAACGGTTTAGAAGTTGTGCTTATAAGGATGGACAGTCGGACAGACGTCCTAACAAATTAGTAGTTATGTGGCTATTTTTATGGGACTACAATAAAATTCATGTCCATTATATTAAAACAAGTGATTTTGGGGAATATTTTTGGGGTGGTAGCAAACCCTGACCCTACCCTTTATTGACCATAACCCTACTCCACCCACCCCCAATTCTAAACCCCACCCTAGACTAATGAAAATTCAATATATTCCTAGTCTATTTTAACTAAAATGCATGTCCATTGTATTAAAACAACTTTTGGGGTGAAAAATTTTTGGGGTGGTAGCAAACCCTAACCCTACCCTTTACTGACCCTAACCCCACCCCACACCAACTCTAAACCCCACCCTAGAATAATGACATTTAGCTATGTGACTAGTCACATAAATTGCGGTAGTCACCTAACCCCCATTTCTACCAACAAATAGCCACCTAAACCCCCATATGTCTGCCCGGACAGATGGATGGACAGGGTGATTCCGATATACCCCCCCACCCCCAAACTTTGTTTGCGGGGGGTATAATAAGGAAATTGGAGGTTTAAGAAGAACTATTACAGCTCTTAAGGAGAGCAATTATGGCCCTCCTTAAACTGATTTTGTAGGAGCCATGGAGGGCGGGAGCTATAGCTCTCCTCAAAAGTCCAGGCCTGATGTTGTATCATTAAACCCCAATAAATATATAACTAGTTACTTTCCTCAATGACTATTTAGTCATGAAGGCTTAAAGTTTATTACAATTTGAGATATCAGGAATTAGTAGCTGGCAAACGGGAAAAAGAAAAGGTCTTATACAAAGCTTCCTGTCAATCTCAAATCTATTATCTATTTTGTCTGAATTCTAGTATTATCTACCTTCATTATTTGAATGAAATTTGTATTTGGTATGAAATTGTCTTTTCTCAAATAAAATATTGTTTAAACTCATTGGGGAAAAAACTGCTTAAATAGCATTAGGAATGGATCCCATACACAAATTCTGTAGACAACCAGGAAAAACACTGTTGTCTGACAATAGGGTAACAATAAGGTCCAAAGTTAGCCCATCGGAGTAAAATCAAAATAATCAATTTTTGCAGGAGTCTTTGTCTTTGGTTGTGTTTTCACTTCGGTGCTTAACTTAGCTGCCATCACAGATTTCCTGAAAAAGAAAATTTAGAGTTATGACTAATGCTGACAACACGAACTCGCCGATACTGTTCTGTTGGTTTAAATTTGGGTCTTTTCTCTTGCTTCATCTCAGTTTATCTTCACAGACATTGGAACATTTGTTTTCCAAACTGCTTAAGAGGTTTGTCTTGACAGTCATAATTATTATTAACAACAGTGATTACGGCCTAAAAAAATTAAAAATCTGTTTCTCAGGCCTCTTTGGCTGCCACATGCTATCTTTTTATAACCAATGTAAACTTGAAAAAAAATAAAAATTAAATAGTTTATGTCTGATATTTTACCGATATTAATAAAATTGATAAATTTGTCCCCTGAGTGCAAGAAGGCTTTACAATGCTTTGGCAATGCAAAGCCTTCTTGCTCTCAAGGGATGAGAAACACCACCACCCATGCTATTCCGTAGATTATGAGGCCTAAAACATAAACCAAGAACATGAACTTTTGATGGCAAAGAAATAATTACAGAAATAAATGAAAGTGTCAATGACACTGTAGCTCAACTTGTCAAGACAAAGACATGTACATATATAGTATGTGACACAGCAATGACAAACATCAAGGTAATGACCTGATAACAAAGGTACATATAAAGTATTGTAACGGTCTGTACATAAATACTGACCGTTGCCTGTAACAAATGTATAGGTAAAGTATTGTAAAGGTGGGTGACAGTCAGATGCTAAACTAGAAAAAAATCTTTGAGTCCCAGAGTGGGTCTGACTGAACCCCAAAATATTTGTTCTCATAGCACAGTGATAACAAAGGCACCCCAAAACACACTCGTTCCTGTCCCAAGGTGAAAACAAAAATACCCAAGAAGTTTTGTGAAGATCAGTTCATAAATACGAGCTGCATAGAACTTGTGACAAAAAACTGATTGGACCTAATTTCGGTACAAAATGGCCACTGGCAGCCATCCTGAATTTTGGACCGCACCCAAAAACACTCATTCTCGTCCCAAGGTGATAACAAAGGTACCCAAGAAGTTTTGTGAAGATCGGTTCATAAATACAGCCTCTACCCTGAGCCGTATTGACATGTGTGCTTACATTGTGTAAGTAGCACTGAATAAATCAAAGTTCATCTAATTTGCATAATTTCTGCACGAAAAAAAAAACCCTTACAATATGTGATGTATTCCATGTTACTAAACATTCATACAAAAATTTATTCAAATCAGAACTTTCATACAGAAGTTCTGTACAAAAGACTGATTGCACTAATTTTGGTACAAAATGGTTGCTGGTGACCATCTTGAATTTCGGATCACACCCAAAAACACCAGCTCTCATCCCACGGTGATAACAAAGGTACCCAAGAAGTTTCATAAAGATTGGTTCATAAATATGGCCTCTAGTCTGAGCCGTATAGAAGTTGTGTACAAAAAAACTGATTAGACCTAATTTTGGTACAAAATGGCCACTGGCAGCCATCTTGAATTTTAGGCCGCACCCAGAAACACTCGTTCTCGTCTAATTTTGGTACAAAATGGTTGCTGGTGACCATCTTGAATTTCGGACCACACCCAAAAACACTCGCTCTCATCCCACGGTGATAACAAAGGTACCCAAGAAGTTTCGTAAAGATCGGTTCATAAATACGGCCTCTAGCCCGAGCCGTATTGGCATTTGTACTTACAGTGCGGAAAGTAACACCAACAAACCTCAAAATTAGTCTAATTTGCACAATTTAAAAAAAAAAACCTGTATTATATGTGATGTATCCCATGGTACTAAACATTCATACAAAAATTTATTCAAATCAGAGCTTTCATATGGAAGTTCTGTACAAAAAACAGATTTCTGCATCGTCGGTACAAAATGGCGGCTGGCAGTCATCTTGAATTTCAGACCGCAACCAAAACCACTCATTCTCATCCCACGGTCATAACAGAGGTACCCAATAAGTTTCGTAAAGATCGGTTCATAAATACGGCCTCTAGCCCGTGCCGTATCCAATTGTTGACGTACGGACGGACGGACAGGCGGATGGACAGATGGACGACGGGCCATGACAAAAGCTCAAATTTGGCTTCGCCAAAGTTGAGCTAAAAATAAAATAAAAAAACGCTCGCCTGCATGCAATTTTTACAAATAATGGCCTGAGAAACAAGATCTACTTTGTGTGGCCTAAATATTTGTTACATTGGATCTGAAACAAGTTTAGTCAAGAAAACATGTGTATTATTGTAAGCATGTGCAGTTTGCAACATTGGACATTTTGACCAATGGCTTCATTTGCAGGATTTACAACCAAGGAATTCTTTGTATTTTGGCAGTTATTTCAAAAGCAAGCCAACATAATGATAGCACCTTACTCAAAAGATAGTGCACACAAGACAGTGAACCTGAAGAAATACCAATGGGAATTTACTTGAATTCGAAGGATTTTCTCCATGCGAATATTTATGTAAATCGATTTTCAGATTCACATGGAACTTTACAGTGTAAAAAAGACAATAATTATGGTATGTATGCATGGACGAAACATGTGGATAACTTTTCCCCCCATTCTGGTCTATCACCATCAAAAACCCAACAACCAATGTCCAATTTATGCCAAATATTCAGGTTCCACTCCACAGTTATCCAGACATTTCCAAAAATGACATGCCAATATACTCTCTTCAAATGCAAATATTGTCAAACTTAGTCATTTAAACCACAACATATTGCCTACTGGCACATAGAACACATTGGAACTCAGGGGACGATATATTACATTTTCTAAATCCACAAAACACTTACAACACCATTTGACAAAGGATAATTAAACAAAGTATATGTGGGAGTCATACTCTATTTTCAAATGAAAGGTTTCAGATAAGAAAATTGCATGAAAGATTTTTTCAGCCACCCAGAAGCCTCAAAAGTGGAATTTTGCTACTGCCCACACCTACCTACCCATGGAACAGATCCCCTGGTTTGATAATATGAAAAAAGAATATGTTTCCATTTCTTTTTTAAATACATGCTTCAAAACAACCTCTAGCAAAAATGACATCTGAATAAATAAATGAAAGTGTCAATGACACTGTAGCTCAACTTGTCAAGACAAAGACATGTACATGTATAGTATGTGACACAGCAATGACAAACATCTAGGTAATGACCTGATAACAAAGGTACATATAAAGTATTGTAACGGTCTGTACATAAATACTGACCGTTGCCTGTAACAAATCTATAGGTAAAGTACTGTAAAGGTGGGTGACAGTCAGATGCTAAACTAGAAAAAAATCTTGGAGTCCCAGAGTGGGTCTGACTGAACCCCAAAATATTTGTTCTCATAGCACAGTGATAACAAAGGCACCCCAAAACACACTCATTCCTGTCCCAAGGTGAAAACAAAGATACCCAAGAAGTTTCGTGAAGATCAGTTCACAAATATGAGCTGTGTAGAAGTTGTGACAAAAAACTGATTGGACCTAATTTCGGTACAAAATGGCCACTGGCAGCCATCTTGAATTCTGGACTGCACCCAGAAACACTCGTTCTCGTCCCAAGGAGATAACAAAGGTACCCAAGAAGTTTTGTGAAGATTGGTTCATAAATACGGCCTCTAGCCCGAGCCGTATAGGGATTTGCACTTACAGTGCTGAAAGTAACACTAAATAAATCAAAGTTAGTCTAATTTGCATAATATAAGCACGAGAAAAAAACCCATATGATATGTAATGTATCTCATGGTACTAAACATTCATACGAAAAATTATTCAAATCAGAGCTTTCATATGGAAGTTCTGTACAAAAAAAAATTTCTGCATCGTCGGTACAAAATGGCTGCTGGCAGCCATCTTGAATTTCGGACTGCACCCAAAAACACTTGTTCTCATCCCACGGTCATAACAAAGGTACCCAAGAAGTTTCGTAAAGATTGGTTCATAAATACGGCCTCTAGCCCAAGCCATAGCAGCTTGGCACTTACAGCTCTGAAAGTAACACTAAATAAATCAAAGTCAGTCTAATTTGCATAATTTACGCACGAGAAAAAAACCCGTATTATATGTGATGTATCCCATGGTACTAAACATTTATACAAAACTTTATTCAAATCAGAACTTTCATATAGAAGTTCTGTACAAAAAACTGATTTTTGCATCATCGGTACAAAATGGCCGCTGGCAGCCATCTTGAATTTTGGACCACACCTAAAAACACTCGTTCCCGGCCCAGGGTCATATCAAAGGTACACAAGAAGTTTCGTAAAGATCGGTTCATAAATACGACCTCTAGCCCGAGCCATAGCCAATTGTTGACGTACGGACAGACAGACAGACGGACGTACAAACGTACGGACAGACGGACAACGGGCCATGACAATAGCTCAAATTTGACTTCGTCAAAGTTGAGCTAAAAATTGGACATCGCCCTGTTTCCCGTAATTCCTATGGTAATTTATGCCTTTTTAAAGGTTCCAACTCAGTGACAAAATTTAAATTCTGTCATCCAACAAATAGGTGTGCTATCTAACAACACATTAGTTTCAATACATGCCCTAAGTTAAGAATTTTACCTGCGCTGAAACATGAAACTGCAGAGTGGAACATCACAGCAACAGTTTTGGAAGTAGAACAAGGGACAAAACTCAACTGAAGTACAAATGCATGGACGAAACCTCCAATATGTGATTCTTCTTCCCTGATATTGGTCTGTCATCATGCCAAAGATCAGGGTTTGTTGCTTTGATTATAAATGTCTTGTAAGACAGTCAGGGCAGGGTCTGGCCCATAAACAGCACCCAGCAACCAAACATGGAATCTATAATTGGGGGGAGGGTGATGGGAGTTGATTTTTATTTATATTTATTTATTGGTGTTTAAGGTCACATATTTTTGCACAACGGCTAATCATGACCACAACATGAGTATCAACTCAAGACCAGGGGTGAGCGTTAATAAGCCATGCTGCCCATTTTAGAGAGGGTTTGCACCTCCCAAGCATTGGTGAATGGATCCTATTTTACCAGTAAAACAGAGCCTGTTTACCGCAGTTTACAGGCACTGCTTCACTTCCTGGGGTTCCACAGGGTGATGGGGGTTGAACAGAATTTATGTCGTGCATCACTCTTCCTTATCCATATCCATTTGGTGGGGGCTCAGTAGGCAGAGGTGCAGGCTGCAAGCCGAGAGGTCCTCGGTTCGAATCCCACCTGCGGAAATCACGTTGTGTCCTTGGGCAAGACATTTCATCCCCATTGCCCAAGTGGGGGCACAGTGGCGTTGTGTGCTAAGGCGTACTGCACGTCGATGGTGCACTTGCCTTCAACCAATGCTAACCCTGCTTGTGTAGAGTTTGTATGTTGGGGTGGTGGTTCTCTCCGGGTACTCTGGCTTCCTCCAACCGTAAAACTGTCGCGGTCATGATTAGCCATTGTGCAGAAATATGTGGCCCTAAACACAAATAAATAAATAATCCATTTGGTGTGACTGTTTGTAGCTGTTCTGGTGTCAATGTTGTCAGAGAATGCATGAGTGTCATGTGATTTTGCAGTGTGATTCTTATGAGCCAGTCAGGGTAGGGTCAAGCCACGAGCAGCAGCAAGCAGCCATGCTGGCATCTGTTCTGGCTTGGTGAACAGAGTATATGTAGCTCGACGCTACAGCCTATATATATCCACTCTGGCATTGTTACATGTGTGTGTTTGTAGCTGTTCAGGAGTCGATGTCGGAGAGTACGCGAAATTGTGGCGTAACTTTGCAGTGTAATTCTCATAATTATTACACTATTTCTATATCATTAAATACACACAGAGGCAGTAGTACAGCAATTAACCATTGTCACACTTATGTCAAAATATCAAAATTTCAACCTTCAAATTTTCAAATAATAAAATTAGAAATTTAACTCCTCGCATGCCGCTGGCAGATATTCCTGTCCAGGAGAGGAAATCTCATCACTAAAATAAGTTAAAGTTGAGCACAAGTAATCAAATTTTCATCTCCTAATTGCACCAATTTTTGGACCAATGATTTCTTGATTCAAAGTTGAATGAATTTTTCATCTAGCCATGACTAGATTTGATGAAAAATATTAAAAAATTCTTAGCATGTTAAGAGCTGACCAAAATGGTTAAATTTCTAGCTGTATTATGGAAAATGTTTGCTTTTCGAAATTTCGATATTTTGACATCAATCAATGTTCAGTGGGTTAATTATACTTGACAAAAGGACAATATCTATTTTTTTTTTTTTATTTATTGGGTTTAATGACACTTTTAACAGTCAAGGTCATCCTGTTTAAAACAATCTTACGGTGGAGGAAGGCAGAGTACTTGGAAGAAGTGGCAAGCAACTGTCAGACTCACCAACATACTAACTCTGCACAAGGATGGTTAGCATTGGTTGAAGACAAGTGCACCATCAACGTGCAGTACACCTTAGTACACAACACCACCGTTCCCCCACAATAGGACACCATCACATTTATATAAAATTGTCTAATATGAAATGACATTCATGAACTTATCTATCCATCTTTTGATACTCATATACACCCCGTCCACTTTCTATAACCAGATTCCTTATGCACACAGGGATTCTTCTGCAGTGTTTGGGAAATGGTCCAGGTTCATGCCATTGGAAAAATGGATGGCTCCAATTGGGAATTTGTTTTCGAGAGGAAACACATACAAAGACTAAGAAATTTTGCATTCAAATTGAGCCGAGAACATTAAGACTGACACCTAAGCAACTGCATGTATACTACAAACTGTCACAAGGAATAATGTTCACACAGTCTCTGTAATGTCTATTCAAGTGTTCTTATAATATTAACTCTCTGCACTCTGATGTCGAAATGGCAAAGTTTTCAGCAGCAAATATTTCCATTAATGCAGTTTGATATTTAACCAGGCCTGGCATTCTGAAAAATGCAGGAGGGCAAAAAATAGCTCTCCTCAATCAGCTTAGGAGAGCAATTAGCTTTACACAGCATTTTAAGTATCCAATTGAACAAACTCATTGAAACTGAAACCAACATACTACATCAGTGATTTTATTAACTTTACTAAGGTAAAGCAAAATCTCTTAGACATCTAGATGTCTCACTCAACAACTGAACACACACTTGACAAGACCTGTGTGTGTACCCAGACCTGTTGTCCAAGAAAGTCATACACCTACCACTACCACCTTCAACCCCCCAAGGGGGTTGAAGGTGGTAGTGGTAGGCATATGACTTTCTTGGACAACAGGTCTGCTTGAATCTACAGTCACATCCTGGTGCAAGTGCTTCAAGTGACAGGATAGTAGTAATGGCAGTATATTATAGTGTCAATATTCCTTGAATAATTACCCCTCAAACTGTGATGTCAGTTGCTGAACTTGAAACTGACAGAAAAAAAATATTGCGGTGACCCATTTTGCTTCAAATGATTGCAACTGTGTTTGGGTATGGTTGCAGCCATTACCTTTTACCACTAAACCACTTTCAAAATGAAATTACGTGATGTTATGTGACTTCGAAGTTAAATTACATTTTTGCTTTACAACAAAAATTTAATGTGAGCATAATACATGTAATCTCAATCATCCCAGACCAAAATATTTAGGAGGGCAATTTTTCGCTCTCCTTAATTCTTTCAGGAGGGCAGTAAGGAGAGCTAAAAAATCGCTCTCCTGAAATTGCCAAGCCTGTTTAACCAAATATACCTTGTTTGACAGAGCTCAGTGAGCTCTGTCAAACAAGATATAATTGGTTAAATTCATAATTAAACAAGACAAAAATAGAGTGATTGGAGAAAATTCTGTTGAACTAGCAGCGTGCTAGGGGTTAAAGAAGAACTTGTCATTTGCCTTTCAATTAAGAGATTTCGTTAGGCAAGCAATTTAAATTTAAAGTACAATTGGTGTCCTGAACTGGATGGTCATAAGGTCTCAGAAAGACAATGGTTTTCTGAGGCTTTATGACTACCACGTTCCAGGAAGCAGTTGTGCATTAAATTTTTGCTTGAGTGGGAACTGAGATTGGGAATTGGGGAAAATCATGCCCAAATATCATTGGGAAAGGGTCCCATAAAGGGCCCCTGTAGATACCATAATGAAATCCTGAGCACATCAGATTTTTAGGAATGAAGTGTGTGGTGGCTGTTTCGTGACCTCACTGTTCTTAAATATTATAAAGGGATCTTTAACCTGCCAGACGAGTGTCTCTCTGCACACAGGAAACAGACATTTTATGCCCTCCACACAACTTCCCACCCACCCGATAGGACAGTATGTAATGCCTTCACTATTCCAGCATGGATGCTGCCAGGGAGTGTTTGGACATCTCTGGAACATTCCTCACTCAGAATCGATCCTGGAACTTCTAGCATAATGAGACCAGCAAATTTATCCACTCAGCCCCCACTGCCAAGGGAGATAATCATTTAATATGTTCAACCTGAAGCCATGTTATTGCAGATGAAATTATTAATTGATCTTCTCCAGGAAAAATCTTTTGGAATGTTCTACTGTACACATTCTTTTTAATTTATTTATTTATTTATTGGGGTTTAAGGGATCGCGGTGGCTCAGTAGGTAGAGGTGCAGGCTGCAAGCCGAGAGGTCCTCGGTTCGAATCCCACCTGCGGCAACTGCGTTGTGTCCTTGGGCAAGACACTTCATCTCCATTGCCCGCGTGGGGGCACGATGACGCCGTGTACTAAGGCGTACTGCACGTCGCTGGTGCGCATGTCTTCAACCAATCTAACCCTGCCTGTGCTGCAGAGCGGAGTTACGGTGTTGGGGAGCTGGCAGCTGCTCGTCGTTGCTCGGTGGTTCTCTCCGGGTACTCTGGCTTCCTCCACCTGTAAAACTGTCACGGTCATGATTAGCCATTGTGCATAAATATGTGACCTTAAACACCAATAAATAATAAATATTATTGGGGTTTAATGGCACTTTTGACAGCCAGGGTAACATTATGTTGGACAGTTTTACGGGTGGAGGAAGCTGGAGTATCAGGAGAGAACCACTGAGCAATGGCAAGCAACTGTCAAACTCATCAATGTACTAACTCCACACAAGCAGGGTTAGCATTGGTTGAACACAAGTGCACCACTGAAGTGCAGTATGTCTTAGTACACAGTGCCACCATGCCGCAAAATGTGCAACTGGGATTAAGTGCCTTGCTAGGTACACAATGCAGTTACCACTGAAGGGGATCAAACTGTGGACCTTTTGGTTTGAAGTCCAATACCATAACCACTGAGCCACCATGCTCCCACTTTGTTTTTAAGGCTATGGTAATTTGTCTCACTATTATGATAGTACAGTTACCTCAATTCTTCTTCTTTGAGCACAAGTGGAATTGGAGGTGGGGCTCGTGGGTACATTTCTCTCTGAATGAAAGACGTCAGGGTAACTGAAGGTAAGAAACACTTATCTCTGGAACAGAAAAATGAAATGAAAATTTGTCGTTGGGATTAATAATAAAGAAATAAAATAGTGATGTAAAGTTGTTTATTTTATTAGGAAAAACAAATAAAGAATCACAAATGGTCTAGATAGATTGTGTAGTGCCTGAGAAGAGAAAAAGACTTTAGTTTCAGTTTCTATGTATGAAATGGTGTCAGGAAATTTCAGTCAAAACAACTTGTACAAGTCAATTGAGCCCAAAATTGAATGGCTCGTTCACATTTTTGACTTGGCACCTCTAACTCAAAATTTGATAACACATACCCATGTTTGATGCGATATTAACCTTTAACCCTTTACCGAACATGAAAAGCAGCGACAATTGCAAAAAAAATTCTCGAATAACTATTATTTTCATTTTTTGTCTCAAAAACATAGGTTATGACCCCTCATTGGAATGAACCCGATGAGCTCGTTCCAATAAGGGGTCATAACCTATGTTTTAGAGACAAAAAATAATGAAAATTGGTGATTCTGAGAATAGCGCTGGCCAGTTTTGGTCGTTACATTAGGTAAAGGGTTAAAGGCCAGAGATATTTTGACAGTCTGCAGTTGTTTCTAGACAAGCCGCGGTTGCAGGCAGTCTAGAATTGCCTAGAAAATGCCAAGGTGCTTGGAATGTACCTCCAAAGTTTACCGAAACACTGCAGGTTGGGGGCACCTGTCTTGTTGCAGTAAAAAAGTGATCAAAGTCTGAATCAGATCAAGGTTTAAACCCCAGAAAGTTTTGGTATACTATTCTTTTCAGAAATATAAAAAAAGTTAAAAAATTTATAGTAATTTATATATTTTTTATACTTACCAATGACCCAGACATAGCTGGTGCTAACTCTTAAAATATAGGGCCAAACACAAATTTTGCCCCCCAATCCCCAAAATTTGCATCTAAAACTAAAGAAAACATGTCCTGAAAGGCCCTCCACACTTCGCCCCTACTGCGCATGCGCAGTGTCAAGGACGTTCCGAAATTGGCGCCATTAATCATTCTAATAACCAGTGCCTGGTAAGCGCTATGTACTCAGCGGGGAGGCAAGAGTTCCCAACTCCTGGGAGGGCCATCCCCATCTGGGTCATTGGTAAGTATAAAAAATATATAAATTACTATAAATTTTTTAACATTTTTATACTATACCAATGACCCAGACATAGCTGAATAGTAAAAAGGCTGGAGGGCCAAGGACATAGAGCAAATTGGAATACGCTCAATAAAATAAAATAGAGTCATCCCCTGTAGGGAAAAAGAAGTAATAGGCCTTACATGTATCTTTCTTATTTATGATAAATTAGAAAGATACAACACCTTCTAAAATTGAGCTTCATACATCCATGTACTCTATTAATATCCAATATAATCCTTATACTAATAATTTTTAAAGTAAGCCAATAAATAAAGTAAGTCTAGAGAATAGAGACTCTTATACTCCTAAAAGTGTCTGAGGATTGCATAATCATGTCCGTTGACATATGCAATATTCAAAAGCTATACTTTAAAAACTAAGACTTGAATGAATTTTAAAAACCTAAACTTCTCACTAAACAACCATCCCAATAACAGCTCAGAATTACTAACTCCGGAGGAGGTATCCCCTTGTTTTCATAGTAAAACAGGTGACCCAAGGGAACACCCTCCCCCCCCCCCCCCCCTTTTTCTTGCCCTGGGTCAAATAGCCCAGAGCGAAGAGGGCAGCCGAACGGAGACACTGCCGAAACAGACAGCCTACCTAGCTATAGTAGCAACTGTTAAGTGAATGACATTCTGAGCAGTATATAATAGACCTAACAATAGAGGCCTCCAGAAATGGACTCGATATTTCTGAGATAAAATTCATGAATGTGGATGGCTGAGCGCAATGAGCGGCCTTCAAAAATCTATAATAGCGACACTATTAATGTAAGCCCAAGAAGTAGAAGAACTCTTACTTCATGAGCCGAAATCTTAAGCACAACTGCTAAGTCAATGATATACTATAAGCAGTATCGATAGTTAATAGAATCCATTAACAATAAAATGGAGCGTAACGTCCTTCTACTAGACATCAAAGACAGAAGAAGCTTACGCCCATAGTAATAAACAGAAATCTGTTTATAAATACATAAACTGTACCCGGAAAGAGTAAAGGCCTATGCCCATACGAAGACGGAAGGACCTTAAAATAGGTTCCGGATAATAGGAGCCTAACTCTTATGCAACAATCCAACCTAAATAGTAACGGAAGTATTGATTCCGAAACTATGAAAGTGAAAATCATCCATCGATAGTGCATGAAACTCACTGACTCTACAGTAAAAGAGAAACCAACAGAATTACTGTCTAAAAGGTCAGAATTTGAAAACTACTGTTTCCAGAGGCTCAAATGATTACTTAGCTAAATAAGAACCGAAGTTAAAATCCGTATAGGAATTTAATCTAAAGATTCTAAGTCTATTTATCAAAAAGTTACTAACTGACTTTAGATAAAGAGACAAAAGACTCAATTGTAAACTATCGTAGAGTGCATAGGTATGAGGTAATATAAACCTATAACCTAAATAATAACAGGCTGCAGTAGATCTTGTGAAACAAGTATACTAAAAAATAGCAATGAGTAGTATGGAGGGATCAACAATATGAACATAATGATCCCTACACCACGACAGAAGAGCCTCCACTTTAGCCGCATAGAATAGCGAAGAAGAGGATCTCCTATAGTAAGAAATCGCGTCCAAAGCTCGTCCAGTACAGTGCTTACAATGCAATACGGACCATACAACGGAATACATGAAGGTTGCGACCTTGCAGGTTGTGATAAAGATGACACGATTTACCCAGTGAAAAAGATCCTCACATAGAGGAAGATTTCACGTTAAAACCCACAGTAGACAAGAGAGTAAATTACTCATGATCTCTGTGAAGATAGAGATGCTATCAACAGAAATGTATTGTGGTTGTTTATCTTAGCAATACCTGCTAAAACAACAGCGCCGGAGGATACGCGTATCCTATCATTCCGTCCTATAGATCAATAGAGCGTTAAGAATATTAGCTCAGAGATCTGGACAAGCCAACACATACGTCTGCAATTGATTAGCAAGCTGTGTCATAAATAAATCATCATTGGGCGCTCCCATGATAGCAAATCTGATTGAATACTTGTTTGTTGAGAGTCCATTCTGACAGCAACAAGCGACCCGTAAGAGAACGGGAGTCCGATAAAACAATCAGACGACCCGGAATATGACGGACCAAAACTGAACTTGGTGTACTATAACCAACAGACGGATTCTTTCCATTAAATTGAATAACGGAAACGAAAGAGTGCCTCCCTGGTTCCGGAGATACGCCACTACTGTCGAATTAAAGGACAGGAATTTGGGCATGCGTTTCTGAATAATGTTCATGCAATGACATAAAGCAAGCCTAAAAAACATTATTCCACGGAAGAAAACTGATTGCTAAAAGACTGCGGAACCCAAAGACCCAGGCACTTCGAATCCGTAGGGATCAGTATAATATCCCAATCTGTATGACTGGCAACCGTCATAACAGCCACACTCGGGTCCGGCAACTGCGGCGGCACTCTCTGAGTCAACCACCGAATGTTTGCCCCAGTCTGAATCTCTTGTAACACTAGATAGACAAGAGAACGTGTAAATCGAGCAATTCATGGATTGCCGAAAAGTTGCCGTCGAAGAGAAGCTCCTCCGAGAACGAAGCGACTCTGAGAGAGTTCTTAACCTTACTAACCACGCGAGTGGATGTAGCTAGGGCTGCGTCACGTCTAACTAACTCCAATCAGCCACTGAAGGGCGGAGTTATACGTGAACAAACTACTTCCCTCAAAAGAAATTACATTGAGAATAATATCCCGTAAATCTTTTCTTGAAGACGTAATGATAACGCCTCAGTAAGGCGGATTACGTATAATAAAGCGTCTAAGTTAAGTCTACTATACATAATGTCGTTCCCAACATTGAAATTGGAAAAGACATAAACGGAACGGCGAAAAAGAATATATGCAGTTTTTAATCACACCGTCTAGACGCATATGAACTCTCGGTATGCCCTGCTCTGCCAAAATAAACTATTTGTATAAATGATAAAATAGCAGAAATGAGCAACGCGGACAAGAAACTAAACTATCATGCTTAGTAGCAGACTTGTATATATATATATAGCGTCGAAAAATAAAACACATGTTGTAATGACAATATTGGACTACGTCGGTAAGTCAGGGACAATGTCCCCGAACCGATCGAAAAATCCGAGTCCAATGACGCTATAAGTCTCTTATCCAAGATCGCAGCAATGAAGTCCGAAATAATAATCACTGGAAGATAATGCCAAAAGATATGAAAGGCATCTTCCGATACTACTAAAGGGAAAATTCGAAATCTTTCGAATCCCTTTCGCCATCCTGTCGGACCCTATAAAGCGTTCGGTCGTCCGTACCTGATGCAACCGCGGACCGCACCGACCCAGCGCCGTCGGATAATTCCTGATTCGACCGAGAAACTGTCAATTGCTGGGATGCTGCGAAACAACTGTGCTAACTCGGATAGCTGAGGCCTGAGGAGAAGCGGTCTTACGATGCATTGCCGCTGGAAGCTCCGTGATCGTTACCCCGTGCATACTACCAATATGCGAGCGAACGGAGTGTATAGGCCTCGTGTCCCTTGGCTACCGGATGGCGCGACCTATTCGCCGTGGAATCACTGAATGCCAAAACTGATCGGATACTCGAGGTCACGTAGCCAATGTGCGGTCGTGTGCCCTGCTGTGAGGATGAGGAAGCATTAAAGACAGTCTCTCGGACTGTCAATATAACGGAGCGTCCCGACCAACGGACATATGCTCCGAATGTAAAATATCTGAACCACAACATGCGGTCCCCAATGTTGTTGGGCGAGAGAGGGACCTCTCTCGCTCACAGCCCGGACGGACCTGGACCAGCCAGGAACCGGACTAACAGGCTTCCTCCGATCTGTCCTCAATCTGCCGTCACTGGGTGAGTACTAAAGTAATTAAAGTGCTCGCATCACCCAAATCTCCTTCCTAGACCGCAACGGACGAACCCGGCAGCCGAACCATTCGATGAATGTACGCTACACCGGGTGAGCTAGCGAATGTCACTCCGTAGGCGATAGACATATTCCATGAGCACTTATTGCCGCTAACTCTTCATTAACTATGACGACAGAGGCACACTTTTGAAAGACATCTCCATAACTCTTCGAACAAGAAACCAGAAATGCTTGGTTAGCAAGCATAAAATAATAATATATATAGCGTCGTTCAATAATTCAAAAGTTTGTGTGACATTATTGGACTATGTCGGAACTGAGGGACGATGTCCCTGAACCGAACCAAAAATTTCTAAGTCCACCGACGCTATCAGTTTCTTATCCGGCATCGCAGCATTCTGGTCCGACGAAAGAAGCTGGAGAAGACCAAGTCAGATGACATACACAACAGCATATGTTGTTCCGAAAAGGAAAGCTCGAAATCCTCCGAATCCCTTTCGGTATCCCGTCGGACCGGATGAAACTTTCGGACGTCCGTACCCGCTTCCGCAGAGCGTCCCGACCCAGCATCGCCGGATAAAATATATGCGACAGATTCAGTTGATGCTGGGATGCTGCGATAAACTGTGCTATTAAGGAAAGCACGTCCGTTCCCGAGGCCTGTGCAGTAGCGGTCTTACGATGCATTGCCGCCGGAAGCTCCGTGTATGTTGACTCCCGCACACTTCCTATGCGAACGTCCGGAGTCTGCAGGCCTCGTGTCCCTGGCTACCGGATGGTGTGACCTGGTCGCCGAAGAATCCTTGATCGGCGAAGCTGGCAATATATCGGCGGTCACGCAGCCAAGGTGCGGTCGTGTGCGCTGACGAGAAGAGGAAGCCTTAGCAGTCTCAGCGGACTGCCTATACAACGGAGCGTCCCTGAGCGACGGACGTATGCTCCGCTTACGACACATTTTGTACCACAACATCTGGGGCCAGATGTTGTTGAACGAGAGAGGGGCCTCTCTCGCTTGCCGTCCGGATGGACCGGAACGAGCTATGAACCGGACTAAAAGGCTTCCTGCGTTCTCCCTCCGATCCGCCGTCACTGGGTGTGCATTAGGTTAGTTTATAGTGCTCGCATCACCCCAAAATTCCTTCTAGACCGCAACGGACGAACCCGGCTGCCGAACCATTCGGTGAATGGACGCTACACCGGGCGAGCTAGCGGACGTCAAAGGCCGTCGAACCTACTAGGGTCCTCTTAGGCAATTGGCGTATTTACATGAGCACTTTTCCGCTAGCCCTTCATTAATTGTGACGACGGAGGCACACTGTTGGAAGACATCACAGATACATCACCCTAATCTTGATCGTCTGAAATAGAAATTGATAAAGTAGAGTGACCCTGCGGGGAAAGGACCGGAGTGTCCAAATCCCCAACAACATACCGTGACATACGCTTCCCATATTGTCATCGAAATCATACGATACAGAACAGGAGTTAATGCGAGTACACTGACCACATATAGAATGATAATAAAGTCAGAGGAAGACTTCCTCTTAAAACAATTGATCAATATCCTTTCAATGTGAAAAGAAAACAAGTCCTGGTACTCGCACTAACCCCTGGCAATCAAAATACATAATAATAATATGATCCATTGATATAGAAAAAATAATTGAAATCAAAATATTTTGAAAAAATATTTTTTCAGAACAGCCCAAGTTTCTGAAAAGTAACGTTGAGCCCCAATGGATCCCAAGCCTAAGTGTGGACAAAAATTTTAAAAATATTTTAAACAATTTATTCAACACTTACGAACAATAATAATGTATCTAGTTATGATTAAAATAACATCAAGATATTATTTTTTAGAAATCCCCCCCTCACACAGAGGGCTGTTGAAAAATGTAAACAATGAGTGTAAAAACACTAAAATAAGACTCCAGGCACCCAGGCCCGAAATCAGTTACCAAAAATACACTATCTGATGCAAAACAGAGACTTCCAGGGAAGAAACTGCAGAACATCAGATGGTAGATGCAGAACACAATGCCTAACCACCCCTAGGTGAAGACGTAAACATGGGGAAAGAACAGAATTCATTCTGTTATTCAGCTAAAACTCCCAAGAAAATTTAGTAATAATAATTACAAAAACTATGCCAAAAGCATGGGAGAATAGCAAGGGGGAACTTAAAGGACAGGGAGAGAGGAAAACACTTAAAAAAACAGTGTAACTAAATAATCAGAATGACAACAAAATGGCTGCTGCCTTGAAAATAGGTAACTTAACATAATTTCATTAAAAAATTTTAAGTTACAGCCCTGATAATATTCTGTCACACATTCTTTTCCTCTCCTCCTTCTCTATCCTCCTTAGAATCACCATTTCACTAATATTTATGTGTCTGGCATCATTTAAACTGAGATTTATAAGCACAAAGATCAGTCAGATGTTAACTGATGAAGGGCCAAACTTAGAATGATTAATGGCGCCAATTTCGGAACGTCCTTGACACTGCGCATGCGCAGTAGGGGCGAAGTGTGGAGGGCCTTTCAGGACATGTTTTCTTTAGTTTTAGATGCAAATTTTGGGGATTGGGGGGCAAAATTTGTGTTTGGCCCTATATTTTAAGAGTTAGCACCAGCTATGTCTGGGTCATTGGTACAGTATAAAAATATCACCACTGTAATGAGTGCTTCCTAAGGTTCTAACAGTAATGAGGGTTTCCTAAGGTGCTATATAAGAAATGGAAAGTTAGTTGAAATTAGGTGGGAAGTTATTTTCGATGACGTCAAAAATCTAAACAAAATAATAATTTATTGTCCCTCCTATTGTATGAACAATTCAGGCCTTTAAATTCTTCCCAACTCACGACGGTAAATGCTGTGCCCAAATAAGATAATTGCGCCCAAATTATGAGGAGTTTGAAACTTTTTCCAAAGTTTTGCAGTCTTTCAACAACATATAGTTTGGCCAGGTTTCCCAGATGCTTGTAATGTAGCTTAGAGGTTACCTTCGAGTCAAACAATGCAACACATAAATAACTTAAAACCTACAGAGTTCGCCACAAAAAAAGCAATATCCATCGACAGTGTCGTATACGACACTGTCAACAGCGATTGCTTTTCTGTGGCGAATTCTATATGATCATGAACTGAAAGCTTGAGATCAATTGTATTCATGTTTGTGGCAGTTCTCAGTAAATGCCATGCATAATTTAGCTTACATTCAAATAGGCCTTTGGCTCGACACTGTTAAACTAAGAAGCCTTCTCGAGTTAGTTGAGTAAACTTATGTCAAAGGGTGGAGGGAACCAGTGATAATGGTGAAGACCTATAACAAGGGGTTGTAAACTATCATTTTACAATGGGGACCAAAAACCTAAAACAGACACCAAGAAGAAACACCGGTGTTTTTTCGGCAACCATGCATGCCACATCCATATTTACCGTTGTGAACAAATTAAACTGATCTAAAGGTCTGGAACAATTCTCCGCAATTTTGAACACCAACAAATGAAAATTATAACATTTTTTAAATTTTTGACCGCATCAAAACTAGCATGTTACCTATTTTCAAGGTAAATTTCAAACTACTAAAAAAGTACCTTAACTCTTATTAACCGTATTTTAACACACTTTGTTTTTCATGTTAAATCAAATTTCTTTCCATAATTCGGCTCAAAAAGTGATAAAATTCGAATCATAGGACAATGTGAGGAAACTGTTTACCAAAGGTAAGAACCAAAAAATTAGGTGTAACCTGTAAAAAGATTTTAAACTTTATTCCATATATCCGTGCCTGTTAGTAGGACTCTACATATATAGTGTTCTTACCTATAAGCAATGGCAACAACATTTCTCTTTGGTTCATTGTCGTAACTTTGACTTTCACAACCATAAAACTCACTAAGTTCATGAATAACTTGCCGCTGGTTTCTATTCATTGGTTGAAATGCATGTGATTTGGAATTTTGTTTTGACTGAAAGTGAAGTGTTAGAAAAATTAAAAACTTAAATCATGGTTTGTACACATTCACAGAAATGAAATTCAAGCACTATTAAAGCATTTTTCAATGGTTATGACAATCATTTTCAAGAACACTTTTTTCAATTCTTAGAAACCTACCAAGATAACATTACTGCTCTCTGTACATCTTATGGACTTTAACAGCTGAAAAGTTAAAAAATGTATAGTAATTTTTATATTTTTTATACTTACCAACGACCCAGACTTAGCTGGTGCTAACTCCTTAAATTCGGGGGCCAAACACAAATTTTGCCCCCCCCCCCCCCCAATCCCCAAAATTTGCATCAAAATTCGAAATTTATATGTCCTATATGGTCCTCCATACTTTCTTTCCACTGCGCATGCGCAGTGTCAAGGAGGTCTCGAAATTGGCGCAAATGTCATTCTTTGTTTGGCCCTAAAATCAGTAACATCTCACTGATATTTGTGCTTGTAAATCTCAGTTTAAATGATGCCAGACACATAATTATGAAAGAAATGGTGGATCTAAGGAGGAAATATAAGGATGAGAGGAAGAAACAGTGGCAGGATGTGTTCAGGGCTGTAACTTATAATTTTTTTACGAAATTATTTCATGTTCCCTAATTTCGGGGCATGGGCCCAGACATGTTAACTCTCCAGGAATGCCCGGGATTCTCCCGGAATTAGCTATCCCCTCCCACCCGGGAGTCAATTTGGACCAAAAATCTCCCGGAAAGTCAACATACCAGACAAAAACTGAATCCACCAGCTTTTGTTTACAAATACAAAAGCATGTGCTCTACTCTCAATGGCAAGGTCATTAAGTTTGTGTGAAACGTCACCACTTACGTAAGAACTGATGACCAATTCTCATTTCTGTCAATGGCCGTGTTGTGATTATTGCAACACGTTTGACAGGCGGATTAAATGAATTTGAGATGCAGGATAATTGCTGAAATTGATTATATATTAAAGGCACACCTTTGCTTGTATACAGGTAGCAGTCAAATCGAAAAATAAATTCCATACGTATAAAATCTTGTCCAATCGAAAAATGTGCAAAAATACGCACAAATTTATTGTGCATTTTGGATTTCATTTTGAGATAATTATAGCCAATTTTGGAGACAAACGGCTCAAACATATGAGTTGCTGTAATTTTCAATATATTGGGAAAAAATTCCGATTCGCAATTTTATAAAGCAGGCTGTGAAAAAAATTATGTTTTTGGTGAAAAAAATCTCTAAAAAGTTGGTAATTTACGGCACTTGCACGTTTTTTCATTCGTAGTGATAAATGGACAACAAAATATCCCCGAGATGTTTCGTCCTGGGCTGGCTGTGGCATAATTTTCACGTTTCACTGAAAAATGATCACCCCATTCCAAATCCCCTTCGTAAATGACCAACTACTTCCAGTGAGTAACCGGTGTGGTTAGGTGGGGCGCTGGGCTTTGGAAGATCGAATTACCACAACAACCGGGCTCTGGGGTGTGCCTAAACACCACAGATCGTCGCAGGTTACCGCAGGTCGCTGCAAGTACCCATAATTACCCAAATGGATCCAAAACTTTCAACACAGCACCATAACTGATATAGTGCTGAAAAGGTCAAAAATATCTCCAAACATTTTGTACATAAAACCATTGAAATATGGATGTCACTGGAACAAGCTCAGATATTGGCACATGACCACATCCGTATTTCTGATTTCTGTTTTTCTCTATATTTCTATGGTTTGGCTTTTGAAAGGACAAATTGTTCAAATAAAACACATTAGGGTGGAATGTTTAATGTATGTGTGTGTGGGGGGGGGGGGGGGGGGGGGGGGTAACATGGAAATTATTGATGTGCTGCCCACGTGCAAAAATCTCACTGACAAGCATCCGAGTCTCACTGGGAGCTCATCAAAATCTCACAGACAGTCACCTCCAGAGGTTAACAGGTCTGGGTCACTCACCACCAGTTAGTAGAACGTTGACGTATGTTCCTTTGATGTATTGTTGTTGGGCTGTTTCCTGTTATGTGTGTGTGTGTTGGGGGGGGGGGGTATTTAGTATTAATTTATTTTTAAAATTGATCGATCCACACATGGTTTCTACGCGCAAAAAAAAATCTCCCTGAAAATCATGTCATCTCCCTGAAAATTTTCTTCAATCTCCCTGAAAAAAATTTTGGGAGGTTAACATGTCTGCATGGGCCTGATGTTTTCATTCTTGTTATGAAATTTCCACAGTTTGTTCAGTGTTTCCTCTCTCTCTTTCCTTAATACCCCCCTTGCTATTCTTCCATGCTTTTGGCATAATTTTTGTAATTTTTTTTACTAAAATTTCTTGGGAGTTTTGGCTTGGTAACAGAATAATTATTCTGTTTTTCCCCATGCTTATGTCCTCACATAAATGAGCCCATCGTGTGCATGAAGTAAAAAAGGCAAAGGTATATGGGTGTGGATATTTTCTAGATGTTTAGCTTGCAAAATTTGGATGTACAGTTGACACAAAGTTAGGGGACAGTCCCATAGGTTATGAAATTTCAAGATCAACTTTTGAAGAAGGCTGCTCAATTAAAGTTGACTTCAATTGTACTCTGTGACCTTTAGAAATAACTATATAAAAAACAATATTTTTGGTCATTAGTTCCAGGCCGGATATTCTTTAGTCAAGCAGGAATGCTACACACTTACTGCTCTCTGAGAGAAATTGAGACTGCTGACCATCTTAGGTACAAACCTAAGCCTGGGCTCAGGTATGGACATGAGGTGGTCAAGAGGTCAAGAGTCTAATACAGTAGAACCTGTATTGAGAGACTGCCCTTTGGGCCACACGAAAGTGGTCTTTCAAGACAGGTGGTCTCTCATAACAGGTTTCAGGTTTTCTCAAGTCAGTGAATAACCAACCACAAAATTAGGAAATGGAGAAGAATGGATTTTTGTAATTACTTTGTAGTTGTTCATTTTTATGAAGTTTTTGTAACAAATTGAAATGGACTGTTATAAAAATTATAAAAATAAATTAGTGTTGAAAATCTTCATTGAATATTTTCAACACAAATTTATTTTTATAATCCTATCTGTCACATTACAGGTATGTATGAAATTGTTTATTCAGCAATAATTCTAATCTTTTCACAGGGGGGCTTATAAAAACATCTCAATCTTTAATGAGCTATGTAACTGAATAGCAATTGAAACCTAATTAAGATCTTTTAATACCTTTAATTATGTTAGTATAACCACAATGGATTTTCCAATTCCAGAACAGGTAAAAAGTTTTTGTCATGGTTTCAGTCTCTCAAGACAGGTCCATTATGGAATAAAAATACAAGTTGGTACCAGGCCACAGTGGTCTCTCAAGACAGGTGGTCTCCCAAAGCAGGTCCATTATAGAGTAAAACCAATCGGTGGCAGATGTGGTCTCTCAAGACAGGTGGTCTCTCAAGACCAGTTTTACTGTAACAGCTGCATTGAGATCTAAGAAGGCAACAGCACTCCTTGGCAAACTGAAAAGGGCAATAATTTGTAGTCCCATACTTTCTAGAACGCCAGACCTGATGTCATGTATTTTACCATTATACTTCTTTCTCGCATCAATTACAATGTATTTTGATATTCTACAGCCTCTGACACTTCTTATGAGTATAATGCATGAGGAGGAAAGTATAACTAATAATTCTTTAGTAAAGGAGTGACAAAAACCCATAATCGCTGACATTGAAATGGTAGTTGATAATTGGTGTTTCTGATGATTAGTCGACAATCCGACAACAAAGATGCATCAACCCTTTACCTAACTAATTAGATACATCTTGAAACTTTACAGGGATCAAAATAAGTGGTATCGCATCACATTTCACTATGCAAAAATCAAGAAAAGCTATGCAATCATTACATATGCATACCGAAATGAGATGAACATTCTCAAATTCTATATCATGGTGGACAATGGGCATCAGTACTAACTTGTAACTGCTTGTTTGGTAAAAACATGATGGCTCAATAGCAAATCAACAGTTCATGGACCACCAGGTATTCTACCTGGTGGTCCATGAACTGCCGATTTGCCTCCAAGTCCTCAAGTATCCACTTGGGTAAAAAAGTTAATTGGGGATAGAAGCCCACTCACATGATGGCAGAGCACCAAATCAGTATGTCTGTACCATACATGTATGTACCGGTAATACATGGATCAAACCACTTGAAACTTTGAAAGTTACAGTAGTGAAAGATTTCATGACTGTTAGTGCCAGGCGGCACTACAGAAGTTTACAGATCCATGTAATGCTTCTACTGCAGGTTAATAGCAGCATTACCCGACTGTATAAATTACTTTTTCTTCAAGTAGGTGTACCATTAAAATACATGCAAATATGTGCCAAATGCTTTCTAGGGAAGAAAAGCACTCATTATTGTATATTGAATTTGAAACATAAAAATGCTACACAATTTTAAAAAATGCTATACATTTTTTAAAAATGTGTAGCATTTCGCTATGCAAATAAAAAAATGTATTTTGATCCCTGAAACTTTAGAAATTTTCTGGTGCAATACAATATATCTTGTGAGATGACATGGATGACTTGCACCAAGCTATGCAGCATGCGTTGGCTGTTTGAAGAATGAAAATTTTCAAGTACTTTCAAGGACCTTTTCAAGCCATTTTCAAATACTTTCCTGATAAGTTGCAAGACTTTTTTTTATCATTCAATAGCCCTGAGTATGATCTAACTTGCAATCAGTGTTAACAGATTTTTCAAGGGAAATGTTTTTCATTCATTACCCTGCAACACAGTTGCTAATACTAATTGATTGTTATGCATTAACCCTCTACACACCGATGTCGAAATCCCAAATTCTAAGCAACAATCCTCTCATAATGCAACAAGGAATTTAATAAATTCCATCTAGTTTGACAGAGCCCAAGGATTGAATTGGTTAAATTCCTAGTAGGGCTGTCATGATTAATCATCAATTGTTGATCGGTCACGCTGAAATCGCTTAGTATTTTTCGTTGTCGAAGAATCGGTAAATTTTACCTCGTTTTAGACGTTTAATAATTAAAAAAAAATTGATGAAAAAACTATTGTTTCTAAAGGTAAAAGGGCAAGAACGTTGACGTTAAACCTCAAGAAGCCGTTATGAGCATTTGTCTTTTAGGTACATTCAAAGCTTTGATGTTCTGAACTTTTGAACCGTCAGTGTAATAAGCAAGACTGGTCAGCAGTTGCGAACTTGCAAAGTTGAAGGAAGACAACTATATTCCGGTGAAAGGATATGAAAGGAAAGGAATCAGGCACCAGATTCCAGGAGACTAGGAGAAGATAGGAATTATATATGTCTTTCCTCTTTTATGAGAAAAGAGAAAGGCATAACACCAACAATGTAATTGAGTATTACATAATATATAATTCTCCATTTAATGCCTGCATAACCAGTTATGCTAATTCGGTGAAGATATCAAATCAAAACAAACAGCAACTTAAGCTTCGAAAACAAATCTCGCAGCTTCACAGGGCCTTACTATAAATGAAAATGAATATTTACGAAATTCTTTTACAAGTGTCGTTCAGATTGTGTGAGTGATTAAACAATTAAAGAAAAATAACTTGCCTGTTTAGCTGCCTGTACAAGTTCAAGCAAACATTTCTCAACACTAGAAACAAAATGAGGATTCTGCCTAAAAAAAAAACAACAAACATTTTATCAGTAGCTACTTTATGTTACAGAAAATGATAAATTTTAAGTAATTTGTATATTTTTTATACTTACCAATGGCCCAGACTAGCTTGTGCTAACTCAAATTAATCCAGGGCCAAACACAAATTTTGCCCCCTAATCCCCAAAATTTGCATGCAAAACCGAATAAATTAAGTCCAAGATGGTCCTCCATACTTTTGAGATCAGCACATGTACAGTATCCAGGCAGGTACCGAAATTGGCGCAACCATCATTCTTTCTACAGATGCCTGTTAAATGTTACAAAACAGGAGGGGAGGTATAAGTGCCTACTCATGGGAGGGCCATACCCGTCTGGGCCATTAGTAAGTATAACAAGCCAAGACCAATACCGGGTCTGGATCTGCGTCGCTGCATGCAATTGATTACAGAGATGAACAGACTTCAAAGTATCGGCAAACAGAAAGTGGCTGCACGGCAGATCTGAAAATTAGATACACGATACAACTCATCATTATGAAGCAGCAGACCAAATATAAAATCATTCCCTTTCATAGAAGCCAAGAAAACTTTGACGGAAGAAGTGTTTCGGACGAACGGACTGACGGACAGATGGACAGACGGACTGACTGACGGACGGAGTCGAGCGGTTACTAGACCTGCTCTGCCACTGGCGACGCAGGTAAAAAAATATACAAATTACTTAAAATTTATCATATTTTTATACAACAACCAATGACCCAGACTAGTTGAATCATAAAATGGCTGGAGGGCCTAGGACTTAAAGGAAAATCTAATCTCTCAATTACTTCAGTAAAGGATAGCTCCTACAGGAGAATAGGAGAAGATAGGAATTATATATGTCTTTCTCTTTTATGAGAAAAGAGAAAGGCAAAACACCAACAATGTAATTGAGTATTACATAATATATAATTCTCCATTTAATGCCTGCATAACCCGTTATACTAATTCGGTGAAGGAAAACCAATATATAATAAATATATAATAAAGATAGTCCAGAGAATGAGTCCGGGGATTGTATTTTAACGCTCATTTGACACGTAACATATACAAATGCTTCACAGTTACACTTTAAAAACAGTACATAAATGAGACATAGTTATTGTTTCACACCGAGCTACACATTAAAACCACCCCAGCATCGATGCAGGACTACTGCAGGACTACTGGAGGAGACATTCCTCTGCTTTCACTATAAAGTCAGATAATCATGAGGGAAAAAAACGTCATGAGGAAAAAAACCCCTATAAAGTCAGATAATCATGAGGGAAAAAAATGTCTGTCCCCACCCCGGTCCTCTTGTTCTGAGGTAAAATTCCACAGAACGAAGAGGGCCACAGAACAGCGTCAGTGCTGGAGCAGACTGTCTAATGATCTTATCAATGTAACATTAGTGGACGACATTCTGAGCAACAGAGAGAGGACCCAAAGATCGAAGGTCACCGGAGATGGGCTCTAAATTTTGCAGGTAAAACTTGGTAAATGAAGAGGGCTCTGTCCAGTGAGCAGCCTTCATGAGATCAGAAATGGCTATCCTGTTAGAATAAGCCCAAGAAGTGGACAGTGCTCTAACCTTGTGTGCTGAAATCTTATTGACAGAATGTTGATCCGAAGATAGATTTTCGTAGGCAATGCGTATACCCAACTGAATCCATCTTGCAACAGAATGAACAGAAATATCTTTTTTGTTAGGAATCAAAGAAAGAAAGAAACGTTTTCTTCCCTTTCTCATAAAATCTGATCGCTGTTTATAAATGTGCATTGCTATGACTGGACACAGCAAAGGTCTACGGTTATCTGAGGACGGTAAGGCCTTAATGACAATAGGCTCCGGCCGCTTATCCGGAATCTTAGCCAAAAATCCCACTTCCGTAGTGAGAGTTATTGTTCTATCTTCTACTTGTAAACTTAGCATTTATTCAATTACGTCCTGTTTGACAGAGCTATTTGAGATCCGTCAAACAAGATATTATAAAAATAATGACTGGGCTTGAGGGTAACAATGTGGGTTGTCTCCCTGAGGTACCATTATCTCCCAAGGCATTAGCTAAGGGCTTAAAAAATTCAAGGCAGTTTCTTGATATATTCAAGCATCTTTCAAGGCCCTATAACAGCTAAATGTTAAAAAATTTATAGTAATTTATATATTTTTTATACTTACCAATGACCCAGACTTAGCTGGTGCTAACTCCAACAAAACCAGGGCCAAACACAAATTTTGCCCCCCAATCCCCAAAATTTGCATCCAAAACAAAAAGAAATCATGTCCTAAAGGACCTCCATACTACGCCTCTACTGCGCATGCGCAGTGACGCAGTCGTCCCGAAATTGGCGCCAATTATCATTCTTACTGGCAGTGCCTGGTCAGCGCTATGTACTCAGCGGGGAGGCTGAATAGTAAACAGGCTGGAGGGCCTAGGACATAGAGGAAAATCCAATAAGCTCAACTATATAGTAAAGAGGTAACCCCTTAAGGAGAAAAGGAGTATTAGGCTTTACATGTATCTTTCTTATTTAATATTAAATTAGAAAGATACACTACCCTTAATAATTGAGCACAATAACATTCATGTTCTCTATTAACATCCAGTATAACCCTTATACTAATTATTTTTAAAGGAAGCCAATAAATAAAGTAGTCCAGAGAATTGAGACTCTTTATAATCATTTAAAAGTGTCCGAGTATTGTATATTAAAGCCCGTTTGACACTTGACATATACAAATGCTTCACACCGAGCTACACTTTAAAAATAAGACATGAATGAATTTAAACATTAATATTACACTTTAAAACCATCCCGGAAGCGACTCAGAAATACTGACTTGGAGGAGGCATTCCCTTGCTTTTCACTATAAAGCAGGTGACCTAAGGGAACACCCGCCCCCCCCCCCCCCTTCCCCTTGCCCTGGGTCAAATAGCCCAGAGCGAAGAGGGCAGCCGGACGGAGTCACTGCCGGAACAGAAAGCCTGCATAACTATAGTTGCAACTGTTTAGTGGACGACATTCTGAGCAACAGATAACGGACCTAAACAATGCAGGTCTCCAGAAATGGACTCAATATTTCTGAGATAAAAATTCGTAAATGTGGATGGCTGAGACCAATAAGCAGCCTTCATTAAATCTGTAATAGCAACACTATTAGCATAAGCCCAGGAAGTAGAAAGAGCTCTTACTTCATGAGCAGAAATCTTAAGCACAGACTGCTGAGAAGAAGATAAATCTTCATAAGCAGTACGGATAGTTAACTGAATCCATCTAGCAATAGAATGGACTGAAATGTCCTTTCTATTAGGCATCAAAGACAGAAAGAAACGTTTCCGTCCCTTTCTGATAAACTGAGATCTCTGTTTATAGATACGTAGTGCTCTAACAGGACAGAGTAAAGGCCTACGCCCGTCTGAAGACGGAAGAGCCTTAATAACAATAGGTTCCGGATATTTATTAGGAGCCTGATTCTTAGCTAAAAAACCCACATTAGTAGTGAAGGTGATAGTGTTCCCAACACTACGATAATGAGAATCATCCACCGATAGTGCATGAAGCTCACTGACTCTTCTGGCAGAAGAGAAAGCTAAGAGAAAAGCTGTCTTATAAGATAAGAATTTGAAATCTACTGTCCCAAGAGGTTCAAATGGCTTTTCCTTTAATTTAAGGAGAACCCAAGCTAAATTCCACTTAGGAATTAATCTAAGAGTTCTGGGTCTATTTATCGAAAAGTTTCTAACCAACTTCGATAAAGAGACATTAGATCCAATTTGTAAACTATCATGATGTGCATAGGTATCAGATAACATAGATCTATAACCCTTTATAGTAACAGGCTGCAGTTTGATTTCGTCAAACAAGTATACTAGAAAGTTTGCAATGTCTGGTATAGAGGGATCAAATATATCTACAGAATGATCCCTACACCAACGACGAAAAACCTTCCACTTAGCCGCATAGTTTAGCGAAGAGGAGGTCCTCCTACAGTTAGAAATCGCGTCCACTGCTCGTCCTGTAAAGTGCTTGCCATGCAAGAAGGACCGCACAACGGAAAAACGTGAAGATTGAGACCTTGCGGGTTGTGATGGAGTTGGCGCGATTTCCCCTGCGAAAGAAGATCCTCTCGTGGAGGAAGCTTCCGCGGTAGGTCCCACAACAGACACCTGAGTAGATTTATCCACGGTCTCTGTGGCGACAGAGATGCTACCAACAGAATCTTGCATTGAGATTGTTTTATCTTTAGCAATACTTGTTGAATTAACGGCGCTGGAGGATACGCATATCCTATCATTCCGTCCCATGGGATCAACAGAGCGTCTACTGCAAATGCTCTTGGATCCGGACACGGAGACACATACGTCTGCAACTGATTGTTGAGATGTGTCGCAAATAAGTCTATCATTGGCCGTTCCCATTGGTAGCAAATCTGATTGAATACTTGTTTGTTGAGAGTCCACTCCGACGGCAACAAGCGACCCTTTCGTGAAAGGGAGTCTGCTAGCACATTCAGACGACCCAGTATGTGACGGACCGAAAGAAGAACGTGATGTTCTAACGCAAACAGAAGGATTCTTTCCGTTAGATTGAACAACGGAACTGAATGAGTGCCTCCCTGATTCCGTATATACGCCACTACTGTCGTATTGTCGGATAGGATTTGGACATGAGCATCGTGAATAATGTCCATCCAGTGACGTAACGCAAGCCAAATTGACATCATTTCCTTAATGTTTATGTGCTTGCACAGGAATTGCGGATCCCAAAGACCCTGGCATCTCGAATCCGTTGGGATTAATGATGCACCCCAACCTGTTTGACTGGCATCCGTCATAACGGTAAAACTCGGATCCGGCAACTGCAGCGGAACTCCTTGAGTTAACCACTGAATGTTTGCCCAAGTCTGAATCTCTTGTTTCACTTGATCTGACAAGAGAACGTCTACATCGAGCGAATGAATTTTCACACTCCAATTCTGAGTCAGGAAAATTTGAAGAGGACGTGTGCGTAGCCGCCCCATCGGAATGAGATCCGCGGCGGCTCCGCACAAACCTATCAGTCTCATAAATTCTCTTGCCGTGACTTTGTCTGCGTGCAGACAATAGCGAGCGTAACAACTGACTAATTTTGCTCTGGTTAACGGCAGACGAACGAGATTGTTGTGCGTCTCGAAGCTCATTCCCAGATGAGTGAATGACTTGGACGGCACCAGATCCGACTTCTCCTCATTTACTATAAAACCGAGACGTCGGAGCAATAGAAGAAGATTCTGAACATCGTTCTGAAGCGTTAACTCGTTGCCGTACCTCTGAAGAATGTCGTCCAGGTAGGCCGACGTTACCGCAGACGAATGAGCTCGGAAGTAGATCATTACCGAGTTCATTACCCGAGTGAAAGCCCAGGGTGCTAGATTCAATCCGAAGCACATCGCCCGGAATTGATACACCACTCCCAGGACTGCAAAGCGTAGATACTTTCGGAATGTCGGATGTACCATGACGTGAAAGTACGCATCTTTGAGATCTATGCTCGTAGCATAATCGTTCACCCGAATACTCGCTCTGACCGATCGAATCATCTCCATATAAAACTTCGGAGCGACGATCAGCTTGTTTATCCAGCTCAAATCTATGACTGGACGGAACGAGCCGTCTGGTTTCGGAACCAGAAACAGATGGCTGTAGAATCCCAGAGATTCCTGGTTTTCTACGACCTCTACCGCGTTCTTCATTAAAAGAGACTGCACTTCTGATAACAGAGCGTCTCTTTTCTGTGGATTTGACGGAAGATGAGTCCACTTTGGACTTCGAGTTAATGGAGGCTTTCGTTTGAAGGATATCTTTAGACCTTCCGAAGTCACTCCTCTCACCCAAGGGTCGTCCGTAATCGACGCCCACTCTTGTGAAAAACTCGACAACCTTCCGCCAACCGGAACGCGATAGAGGTTTAAGCCATCACCTCCTGGACCTGCGAGGCCTGCGGTAGGAGAAACCACGTCTTCCACGACCCGCACCTCGCCTCGTCGACCTCGGGGCGTCCGACCGATTGTCCCGGCCTGAAGGACGTCCCGAACGAGAGTCGCTATCCTGACGGTCTCTCGAATAAGACCAAGAGGACGCACCGGAACCTCTATAGGAACTTCTCTTGGGCGCATTAGACCCAGAAGTGCCTGTCTTATTCGTGTCTGCTGTATCCGACTTTATAGGAGCCGATCTGAACAACAGAGAATCATTAGCTTTCTTTTTAATTTTATCATAAATAGCGGAAAGCTTGCCATCAAAGAGAAGTTCTCCTGAGACCGAAGCGACTCTAAGAGAGTTCTTCACCTTAGAATCCACTAGTGTGGATGTAGCTAGGGCTGCGTCACGTCTAACCAACTCCAGATTTGCCACTGAAAGGGCGGAGTTACACGTGGAATAAGAGGAATAAAGAGGATTGTATATCCTGAAACTCTTCCCCTTGAAGGCGCAGTGATAACGCCTTAGTAAGGTGATCTGCGTAAGATAAGGCATCTAAATTGGCTCTGTTAGACGCAATAGCTGTTTCCAACACCGCGGTTGGAATAGAAGCTGACGACGGTAATGATAGCTCTAAGTCTTCCGCCTCGTTGTCCATACGCAGAGGAACTCTCGGTATACCCTGTCCTGCCGTATCGAATTTATTCCTTGCATTAATGAAAGGCAGGTTGAGAGTATTAGCGGACAAGAAACCTGCTTTCCCCGTCCTGGAAGCAAGTTTAAATATAGCGTCGTTCAATAATTCAAATGTTCTAGCAACATTATTGGACTGCGACGGAAACTCGGGAGCGATGTCCCTGAACCGCTCAAAAAATTCAGAGTCCAATGACGCTATAATTCTCTTGTCCGGAAGCGCAGCAGTCTGGCCCGACGGAACAACTTGAGGGAGAAAGTGCCGGATGAAGTCCACGGCAGCTTTATTTTGTTCCGAAAGGGATAGCTCCAAGTCATCCGTATCCCTTTCACCATCCGGTCGGACCTCACGATGTTCCCGGTCGTCCGCCCCCGATGCTTCGGCGGAGCGTACCGACCCAGCGCCGTCGGATAATTCTCGATCCGACACCGTTTCTGTCGGCTGCTGGGATGCTGCGATAAGCTGTGCTATCTGCACAAGAATGTCCGGCGTCGAGACCTGCGGAGGCACAGTCTTTCGCTGCTTCGCCGAGGGCAGCTCCGCATCAGATGGCTCCCGCATACTTTTCCTATGCGAACGTCCGGAGTCCATCGGTCTCGAATCCCTGGCTGCCGGATGGTGTGACCTGGTCGCCGAAGAATCCTTCATCGGCGAAGCTGGTAATATATCGGCGGTCACGCAGCCAAGGTGCGGTCGTGTGCGCTGATGAGAAGAGGAAGCCTTAACAGTCTCTGCGGACTGCTTATACAACGGAGCGTCCCGAGCGACGGACGTATGCTCCGCTAAAGACACATTTTGTACCACAACATCTGGTCCCAGATGTTGTTGTACGAGAGAGGGACCTCTCTCGCTCGCGGCCCGGCTGGACCTGGACGAGCTAGGAACCGGACTAAAAGGCTTCCTCCGTTCTCGCTTACTATCCGCCGTCACTGGGTGTGCATCTATTATGTTTATAGTGCTCGCATCACCCAAAATTTCCTCTTGGACGAACCCGGCTGCCGAACCATTCGGTGAATGGACGCTACACCGGGCGAGCTAGCGGACGACATTTGTCTAATCTCCATGAGCACTTTTGCCGCTAGCTCTGAATTCATTTGTGACGACGGACGCACACTTGAAGAAGATAACATGGAAACATCACCCTGTTCTGGTTCCTCTGAAATAGAAACTGAGAGAGTAGAGTGACCTTGTGGAGAAAGAGCCGGCATCGCTCTTTCTCCAGAAACAACATATCGTGACACACGTTTCCAATGTTTCTCATCCCAATGTTCACATATAGGACAGGGATTAATGCGAGAACACTGACTACAATTAATACAATGATCATGAAAGTCAGAGGAAGATTTCTTCCTATTACAATTTGAACAACGTCCCTTCATTGTGAAAGAACAACAATAAGTCCTAGTTACTCGCAAAAACCCCTGACACAAAGATACATAATAACATGATCCATTAATAAATGAAAAAACAATTGCAAAACAAAATAATTTTGAAAAAATATTTTTTCAGAGAAGCCCAAGTTGCTGAAAAGTAACGTTGAGCCCCGATGGATCTGATGGCAAAGTGTGGTCAAAAATTTTAAATTTATATAAAATAATTAATGAGACACTTTCGGATAATATAAATGTATCTTATAATGAGATAAACTACCACAAAGGCAAACAGCCCCCCTCAAAAAAGGCTGTTGCCAATGAAAACAAACAGTGTAAACACACTAGAAAACATGACTCCAGGCACTGAAAAAACTGGCCCGGAATCAGTCATCAATTACACTCTATCTGATGCAAAACAGAGACTCCCAGGGGAGAATCTGTAGAACATCAGATGGAAGATGCAGAACACAAACGTTATACACCCATGGGTGAAAACGTAACTATGGGGAAAATAACAGAAAACATTCTGTAACCAAGCAACTCTCCCAGGAAATTTTAGAAATGAAATTTCTCAAAAATATGCCAAAAGCATGGGAGAATTGCCAGGGGGGACTTTAGAAGGCTAGGGGAGAGGAAACACTGAATAAGCAGTGCAACAATTAGCAAGAATGACAAGAGGCCCATGCCTCGAAAATAGGCAACTTAACATAATTTCATCAAAAAATTTTAAGTACAGCCCTGATTATTTTTTGCCACTTCTTTTTCCTCTCCTCCTTCTATCCTCCTTAGAATCACATTTTCTCCAAAAATTACGTGTCTGGCATCCTTTAAACTGAGATTTACAAGCACAAAGATCAGTGAGATGTTGACTGATGAAGGGCCAAACAGAGAATGATAATTGGCGCCAATTTCGGGACGACTGCGTCACTGCGCATGCGCAGTAGAGGCGTAGTATGGAGGTCCTTTAGGACATGATTTCTTTTTGTTTTGGATGCAAATTTTGGGGATTGGGGGGCAAAATTTGTGTTTGGCCCTGGTTTTGTTGGAGTTAGCACCAGCTAAGTCTGGGTCATTGGTACAGTATAAAAATATAAGGATTTTCAAAGGCCCTTCCTTCACTAATCCTTACTGGGACCTCCAGTCACTACCACTCCTCCCATTTTCCTATAATAGAAGTGTCAGGAGGGGGTAATGACCAGATTACCCTAGTTAGGACTATGCCTTCATGAACTCTAACGTATAAAACAATACAGATATGATTACATGCTTCATTAGCAAGCCTGAAAATAATTTTCATTGCACTTCCAGACAAAATGTCAGACACCAAATGAATCATGTTTGTCATTTAAGAATGATATCTGACATATTACAAAATGGAGTTTAAGTATTCGAAATAATGTGTTTTGGGTGTACATGTACATTCATCTTAAAACTGCTCAGAATTCATCCAACCATACCTTGTTTGGCAGGGCTCAATGAGCCCTGCCAAACAAGGTATGATTGGTTTTATTCTGAATTGGAACTGAATTACCCTTCAGACACAATTTAGATACATGTATGGCTATATCAAAACATATTCCTTCACATGCTGTTAATACTGATGACCTATACAGTCACTTTCTTCACACTTCTCAACTTGGCAGGACCAGAAATCACAATAATCATTAATTTTAGGCTTGCTAGTTATGTAAATGATTTCCAGCATGCATGATGTTCTGATCACTGAACTTCATTGATAATTTTGGCATCAGGCATTTCGAATGATGATTTTAAACCTCAGCCAGACATTGGCCTTTTTGTACCTGACACTGTCCTTGTATGACCACTTATTTTCTGGTATGTTCATCAGGATTTGTATTTCATGAATATTTAAGGCTTTTCAAGGCCTCCTGGCACAGTTTCAAGATTTTAAGGTCTTGAATGACCCTTAGTCAAATTCATGGAAATTCCTTGATTCCAAGGCTCCACGGGAACCCTGTGTCAGATGTAATTACACTCATAATTGACTCTCATGAAGGACTAAAAGAGAAATGCAGTAACAAAATTAGAAGAATAGAAACAGAAAGTGAAAATTATGCTAGGTTACTGGCAGAATGAGGACATAAACATAATCAGTTATTTACCTGGCATGGTCTTTCAAAAAATCTGAATAGGAAGGATTTCCAAGCTTGGCACGTAAGTCAGGGTTTTTAATTTCCAAAGCCAATGCAAATCGTTTGTTTCTCTCGGCAACTGCACATTCTTCATCACAGTCCAGTCTGAAATAAATGATGTTAGAATACAGTTAAGGCCACACAAAGTAGATCTTCTGTTTCTTGGGCCTATTATTGTAAAAATGCATGCGGGCAGATAGTATTTCATTTTATTTTTTATTTTTGTTTTTTATTCAGGAGCAGAATTTCAAAACGTTTTGTGAGAATCAACATCATGTGATACTCATTCTATTCTACATTCCAGAAATGAATTTATGAGAATCACTACAAGAATCAGATTCTCGGATTCTCATGAAATTCTACCTGTTATTATTACCTTACCCTCCCCCTACGAGGTCCATATATTAAATTTATTTTCTGTTTTAAGCACACTCAAGTCAGAAGATCAAATGTCATGCAACAAATTTTTCCCATAATGCAACTAAAAATTTTGACAATGAGCTTTGTCAAACAAGACAGAATATGTTACATTCCTAGCTGCATAATGAAGAACTTTGCTTCTTGAAATTTTGACGTTCTGACAACAATGTGTAGACAGATAATCTACAGAATAACATGGGTATTTTATACATTTTATTAACTTTGTGGATTTATTTGACATGAACAAATTAAATTCTTTTTTAAGTTAGCTTTGATGACTGGTAGAGTGCTGGAAAACCCTATTTGGGCTTTATTCTGAGGTGCTGGTACCACAATTTAAGGCAGCATATTCTGTGGATGTGCTTCATATTATCTTTGAAGTGATATTATTTTATCTGTTAGGATTTGCCATGTCACAGTTTATGGGAGAGTGCCTACTGGCACTCCCCCATAAATTGTAACAAGGCAAAGATGCACAAAGAAATATTAAGGACCAGAAAGAATTTATCAGTCTACCAATTAATAAAAAAGACGCCATGCAGCAGTCAAAATGACCATGCAGGAGGGCCTGAGAAACAGATGTTTATCTTTTTTAAGCCTAACCAGATATAGCACTAGGAGCAGGCACTAAACAGACAACATGTCCTTCTCCAAACAGATCAAAGTTTACAGCAGTGTGCAACATGATACATTTCTGGGTTTTTGAGATGGTGTACTGAAGTTAAGACCTTGTCTCTATGCATATATCAACGAGTCTGTTAGGTACCTGTGACAAGTCGATATATAATACAGAGGGCGAGATGAGATGATATGATATGAAAATCATGATGACATGGTATTACGTTCTTGTGTTGTGCATGATGTAACCCCCATTCATTGTTCTACTTGTACTATAACCACCGAAGTTGATAGTAGTGCTCCACCTGTCTGTATCTTTTATTTGATTTTTCAAGTTTACCACATGGTAGGCCTATATAAAAATATCATCATGGCGAAAAATGATCTAGTCTAATATATTTCACTGAGCTGGCGATTTATTTATCATTTAATTACTTTTATCAAAATGGTGGCCTCGACATGTGTAAATCAGTTTTTGATAAGTGCAGGTAAAAAGCATTCTCTTTCTGAGTCAAATGATCGCAGGTGCGATTGCTACCCTCAACACAGATTTTTATTTTGTCTAGACATTTTACTTGCACTAGGGGAAATGCATTCTTGTAAGATCATAAAACTGAATATCTTATAGTAATGCATGCTACTTCTCCTGTCTGGATTCTTATTTCAACTTTTAACCCATTACTGAATTATTAGTTCATTTAACCCTTCAAGACCTGGAAATTTTTCATACATTTTTGCCGCACTACGTCATTTAATGCTCCATGACTTTGCAGTTGTGTCTACACAAGTCTTGGCTGCCTCTATAGGCAGCCAAGACTTGTCTAGAAACAAATGCCAATGTACTTAGAGTGTACCTTGGAAGTTATTTATTATTACTATTATTTATTGGTGTTTAAGGTCACATACTCACGCACAATGCCTAATTGTGACCATAACAGTTTTATGGGTGGAGGAAGCCAGAGTACCCGGAGAGAATCACCGAGCATCGATGAATAACTGTCAGCTCCTCAACATTCTAACTCTGTTCAAGCTCCGCTCAAGCAGGGTTACAGCAGCTGACATGTGCACCATCGACGTGCAGTACACCTTAGTACACGTTGTCATTGTGCCCTCATGTGGACAACCGGGATAAAGTGCCTTGCTAAAGGACACAATGTGGGTCGTCGTGGTTGGGAATCGAACTCGGGACCTCTTGCATAGACCTTGCAAGTTAGCCCAATTACCTGTTGTACAAGTTGGAGTATCTGTTCCAATACAGTAAAAATTTACCAAAGTAGGAAATAGGCCCTAAAGAGTTAACCCTTTACCCAACGCAGACGATATCAAAATTTATTATTTTAAATATCATTTTTTTTAATTTTTCAAAAGATTTCAACAAAACTATATCATGTGACCCCTCATTGGAACGAGCTCAATGAGCTCGTTCCAATGAGGGGTCACATGATATGGTTTTGTTGAAATTTTTTGAAAAATTTAATTTTTTCAACTGCTCAGTTTGCATATTACGCGGGCGGATGCGGGCGATTCGTTAGGTAAAGGGTTAAACATCTTTTCACTTTTGTTTCCTCAAAACCAAAGCTTACACCCACTCATCGGAATAATCTCTATGAGCATTCTAATCAGGTCATGAGCTTTTGTTATGATGACAAAATCAGACAAGAACATAAGAAAAATGGAGACAAACAGAGAGCTTCAGGTGCGTAATGGGCAACTCTCCTAAAATGACCCAAGGCGAGTAAGTCAATGAATTATAAATCATATCTTGAGTGCTAAAGCATTGCTGATGGCACAATGTTGCAATCAAGGGACAAAATAACATTAAGTGAAAAGTTATATGGGCATATATAACACAATCTCATGACCAGAGACAAATTTTCAAGGGTTTCATGACCATCGGTTGACAATTGTTAGTCGGGGGCCCTCGCTGATTGTCACAGATAAAAAACAAAATTGTTGAAATTTCCTCAATTCATCATCCAGATTCAAGACTTTTTAACTGAAATGACTCTGGAGTGATTCGTAGTTCCATTTGATCTCGTAAAATTTCACCGACCACTGACAGGAATTGAGAGACAGCCGAGTTCACTCAAGTGATGAGTGTTGGCTTGATATCAAAGATATCCCAAAATGACAGCAAGAAATTGCAGAAACTTGCTTACAACATTGTGTAAATTACCTTTGATGCATTTTGTCGATGGAACCCATAAAAGATAAAATGGTAGTGTTTATGTTTGTTTCCTTTCCAGTTTATCAAATACTAGCAGGGTTACCCAGCGTTGCTTGGGCTGAGGAGAGTATTCTCCCTTATCTACACCCCACCCCACCCAGACACTTTTTTAAACCTCACCATTAGATTCCTGGTAAAAAGTTAAAAAATTTATAGTAATTTATATATTTTTTATACTTACCAATGACCCAGACATAGCTGGTGCTAACTCTTAAAAATCTAGGGCCAAACACAAATTTTGCCCCCCAATCCCCAAAATTTGCATCTAAAACCAAAAGAAATTATGTCCTAAAGGACCTCCATACTTTGCCCCTACTGCGCATGCGCAGTGTCAAGGACGTTCCGAAATTGGCGCCAATCATCATTCTTACTGGCAGTGCCTGGTCAGCGCTATGTACTCAGCGGGAAGGTAAGAGTTCCCAACTCCTGGGAGGGCCATCCCCGTCTGGGTCATTGGTAAGTATAAAAAATATATAAATTACTATAAATTTTTTAACATTTTTATAGTGTACCAATGACCCAGACATAGCTGAATAGTAAAAAGGCTGGAGGGCCTAGGACATGGAGGAAAATCCAATAAGCTCAACTATATAATATAGAGTGAACCCCTCAAGGAGAAAAGGAGTATTAGGCTTTACATGTATCTTTCTTATTTTATGATAAATTAGAAAGATACAATACCCTCCATAATTGAGCACAATAACATTCATGTTCTCTATTAACATCCAGTATAACCCATTATACTAATTATTTTTAAAGTAAGCCAATAAATAAAGTTAGTCCAGAGAATTGAGACTCTTTATATTCTTTAAAAGTGTCCGAGGATTGTATATTAACGCCCGTTTGACACTTGACATATACAAATGCTTCACACCGAGCTACACTTTAAAAATATGACATGAATGAATTTTTAACATTAATATTACACCTTAAAACCATCCCGGAAACGACTCAGAATTACTGACTCCGGAGGAGGAATTCCCTTGCTTTTCACTATAAAGCAGGTGACCTAAGGGAACACCCTCCCCCCCCCCTTCCCCTGGGTCAAATAGCCCAGAGCGAAGAGGGCAACAGGACAGAGTCACTGCCGGAACAGAAAGCCTGCATAACTATAGTTGCAACTGTTTAGTGGACGACATTCTGAGCAACAGATAACGGACCTAAACAATGCAGGTCTCCAGAAATGGACTCAATATTTCTGAGATAAAAATTCGTGAATGTGGATGGCTGAGACCAATAAGCAGCCTTCATTAAATCTGTAATAGCCACACTATTTGCGTAAGCCCAAGATGTAGAAAGAGCTCTTACTTCATGAGCCGAAATCTTAAGCACAGACTGCTGGGAAGAAGATAAATTTTCATAAGCAGTACGGATAGTTAATTGAATCCATCTAGCAATAGAATGGACCAAAATGTCCTTTCTATTAGGCATCAGAGACAGAAAGAAACGTTTTCGTCCCTTTCTGATAAACTGAGATCTCTGTTTATAAAGGCGTAAAGCTCTAACAGGACAGAGTAAAGGCCTACGCCCGTCTGAAGACGGAAGAGCCTTAATAACAATAGGTTCCGGATATTTATTAGGAGCCTGATTCTTAGCTAAAAATCCAACATTAGTAGTGAAGGTGATGGTGTTCCCGACACTACGATAGTGAGAATCGTCCACCGATAGTGCATGAAGCTCACTGACTCTTCTAGCAGAAGAGAAAGCTAAGAGAAAAGCTGTCTTATAAGACAAGAATTTGAAATCTACTGTCCCAAGAGGCTCAAATGGCTTTTCATTTAGTTTAAGAAGAACCCAAGCTAAATTCCACTTAGGAATTAATCTAAGAGTTCTGGGTCTATTTATCGAGAAGTTTCTAACTAACTTAGATAGAGACATTAGATCCAATTTGTAAACTATTGTGGTGTGCATAGGTATCAGATAACATAGACCTATAACCCTTAATAGTAACAGGCTGCAGTTTGATTTCATCAAACAAGTATACAAGAAAGTTTGCAATGTCTGGTATGGAGGGATAAAAAATATCAACAGAATGATCCCTACACCAACGACGAAAAACCTTCCACTTAGCCGCATAGTTTAGCGAAGAGGAGGTCCTCCTACAGTTAGAAATCGCGTCCACTGCTCGTCCTGTAAAGTGCTTGCCATGCAAGAAGGACCGCACAACGGAAAAACGTGAAGGTTGAGACCTTGCGGGTTGTGATGAAGTTGACGCGGTTTCCCCTGCGAAAGAAAATCCTCCCGTGGAGGAAGCTTTCGCGGTAGGTCCCACAACAGACACCTGAGTAGATTTATCCACGGTCTCTGTGGAGACAGAGATGCTACCAACAGAATCTTGCATTGAGATTGTTTTATCTTTAGCAATACTTGCTGAATCAACGGCGCTGGAGGATACGCATATCCTATCATTCCGTCCCATGAGATCGATAGAGCGTCTACTGCAAATGCTCTTGGATCCGGGCACGGTGACACATACGTCTGCAACTGATTGTTGAGATGTGTCGCAAATAAGTCCATCATTGGCCGTTCCCACTGGTAGCAAATCTGATTGAATACTTGTTTGTTGAGAGTCCACTCCGACGGCAACAAGCGACCCTTCCATGAAAGGGAGTCTGCTAGTACATTCAGACGACCCGGTATATGACGGACCGAAAGTAGAACTTGACTTGATGTTCTAGAGCAAACAGAAGGATTCTCTCCATTAGATTGAATAACGGAACGGAATGAGTACCTCCCTGGTTCCGTATATACGCCACTACTGTCGTATTGTCGGACAGGATTTGGACATGAGCTTTGTGAATAATGTCCATCCAATGACGTAACGCAAGCCAAATTGACATCATTTCCTTGATGTTTATGTGCATGCTTAGGAACTGTGGATCCCAAAGACCCTGGCATCTCGAATCCGTTGGGATCAATGATGCACCCCAACCTGTTTGACTGGCATCCGTCATAATCGTAAAATTCGGATCCGGCAACTGCAGCGGAACTCCCTGAGTTAACCACTGAATGTTTGCCCAAGTCTGAATATCTTGTTTCACTTGATCTGACAAGAGAACGTCTATGTCGAGCGAATGAATCTTCACACTCCAATTCTGAGTTAAGAAAATTTGGAGAGGACGAGTGCGTAACCGCCCCATCGGAATGAGATCCGCGGCGGCTCGGCACAGACCTATCAGTCTCATGAACTCCCTCGCTGTGACATTGTCTGCATGAAGACAATAGCGAGCGTAACAACTGACTAATTTCGCTCTGGTTAACGGCAGACGAACGAGATTGTTGTGCGTCTCGAAGCTCATTCCCAGATGAGTGAATGACTTGGACGGCACCAGATCCGACTTCTCCTCGTTTATAACAAAACCGAGACGTCGGAGCAATAGAAGCAGATTCTGCACATCGTTCTGAAGCGTTAACTCGTTGCCGTACCTCTGAAGAATGTCGTCCAAGAAGACCGACGTTACCGCAGACGAATGAGCTCGGAAATACATCATTACCGAGTTCATTACCCAAGTGAAAGCCCAGGGTGCTAGGTTCAATCCGAAGCACATCGCCCGGAATTGATACACCACTCCTAGGACTGCGAAGCGTAGATACTTTCTGAATGTCGGATGTACCAGGACATGAAAGTACGCATCTTTGAGATCTATGCTTGTAGCATAATCGTTCACTGAATACTTGCTCTGACCGACCGAATCGTCTCCATATAGAATTTTGGAGCGACGATCAGCTTGTTTATCCAGCTCACTCTATGACTGGACGGAACGAGCCGTCTGGTTTCGGAACCAGAAACAGATGGCTGTAGAATCCCGGTGTTTCCTGGTCTTCTACGACCTCTACCGCGTTCTTCATTAAAAGAGACTGCACCTCCGATAACAGAGCGTCTCTTTTCTGCGGATTTGACGGAAATTGAGTCCATTTTGGACTTCGAGTTAAAGGAGGCTTTCGTTTGAAGGATATTCTTAGACCTTCCGAAATCACCCCTCTCACCCAAGGGTCGTCCGTAATCGACGCCCACTCTTCTAAAAAACTCGACAACCTTCCGCCAACCGGAACACGATAGAGGTTGAAGCCATCACCTCCTGGACCTGCGAGGCCTGCGGGAGGAGAAACCACGTCCTCCACGACCCGCACCTCGTCCCGTCGACCTCGGGGCATCCGACCGATTGTCCCGGCCCGAAGGACGTCCCGCACTTGAGTCGCTGCCTTGACGGTCTCTTGAATAAGACCAAGAGGACACACCGGAACCTCTATAGGAACCTTTCTTGGGCGCATTAGTCCCAGAAGTGCCTGTCTTATTCTTATCTGCCGTATCCGACTTTTTGGAAGCGGATTTAATCAGCAGAGAATCCGAAGCTTTCTTAGTAATTTTATCGTAGATTGCAGAAAGCTTGCTGTCGAATAGAAGTTCTCCGGAGACCGAAGCGACTCTGAGGGAGTTCTTCACCTTACTATCCACGCGTGTGGATGTAGCTAGGGCTGTGTCACGTCTAACCAACTCCAGGTTTGCCACTGAGAGGGTGGAGTTATACGTGGAATAAGCCACTGCCCTTGAAAGAAGTCTTAAAGAGGATTGTATATCCTGGAATTCTTTCCCTTGAAGACGCAGTGATAACGCCTTTGTAAGGTGGTCTGCGTAAGATAAAGCGTCTAAACTGGCCCTGTTAGACGTGATTGTCGTATCCAACACCGCGGCTGGAACGGACATAAGACGACGGTAATGACAATTCTAAGTCTTCCGCCTCGTCGTCAAGACGCAGAGGAACTCTCGGAATACCCTGTCCTGCCGTATCGAACTTATTCCTTGCATTAATGAAAGGCAGGTTAAGAGCATTGGAGGACAAGAAACCAGCTTTGCCTGTTTTGGAAGCAAGCTTGAATATGGCGTCGTTCAATAATTCAAATGTTCTTGTGACATTATTGGACTGAGACGGAAACTGAGGGACGATGTCTCTGAACCGCTCGAAGAATTCAGTGTCCAATGATGCTATCAGTCTCTTGTCCGGTACCGCAGCAGTCTGGCCCGACGGAACAACATGAGGAAGGAAGTGCCGGATGAAATCCACGGCAGCTTTATGTTGTTCCGAAAGGATTAGCTCCAAGTCATCCGTAACCCTTTCACCATCCGGTCGGACCTCATGATGCTCCCGGTCGTCCGCACCCGATGCTTCGGCGGAGCGTACCGACCCAGCACCGTCGGATAATTCCAGATCCGACACCGATTCTGTCGATTGCTGGGATGCTGCGATAATTTGTGCGATCTGAGCAAGCACGTCCGTCATCGAGGCCTGCGGAGTAGCGGTCTTCCGCTGCTTAGCCGCGGGAAGCTCCGCATCAACTGACTCACGCATACTCTTCCTGTGCGAACGTCCGGAGTCTACCGGCCTCGTGTCCCTGGCTACCGGATGGCATGACCTGGTCGCCAAAGAATCCTTTATCGGCGAAGCTGGTAGAATATCCGCGGTCACGTAGCCAAGGTGCGGTCGTGTGCACTGGTGAGAGGATGAGGAAGCCTGAGCAGTCTCCGCGGACTGCCTATACAACGGAGCGTCCCGAGCGACGGACGTGTGCTCCGCTTGCGACACATTTTGTACCACAACATCAGGTCCCAGATGTTGTTGTACGAGAGAGGGCCCTCTCTCGCTCGCGGCCCGGCTGGACCTGGACGAGCTAGGAACCGGACTAGAAGGCTTCCTCCGATCTCTCCTATCATCCGCTGTCACAGGGTGTGCACCTTGTATGTTTATAGTGCTCGCATCACCCAACATTTCCTCCTGGACCGCAACGGACGAACCCGGCTGCCGCACCATTCGGTGAATGGACGCTACACCGGGCGAGCTAGCAGACGACAGCGCCGTCGATCCTACTCGGGACCTCTTAGGCAACTGTCGTATCTCCATGAGCACGTTTGCCGCTAGCTCTGCATTCAATTGTGACGACGGAAGCGCACTCTTGGAAGATAACATGGAAACATCACCCTGTTCTTGTTCCTCTGAAATAGAAACTGATAGACTAGAGTGACCCTGCGGAGAAAGGACCGGCATAGCCCTTTCTCCACTAACAACATACCGTGAAACACGTTTCCAATGTTTGTCATCCCAATATTGACATATTGAACAGGAGTTAGTACGAGTATACTGACTACAATTAATACAATGATCATGAAAGTCAGAGGAAGATTTCTTCCTATTACAATTTGAACAATGTCCTTTCATTGTGAAAAGACAACAACAAGTCCTAGTACTCGCACAAACCCCTAAACACAATGATACATAATAACATGATCCATTAACATTGAAAAAAGCAATTGAAATTCAAAATAATTTTTGAAAAATATTTTTTCAGCGAAACCCAAGTTTCTGAAAAGTAACGTTGAGCCCCAATGGATCCCACGGGTAAGTGTGGTCAAAAATTTTAAAATTATTTTAAATAATTAATGCAACACTTACGGATAATAATAATGTATCTAGTAATGAGTAAACTACTCCAAAGGCAAAAAGCCCCCCTCAAAAGAGACTGTTGCCAATGTAAACAAGAAGTGTATAAACACCAGAAAACATGACTCCAGGCACTGACAATACTGGCCCGAAATCATTTATCAATAATACACACTATCTGATGCAAAACAGAGACTTCCAGAGAAGAATCTGCAGAACATCAGATGGTAGATGCAGAACACAACGTCTAAACACCCATGGGTGAAAACGTAAACATGGGGAAAATAACAGAATACATTCTGTAACCAAGCTAATTCTCCCAAGACATTTTAGTAGTAATCTTACTAAAAAATATGCCGAAAGAATGGGAGAATAGCAAGGGGGGACTTACAGGATAAGGAGAGAGGAAACACTGAATAAGCAGTGCAACTTCAAAGCAAGAATGACAACAACAGGCCCATGCCTCGAAAATAGGCAACTTAACATAATTTCATTACAAAATTTTAAGTTACAGCCCTGAATATTTTCTGTCACTCCTTTTTCCTCTCCTCCTTCTCTATCCTCCTTAGAATCACCATTTCTCCAATATTTATGTGTCTGGCATCATTTAAACTGAGAATTACAAGCACAAAGATCAGTGAGATGTTAACTGATGAAGGGCCAAACAAAGAATAATGATTGACGCCAATTTCGGAACGTCCTTGACACTGCGCATGCGCAGTAGGGGCAAAGTATGGAGGTCCTTTAGGACATGATTTCTTTTGGTTTTAGATGCAAATTTTGGGGATTGGGGGGCAAAATTTGTGTTTGGCCCTAGATTTTTAAGAGTTAGCACCAGCTATGTCTGGGTCATTGGTACAGTATAAAAATATTACCTCTAGTAAACCCCTTTGAAGACATATATTGGTAAAAAACATTTTGGTCATAACTTTTGGTGCCCCCTACACCCCCACCCCACCTGACGATGACCTCCGCCATAAAAAGTACTCCTAGTAGACCCATTTTGGACACTTAGGGTGGCCCCATATTCATTTCTATAGCAGGCAGGGGTGGGGTGGGGCAGGGCGGGGCAGGGCAGGGCAGGGCAGGGCAGCAGGGCAGGCAGGCACACACACACACTCTAAAATATAGTATAGAAAAAAAGAAAGATTATGTGTGCAAGATGGCAGTGCCCATTAGTAAAATAAATGTGCTCCTCATCGACAATTGAATTTTTAATTAAAGCCTTCAACATTGATAACAAACACCATTGTCAGGATTGTTGGTTTACACAGTGCATTGCCTGGGATTACCATCAAATAAACAAAAACAACTGACCATCTGACATTGGCATTGACAACTGGCTGATTTCGTATCCAAAGCATCAGCATTCGCATTATATAGAGAGTAATCGTTTGACTGGACTTGTTACATGAAATAATTTATGAGAGGTGAGCGACGTTGTACAAACACAAGTGCGCGAATACAGACGAGTGTTTTCGAATATAGTCCCTCGCCTCGATTGAATTATTTCACGTAAACAGTCCAGTCAAGCGATTACTCTGTTTATTACTTTTCATTATTAATGATAATTATATTATTTAACACTTTACCTAACGTAACGGTCTGCGCTATTCTCAAAAATTGCCAATTAATTTTCATAATTCCTTCATTTTTTGTCTCTACAACATAGGTTATGACCCCTCATTGGAATGAGCTCATTGAGCTCGTTCCAATGAGGGGTCATAACCTATGTTTTTGAGACAAAAAATGAAAATACTAGCTATTCAAGAATTTTTTTTGCAAGTATCGTCTGCCTTTCATATTAGGTAAAGGGTTAAAAAAAACAAAAAACAATGAAGTCCCCATTACACCCACGGCAAAGCGTCTTCGTTTGCACGCATGGATACATGACACAATTGTTGATTGCATAATTCACTTGTGAAATTATCGCTTATAATCAAACCCAGAAATCCCAGTAAATTACACTTTGGAAAGTAATAAAATATAATAATAAATAGTGGAATAATTATTCATAGATTACTTACTGCCGATTAGTTGCTCGTTTATTGCTGGAAAATTGTGATATGTCCACTGCACTGGCATCATTTAAATCTAGTCCGCCTAACTTTTGTATCATAATTCTATAAAACAGAAAATAAAGATACAGGTACAATATAAGGATTGAAGAAATATTTATCAACACATACAGTGACAAATGTGAGCAAAATGGAGGTGAGTGGAAAATCGCTCACCTCAAATAAAGTTTGCATGAGTGAAAAATGTGAGAAGAGTGATGTTGATTTATTTCGCAGTTTCCATTGACAAGCGTCCTTCGAAACGAATGTATGAATACAACTGAACACGGATGGAATTTTGACGGTGAAAATATCTATAACCCATTAAAATTAGTTCTGGATTTTAAAAACAATTGTCGAAAATGGATGAGTAAATTCAAAATCTGGTACATTAATTTGTGTCACTAGTTACTTGGAGCGACGGGTGTCACGATTAAAAATGAAAATAAGGAATGCAGCAACATTCCGCATGTCTTTAATAAAAAAAAATACGGAAGTTTTAAAACGTTTCTCAGATCTCAGCATGACCACCGTTTTTTTTTTATCTGAACATGAGTGTTCGTTTTGTGGCGGAAGTAAAATCCGGGCAAGTTGTCAACGTACAACCCTCTTACTGTTAGCGTGTTGTTTGGAATCGTACTTTAAACGCTTCAAATTGTGAGTGATTTTTAAAAATTTCCCAACATCAAAACTTAATTGAAGGTTTCTGTTGACGCAACTCAAAAGGATGAAAACACACCCAAGAATAGAGGCGAGTGATTATTCATGCACCTTGGAAAATGTTTGCATGCGTGATGGTGTGCCAGAGCGATCGCGCGCCTTTCTCATGTATCACTGCACATACATGTAGTAGTGTTGGGAGGTTAGTAAATTTTTGCTCGGTATCGGTATCTACTCGTTTTTTTACAAAAAGAGTTGACTCCGGTTTCGGTTTTGGTTATTTGTTCTGAAAAACATAATTTACTGAGGTATCTATCAGTTTGTAGCACTAATTTGCCATCAGTGCCATGGATCATGTATGTTATCCCCATTACTAGTCTTGTTGAAATAAATATAAAAAATACAAGCCCAAATCTTTTAGTTTTCTCCACTTTTCATGGTCTCCACCTCAAAAGTCCCTTCCCAGATACACTCATCTCTTTTGACAACCTGAGCCAGGTGAGCGTTTTAGGCTCACTTGAGCCTCTGGTCTGTTTTGGTGTTTTGCATGGTGGATTGCACAATTCCCTGCATCGTGGAATGTTTGTCGAGAAAAAAAAAATCCTGGGGACGAAACGACTTGGACCCATCATGTGGGTGCTGGACGTTTCGTACATAGACATTTTGGATTTTTAGTTGATAAAATGTTAGGACGTTTCGTACATATTGTGGCATGTATTTTCAATGCAAGGGTTGTCTCAAAGAAAAAAATTGAAAAACATTTCAGTTAACCGTTTAAATAATTTCAATCCATGAAAATTCCCCACAGCTTTGGATATTTCAGAAATGGAATGTGCCCCACCTCTCCACGTAGGCACAGGTACACATTTTATTTTATTTTGTACATTTATTTTGACGGCAGTTTCTGTGTCTGGTGTTGCATTTATTCAGATGTTAGGATCGGATGTACCCGCACACAGTATTGTGGGATTGAAGGGAATTCCCCCATTAGTTGACAAGCATGTTTTCGAAGTCTCGTAAATGTGTTTGTTTTTTTTTTCTTTAATCTTGGGATTTTCTCAGTTTTCATGCGGATTTAGGTGGATGTTAATTCGAATCAGACAAAAACAGTTTGTATTATTATTTTATCTGTTATTTGCTGCTTCTTCTATTGTAATCACACTTGCGTGAATGAGACGTGAATGGAAAAATTAATCTCGCAATATTTCGTTGCCCAAACCTACCAACACTGAGATTTCGGGTGCCAAGACTGAAAAAAAAGTAGGGGCCGAAAAAAAAGCCCTGAGAAGGGGCCGATCGGCCCGACTCAAGGCAAGCCCTGCTTACCTGTTCTCAGAAGTACTACCACACTGGGCTACAGTGTGGTTGTTTCAGCCATTTTTACGCCAAAAACGTACCACAAGGCCGCGAGATTGCGTCATCGCATGCCATAAATAAATTAACCGCGCATGTAACCGGGACAACGTTTTTTTGTGATCACGTCGGTCGGTGTTTTTTAATAACCGACACCGAGTTGTATTCTCGGTTAACCTCCCAACACTAACATGTAGTTTTGAGGTGGGTGATTGCCCTCTCACCTGATTACCCGCCAAATTTGATAAGGAAAGCAGTAAATGCCCACCAAGCAAGTCCATGATAAACTAACAGATTCTAATACCCATAGGCCAACAAGGTACCTTTGTAACTGAATTATTGGCATCCCACATGACAATGCATCCTGAAAGGGTTAATGTCCCAGGCAATTTTTCTAGACTTTCCAGTGCTCTCTATTCTGATTCTCTAGTGGCTTAGCAGTGATTTCTAGTCAAGCCTTGGCCGCCTCTAGCCAAGACATGACTGGAAACCACTGCCCAGGTACTTTTGACTATTAACTGCAGGTCTTCTTGATGGGATGTTAAAGAACCTGTTCTGAGACCACAAAGTGCCATAGTGTAAAAGTTAGATTTATTTATTAATTAGTGTTTCAGGTGACTTTTTGTACCATGACTGCAACATGGGCATGCAGAAAAGTTTAGCCAATCATTTATACCTCTGCTAGCCACACTATAGGACTTCTACCACAAGCATTGATTACCAGGTCCTATCTTACCAGAAAAGAACTTGTTTACCACAGTAAACCAACAATGCTTCACTTCCCAGGATTCTCAATGTAATTGGGGGAGGGGGGTGGGGGGCAGGGGGCAAAGACAGAAGTAGACCTTTAAGAGCTCCCAAGTGGTAATGGTATTAAGGAATGGCCTATTGTATGGGTATCCCCACCCTCACCCTCACCCATAGTAAAAAGACATGCTCCTGAATCTTTTTTCCATGTAAGAGTTAGTCTCCCTCCAGTGCAGGGCTTAAAATTCTTGAGAATTAGAATCGATTCTTGCAAATAAGTCTTGCAAGGTAAAAAACTGAAAATCAAGTTTGATTCTCGTAAAATATTCATTTGATTCTTGCCATTGATTCTAAAATTGCCCTTAATGCCCTGCAGAATTCTACTACTTTTTGATTAAGGTAGCTTTTTGAGATAATTGAGGTGTCTTGTGAAATCTTTGCTGCCTATTTATGCAACCAAGACTTCCCTAGAAACCCCTGCAAAGGTACTATAACTCCCATTAGCAGAATAACCGGTTCTTCTTTAACCCCTACGAACATAATTCTTATCACTTTTTACAGGAACAAAACAGGTACCCCAGCAGGCTGTTTTTAGATATACATGTACTTGCAAGTTACATTCTACGCACTTTGTCAAATTCTTATCACTTTTTACTGCAACAAAACAGGTACTCCAACAGGCTGTTTTTAGATACACTTGCAAGTTACTTTCTAAGAACTTTGTCAGTTGTTTGTAGACTAGTCGTGGCTGCCTATATGAGCAGCCAAGACATGCCTAGCCACAACTGCGAAGCCACAGAATGTAAACTGTGAAAGTGTATTAAAACATGCACAAATATTGGGGGTGGGGCTTTAACTGGTAGAGTGCTGGAAGCCCATATTTGGGCTTTATTCTAAAATGCAGGTGCTTCAGCTTAAAGGCTTTTTGGAGGATGAGCTTCATATTATCTTTGAAGTTAAATAATTTTGTCTTTTAGGATTTGCCTTGTTACAATTCATGAGAGAGTGCCAATTGGCACTCTCTCATGAACTGTAACAAGGCAAAGGCACATGAACAAATTTTGATGACCCCAAATACTTCAGCACTCTACCAGTTAAGAGTTACTGGTGTAAGAACGGTTTAACCCTGTGAACTCTGATGTCAAAATGGTAAAGTTTTCAGCAACTAATTTTTCCGATAATGCAGTTTGATATTTAACCAAATATACCTTGTTTGACAGAGTTCAGTGAGCTCTGTCAAACAAAGATATAATGGTTAAAACCATAGTTAAACAAGAGAAAAAGAGTGATGGGAGAAAATTTTGTTGCTCCAACAGTGTGCTAGGCGTTAACAGAGATTGCAGAGATTGGACTGATCATGATTTCATGTGACTGATTGCTATAAACCTTCAAACATGTAGTATGTAAATAGTAGCTTCTGTATTAATATTCCAAGCTCAGTTTGAAGATATAATTCTTTTTTGTGTGTGTGTGTTTCTTTCACTCCATAATAAATTCCCAACAGGAACATTTATCACTCAAATGTTCCCAACTGGATTGGATGCATCCTTTCCAAAAAGAGGGCAGACACATCCCTGTATTATATGATGGAAAAACATTCCATTTATGAAACATCGATCGAGTGGAGACAAGAAGTCCTTTGTAAACATTTTTTTCCATCAACTTTCCATGACTTTTCCGAAGAAAAGTAAGAGTTTAAACCACTAGGGCCTGAAAATTTAGTTTTAAGCACTCACCCTGTAAGGCATTTGATGCTGTTATAAGCAATTTGTTTCCCAACTTATTGTGGAGTTTGCTTGCAGACTATCATTGATGAAATGTAATGTCCTGTTACTCACAAAGATACATAGATATTCTTTCATACCCCAGTTAAAGATACTTCAATCAATAAGTATTGAAATCACCTTGAAAACATCAGGATATCAACACAATAGGTGAGACTACATGGCATAATCATAAAACTAAGGCTGTGGGGGGGGGGGGGGGGCGTCTTCTTTCCTAATGATGATGTCATAAAAATTTGTCCAAATCAAGCCTCAACTCAGCAACATTTCTTGCACTGATTCAAAGAAAAGGAATGTTTAATCCTTAAGGGCTTGGACATGGGTCTTGAATACACCCCATTCCACAGTCACTATACATCTGATGGCTTTACAGTGATTAAGGCAACCAAGACTTGACTAGAAATCACAGCCTAGGCAATATGTCTAAAACAATCAGGACCTCCTCAGGATGGCATGTTAAGGGCACCTGTTTTGAGGTCGGAAAAGTTGGAAATAGGCCTTTAACCCTTTACCTAACATAGCGGCCAAAAACGGCAACGAAATTAACCAAAATAAGCCTACCACAGCCTAAAATATCTTACAAATGCCTCGATCAAACCATACAAATATGGATATCATTAGAACCGGCTTGACAAGCCAAATCTAATTATATCCATATTTGTATGGTTTTATTGAAAAATTGTACGAATTTTTTTCGCAAAAATGTGAAATTTAATTATTTTTTAAAAAAGCTGTGTTAGGTAGAGGGTTAAGAGCTAGGGTATTTTGTAGATTCAATCATCTGGAATATCTTAGCTGGTCGGAAAAGTGAACTAATGGTTTACTTTTCTAACCAACTGAAATATTCCAGACAAGTTTATGTGAACATAGATGATGAATTATTTAATAGTGAGAATGATTTAACCCTTTACCCAACACCGACGATATAAAAATTTATTATCTTAATTATCCTTTTTTAAATTTTTTCAAAAAATTTCAACAAAACCCTATCATGTGACCCCTCTTTGTAACAAGCTCGATGAGCTTGTTCCAAAGAGGGGTCACATGATATGGTTTTATTGAAATTTTTTCGAAAATTAATATTTTTTCAACTGCTGAATTTGCATATTATGTGGGCGGATGCGGGCGATTCATTGGGTAAAGGGTTAAGGCCATAACAGCATCGGAATCCTTACAGGATTACACTGTCGTCTAAAAGCTTAAACTTACCTTTGAAACTCTTGAACATTCTGAGCATCGCCTCCAACAGCACATGTGCTTTGGGCTGTTCGTCTGCCACAGGGACACTTCAATAACACCTACAAATGTACGAGATCAGTTATTGTGGTGGCTGTCAGGTAAAATAAATTTTTGAAGTTCTCAGCAGGAAATTACATTGCCAAACTTGAGTTTGTTTATTACGAGTTTAACCCTTTACCCAACACAGACAATATCAAAATTTATTATTTTAAATATCATTTTTTCAAATTTTTCAAAAAATTTCAACAAAACCATATCATGTGACCCCTCGTTGGAACGAGCTCGATGAGCTCGTTCCAACGAGGGGTCACATGATATGGTTTTGTTGAAATTTTTTTAAAAACTAATATTTTTTCAACTGCTAAATTTGCATATTACGCAGGCGGATGCGGACGATTCGTTGGGTAAAGGGTTAATTACACTTTCAACAGCCGGGGTCATACCATGTCACACAGTTTTACTGGTGAATAAAGCTGGAGTACCAGGAGAGAGCCACCAAGCAATATGAATAGCTGGCGTTCTTTCTAACATACTAACTTGATACAAGCATGGTAACCTATGATTGAAGACATGTGCACCATCAATGTGCTTTATGCCTCAATACATTTCACCACCATGCCACCACATCAGGGCTTATATTGGGAGCGCGGTGGCTCAGTGGTAGACTGTTGGACTTCTATGTTAGAGGTCCTGAGTTCGATCCACATCTGGGAAGACACGAGTTGTGTCCTTGGGCAAGGCACTTTATCCCGGATACCTACATGGGGTACGATGACGCCATGTACTAAGGCGTACTGCACGTCAATAGTGCACATGTCTTCAACCGCTGTAACCCGGCTTGAGCGGAGCTTGAACAGAGTTAGAATGTTAAGGAGCTGACAGCTGCTCGCCGTTGCTCGGTGGTTCTCTCTGGGTTCTCTTCTCCGGCTTCCTCCACCTGTAAAACTGTCATGGTCATGATTAGCCACTGTGCATAAGTATGTGACCTTAAATACCAATAAATAAATAAATAGGGCTTATATTTTGTTGAGAATCTGAGAATCGATTTACAAAAAGATTCAAGCAACAAAACCAGTGAGAATCCATGTAGATTCTTGCTGCATATCTGCTAGGATTCATGTGAAAAGAATCCGTCAGTTTAACCCTTTACCTAACACAAAGAGAGCAAATTAACCAATACAAAGCTAACATGACCTGAAATATCCTGACACTTTGTCAATAAAATTGTACAAATATGGCTGTCATTGGAAACGGCTCAATGGGCCAATTCCAATGACATTCATATCTTTAAGGTTTTGTAGGTTAATACTGTTTATTTTTTTAAAAACTTTTTGAATTCAGTTTATGTTTTAATGGAAGTGTCAATGACACTGTAGCTTAACTTGACTGTGTGTAGTGCTTGATGAAAAAGGATAATTTACCAATGTTTATGAAAGGATTATGAAATAAGACAAGAATTGTGATAACTGAGAATATGTTAATTTCTGTTCCCTGCAGGCTATATTTTCAATAAGAATAATTTGAGTGTAGACTGTACTGAAGAATTAAGACCTGGCTTGATGTGGCCCTAACAGTTAACATATGCCAACCAAAGTTACCAAGTTACAGTAAAATCATTCCAAAGCGAATCATCCTACCAAATTACAATGAAAGCCCTTCAGAAATATAACTCGTAGACTTTGCTAAAGGAATCCAGTTCATGTGACGGTTCGGCAGTCACGGTTGACCGATCATGACCAAAATAGGAGAGTCTCATCTAGATATCATACCAAGTTATTCTACCAAATTAAAATATGAAATCCCTTCATAAAAACAACCTGTAAGCAGTGCTATAGGAATCTAGGTCAAGTGACAATTTTGTGATGATCGAACAAGAACTACCGGGTGTAGCCTGTGCCAAAGAAAATGTGAACAGACTGTCAGACTCATAGATTTCTGCATGCGTGATGGCAAAAGCTAAAAATTAAAAAGATGTGTTGCTGGCCACAAGAGTGTTGCTTTTTCAAAACAACACACAATTCAGGGTTCATACACTTTTCAGAGAATCAAATTCCATGACTTTTCCAAAACTTTTCAAAAAAATTCCATGACCAGGTTAGTTCGAAAACCCAAACAGAAAAGATTCGTTTTTTGCATAATTTTTGCGCAATTCGCATGTAATTTCTACACAAAATCAATTCCTTTTAAACCTGGTTATGAAATTCCATGACTTTTCCAAAAATTTAACCCTTCCAGCCCATTTTCCAAAACTTTTCAAGACCCTTGAATTTTTTTCCAAAATTCCAGAACTTTTCCAGGATTCCATGATCCGAACAAACCCTGACACATTTATATGCCCTCACAGTATGTTAGTGCTCCACAATATTTTTCAACAAGTGTATTTTTTAGCTCCCATAAAATAGAAAACATGGGTGCTGCCAGGAGCAATTGCACTCACACCGTCTCATTTCCAAGACTGTGAGTGATGTTTTGATGTGAATGAAATACTTCGACATAAAATGGTGTCATATAGAATATACCCATAGTAGCTTGGTGTACCAAATGTTCACCACGAGTGGTGAACATTTGGTACACCAAGCTACTTTGCGTATATTTTATTTATACCATGATCGTCAGATTATTAAGAGTTGCTATTATTTTTTCTCAATTTTACTTACCACAAGACTTGCATACGTGCGAATCTGTTTTTGTTTACAGGAGCGTCAGTGGGCAGTACTCCCGCTGTCAATTTTATCGCCAAAACGAAATGGAAAAGGAAACAGGGCCTTTTGCATTTTAATAGCATAATAACATACCAATTCGAATGGCCAAAACGGCCAGCGTTATTCTCAAAACTCGTCAATTAATTTTCATTATTTTATCATTTTTTGTCTCTAAAACATAGGTTATGACCCCTCATTTTGTCAATTTTATCGCCAAAACGAAATGGAAAATGAAACGGGGCCTTTTGCATTTTAATAGCATAATAACATACCAATTCGAGTTATGGATGCTTTATTAACATGAGACAATGCATGTTTGCTAAGTTTTGGTGTCTTATGGGCTAAACTCATTTAAAAACATAATAATTAATTGTCACTTTCATTTCACTCTTCGTGAGATGACGTGCGGTAAATTTAGACAAGTTGCATTCAGGTCAGCGTCACCAAAGGTCAGCTTGGATGTAGTTCCACTGTAGGTGTAATTTTAACTACTGAAATCCCATTGCTGGCATGTTCACCGTGCTTGGTGTGTAAAGCTAAAATTTATATCATAGGCTTTTCATATATTGTAGAATAGGTAACCATGGTATCAAAGCAAGAATGAAAACAGTTGTAATGTAAATAGAACACCGAAGGTGATTTATCTTTTAACAAGAGGTGCACAACGGAGATGCAGGTGTCGATTAAAAGGTGATCTATCTTTTACAAAATATCAGTCTCATTCGCTTACCGCCCATACTGACCCGAGTATATAGAGAGTAATTGCTTGACTGGACTTGTTACATGAAATAATTCATGAGAGGTGAGGGACGTTGTACAAACATGAGTGCGCAAATGCGCACAAGTGTTTTATAAGATAGTCCCTCGCCTTGAACGAATTATTTCACGTAACCAGTCCAGTCAAGTGATTACTCTGTTTATTACTTTTCATTATTAACGCTAATTATATTATTTAACCCTTTACCTAACGTTATTCTCAAAACTCGTCAATTAATTTTCATTATTTTTTTCATTTTTTGTCTCTAAAACATAGGTTATGACCCCTCATTGGAATGAGCTCATCAAGCTCGTTCCAATGAGGGGGTCATAACATATGTTTTTGAGACAAAAATGAAAATAATAGTTATTCAAGAATTTTTTTGGCAAATGTCATCTGCTTTTCATGTTAGGTAAAGGGTTAAAAAAAACAAAAAACAATGAAGTCCCCATTACACACACGGCAAAGCATCTTTGTTTGCATGCATGGATACATGGCCCTATTGTTGATTGCATAATTCACTTGTGAAGTTATCGTTTATAATCAAACCCGGAAATCCTTGTAAATCACACTTTGGAAAGTAATAAAAGCCCATAATCAAAAATAAGCCCACCTACCAACTTTTTGGATTTCAGTTTTAAAGTCCCCTCCTTATAAATAAGCCCAGTTCCTGACTTTGTAAAGACGAAGACAACATCGATGACAGCCATGCTGGTACATGTAAGTTGTTACAATGAAAAAGAACTCCTTTCCAAAGGCACATGATATCAAAATTTGTTACTTTACCGATGTCTTTTTCAAATGTTTCGAAAAATTTCTAGAAAAACATACCATGTGACCCCTCACTGGAATGAGTCTGACAAGCTCTTTCCATTGAGGGGTAACATGAAATGATTTTGATGAAATTGTTTCTTTTTCAACTGATCAATTTGTAAATTACACTGGCGTATACAGCTGATTCATTAGTTAAAGAGTTAATACATCTTTGTTATGGGATTGACTGAGGCACCTAACTTTGTGTCAACTTTGCATCCAAATTCTCCTGCAGGCTTGACTTCTCGAAAAGAAGCCCACCCATATACTTTTGCCCTGTTTTACTTGATGCACAACCTGGGCTTACTCATGGGTCAGTATGGTAATTCATGTTGAATCATGGTATAAATACAGAATATAACTTGGGTAGAATACGAATGTCAGGAATCAACCACCCTTAAGAGTTTTTCCGGTATTCTTGTGTGGGTCAGTGATTCCAGTCCTGCGTACACTACTTGTGTTCTGTCCTAAAATCTTGACTTTTATGCAATTATATTTATTTATTTAGTAGTGTTGAAGGTCCCTTTCAGCTACATCGTGACTGTTCACAGGGTTCATACACTTGCCAGGAGAAAAAATAACATTCTGTATACTTTTTCAACCAATTTTTCCTATCTATTTGAGTACTTCTTTACTCTAACCATTCGAGTACTTCAAATTGATGAAAATCAGACAGCTGGAAGATTTTAATGAAAACAGTAAGACCACAAGGGAAGATTTTAACTGGTTGAGGGCTACATTATTTTTAGTTATCCGAATTTGTTCATCAAAATTTTTTTTTTTTTCAAATTATTGAAGAGTGCCCACAGGCACAAACAATAATTTGTGATAAAACAAATTAATATAAACAAAATATTATTTGCGTTTGACAGAAGATGAAACACGAACAAGGAAATGTCGGCTTTTGCTCTAGTCCCCTCACTTTTTTGAAAGCCCTGATAGTGGCTTCTAGCAATCAACCAGTTAACAGGCACAAGAATGTCATATCTTCAAACTCATTTGGTTCAGTTAAATAAAAATGCAGCAATTAAAAAATAAAAATGTAAAATTTTAAAGTCTCACGATTTCGAATTAATTTTGGAAGACACTCTACGCCCATAAAAAAGTGCAATGAGGGGATTTAATTTCAATGAGGAATTGCCAGAAAACCAAATCCTTTTTTGGCCTAATACTGAGTTTCTTTTTCATTTAGAAAGAACAGTGATTAATTCAAATGGGACAGCCCTTAACCCTTTACCTAACATTAAAAGCAGACAGCGATTGCAAACAAAATTCTTGAATAACTAATTTTTTTCATTTTTTGTCTCGAAAACATAGGTTATGACCCCTCATTGGAATGAGCTCGACCTATGTTTTTGAAACAAAAAATGAAAATTAATTTGCAATATTTTAGAAAAGCACTGGGCAGTTTTGGCCATTACGTTAGGTAAACGGTTAAAGATTTAATTAGAGAATAAAAGGGGAAGTCCCCACACAAATATGGACATGTCAAATCTCCCCAATCACAAGATATTTCAATTCAATAGTGACCAACAACTAAACAAAAATGCAGATTCTTAAAAATTTCAATAACCTGAGCTGGACAAGGCACATCTGGACATTCTCTTCCTACATGACAGGCAGCAGCACATGGATGCTTGCAGAATTTTCTTTGAATTTTACATGGCTGTGAACACTTCTCCTCTAGCTGACAACAATCTCCCTGAAAAAATATAAATTTATTTATGATATGCAACCTTATGAAATAGGAAATATCTGAGAATATATTTGCCATCTATTGTAATGATAGATATTAAAGATAGTATTGTGCATTACCAAGCCAGAAAATAAGCAGACTGTCATCTGCAAAATGATATTCCCAGAGGGTGAATTTAGTGATGCTACCCTGCAGAGCAGGGTAGCATCACTAAATTTACCCTCTGTGAACCTCAATCTGAATCAGTGTCTCAAAACTAAACAGAAAGAGGTACCCAGAGGATAAATCGGCCCACTGCATGGGATAGCATCATCAAATTCACCCTCTGAGACCTCATTCTGCAAATGTCAGACTGCTTATTTTCAGGCCTGACATTACACAATAAGTTTGGACCTATAAAAAAAAAAATTTCTTGTTTCTCAGGCAATTTTTAACTCCATTTTATGATAAGGGAGGGAGCTTTTGGGGGGGGGGGGGGAGAGTGAGGTGGAGGTGGGGCTGCAGAGTGGGTTATTCGCAAAACAGTTCTGAAAATGGTTGGAATCCGAAATTTAATTACTTACACTACTATGTGGCCAACCAATGTTTTCAGCAGAGAAAATTTACCATAATGTAGCTGAAAATTTAACCAACTATATCTTGTTTGACAGAGTTGTGAGCTCTCTCAAACAAGATATAGTTGATTAAATATTTGTCCTACAAGTGCAAAATTATGTCATACATGAGATTTTCAGGTGAAAAAGGGTGAAGGGGCAGATTTTTTATGATGAGGGAGGTATCGGAGAAATGAATTTTCTTTTAATTGCCTAAGACTATTTTCAGAGTTTGCTTTAATTGCATTTAACTCTTGCTTCCAAACGTGACTAAAGTTGAATTACTCAATTGCCGCCGATCACAACTCAAATCAAATTTGGAATCAGACAGCAGTACAAGTGTTCAGGGTGAGTAACTTTATTATTAATTTTTGCGTTTCACGATATCATGGTGTTCTATTTATGTTCGAAGGTGAAGGTCAATTAAAATTTTTTATCCCATAAATGGCCTTATTAGAACAATGAAGGCCTTGGATAAATTTTTGCTTTATTCACCTAGAAGGGTGATAAATTTTCCCCATAGGTTTAACACTGAAAGAATTTATTCCCCTAGTAGCGGCGGACTTGTTGACCTCTGGCCTCTACCACATTTGTCTAGCCTTATTAATAGTTTGATTGTTGATTTCTTTAAAACTTTTTGAAAGTATTACACAATGCCAGTAAAAAACACCATCGACTGCTCATATAATAAATTATTTTTGCAAGCTTAGCTCAAGTTTGTAAGGGAATTATTTTCAGACAGAAACGTATTACTCTACTTTATTTATTTTTGCCAATTTTGCTAGTCGAGCAAATTGGACCAATGTGCTCCTCACTTCTCGCTGTGTTTTGTAGCAAATTATAGCATGATTTTGCCACGACTGCCCTGTAGAAGATTTATGGGATAAACAAAATAAAGGTATTGGCTTTTCAAGTAAAAAATTTATTCTACTCATAGAATCAAGAATGAACCGATTCGCCAGAGGATCGTCGGTTTCATTCTTAATCCTACTCATAGAATAAATTTTTTATTTGAAAACACTATACGTTTATTCTATACCAGCAGGTGTTACCCGGCATTGCACAGGAGAAGATGGTTATATCAATAAACTCTAAAATATGATCAGCTCAGGCATTTTCGAAATAGGTCAAGGTCACCAATTTCATGGTCAAGGTCACTCCGCACAGGCACCCCGATAAAGTCAAAATGATGTTTGGGTCAATATACCTGCACATATGAAATTTTAGCCCGATCGGCCAGCTGTTTTCAAAATAAAAGGTCAAAGCCACCAATTTCAAGGTCAAGGTCACCCCATACGGGCACTGTGATAACGGCAAAATGATCGATGGGTCAATATACCCACACATATGAAATTTTAGCCCGATCGGCCCAGCAGTTTTCGAAATAAAAGGTCAAGGTCATCAATTTCAAGGTCAAGGTCACCCCACACGGGCACGACACCCATCCCATGTTACTCGCAGGGACGAATTACTCCCGTGTACAAAATTTGAGATCGATCGGTCGAGAAATGTAGGAGTTCACCCAGAACAAAGATAGAGAGAGATATAGATACAGACATTCGCATTTATATATTAGATTACAGTGTAATATAGTGCTATTCCACAGGCATGTACTGCAATGGTGCTGTATGGCAGCAAAAGAGTTAACCCTTTACCTAACATGAAAAGCAGACGACACTTGCCAAAAAAATTCTTGAATAACTAATTTTTTTCATTTTTTGTCTCAAAAACATAGGTTATGACCCCTCGTTGGAACGAGCTCGTTGAGCTCGTTCCAACGAGGGGTCATAACCTATGTTTTTGAGACAAAATAATGAAAATTAATTGGCGATTTTTGAGAATAGCGCTGGCCTGTTTTGGCCGTTACGTTGGGTCAAGGGTTAAACATCACAATGCATATAATTAAAATAATGTCTACTGTTTTTGAGTAGTTATCAGAATTATCTCAAACGAGAATACAAAGAAATCTAAGTTTTCACTCCTGTATAATTTTGTTGTCAATCACATCAAAAAACAAGAGCAATGCAAAATGAGGCATATGACTCTGACGTTGTCATAAAAGGGTAGGTAAGTCTCTTGGGGGCGTAACCAAATCAAGAAGAAGCTTCCTCTAGACATCAATAATGCATCCCAAAAGAAAAAAAATTGATTTGAGTCAGCATTCATTAGTTATTATATGGAAACCAAATTCATTATGGCTGCCATGGCAGCCTTACTGAATTTGCTAGCTTATCTAAAATCAAAAGAAGCTTTCTCTAGACACCAATAATGCACAACCAAAACTGAAATTGATTCAAGTCAGTATTCATTAATTATTGGATGGAAACCAAATTCATAATGGCCACCATGAAAGCCATAATGAATTGGCCATTGGCTGCAATCTTGAATCAGCTAGCTGGTCCAAAATCAAAAGAAGCTTCCTGTAGACACCAACAATGCATAGTTAAAAAAGAAAAATGATTTGATTCAGCATTAATTAGTTACTGGATGGAAACCAAATTCAATATGGCCACAATAGCGGCCAAATTGAATTGGATAGCTGGACCAAAATCGAAAGGAAGCTTCCTCTAGACACCAACAATGCATAATTAAAAAATACAAATGATTTGAGTCAGCTTTCACTAGTTATTGGATGAAAACCAAATTCAATATGGCAGCCATACTGAATTGCCTAGCTGCACCAAAATCAAAAGGAAGCATTGTCTAGTCAACCACAAGTTACCCCAAAAGTAGGATTCGATCAAGTAAGAGTTTCTTTAGTTATTTGACGTAAACCAAAAGTTAATGCCGGATGACGGATGGATGGTCGGTATGATGGATGGATGGAGAGATGGATGGATGGTATGACGAATCTCTCGGGGGCATAAAAAAGGAAACAATGGCTGCAAGAAATCTAAATTTTATAGTAAATTTCCTTTCTTATTATACCTACCACAATTGTTTACTAAAAGGCTTGCACTACAGTGGAAGTCCCTAACTCGGATAAAATACTCTCTATTTTTGTCTTTCACAAGCAATTTGGGAAAGAAAAGTGGTGCAAAAGCACCAAGAAAAAATAAGCCAAAACTGGGTCGAGTGCAACCGGCACAGACCCAGTACAGGACGCTCTCTCCCAAGTACAACTCCACGACTTCCGTTGCCAGTGCGCATATACCGTCTCTAAAGACTCACTCTTTTTGAATCCGTCAACGTTAGAGTTATGTGATCAGCGGGGAGGAAAGATTCTTTACCCGTAAAAAAGACGGGAGGGCCTCCATGTAAACAATTGTGGTAGGTAAAATAAGAAAGGAAATTTACTATAAAATTTAGATTTCTTATCAACCTACTCACAATTGTTTACTACAGGCTGAATAGACAATAGGCTGGAGGGAATCGCATAACCAACCCACAAATAACCCCAGTGCACTGGAACCGTGAAGCAGAAGGAAGAGGTCCCGAGGCTTATCAACCATAATGTCGCAATCATTGGTAAAGGACAATGAAAGGAGACATATGGGCCTGTGTGACACACGGACAGAAAAAGGGCAGTAACAGCACAAGGCTGAAACTGACCTTCAAGAAACCTAATGGCTATGGCAGACAACAGCCTGAGCAGAAGAAAGAGGACCCAGGGCAAAAAGGTCCTCCGACTGCTCCTGCAACTGGTGCAGATAAAAGGTGGAGAAAGTAGAGGCATTTCTCCAGTAGGCTGCCTGCATAACATCCGACAACTTGATGGAGTTAGAATAAGCCCAAGAGGTGGATAGTGCCCGCACCTCGTGGGCAGAAATACGATTGGTAATACGATCGCCAGCTGCTAAACGACCGTAAGCCGTATGAATAGCAAGACAAATCCATCGAGAAATGGATTGAGAAGAGATCTTCTGTCAACCCGGAATAAGAGACAGAAAAAAACGTTTTCTGCCTTTCCGTATGAAACGTGTCCGATCAAGATAAATGCGAATAGCACGGACCAGACAGAGCAAAAGGCGATTACCCTCAACTGAAGGAAGAGCCCTGATACAGATAGGAGGAGGAGTAGTATCTGGTAACTGATTCTTAGCCAAAAAAGAGCAATCAGTGGTAAAAGTAACACTGTTGGGAGAGCTCCTAAAAAAGGCCGGGTCAACCGAGAGGGCATGAAGCTCACTAACCCGTCTGGCCGAAGCAAACGCCATCAGAAAAGCCATCTTATATGTGAGAAAATGCATATCCACCTGGGATAATGGTTCGAACGGCACCCCCCCTTCCCCCCAAGCAAAGCAGCACCCACGAAAGATTCCATCGTGGGGTAAGCTGCAAAGTCCAAGGCCTTTTCAAAGAAAAGTGCCGAACAAGCTTGGAGAGGTAAGGATTAGTGCCGATACGACACTTCCCAACATAAGAAAAAGTCTCTGAAAGCATGGACCTGTAACCCTTGATGGTAACAGGCTGGAGACCCCGAGAATCAAACAGATATACCAGAAACTCTGCAATCTGTGAAATCGAAGGATTTGCATAATCAACAGAGTGATCAGCATACCATCGACAGAAGACCTTCCATTTAGCTGCATAAGCTAAACCAGTGGAGTGCCTCCTTGAAGAAGAAATGCACTCCACTGCTCGTCTCGAAAAACCTCTACGGAGGAGACAGGACCTGACAAAAGATATGCGTGAAGGCACAATGAAGTTGGGTCGACGTGAAACCTCCTCGGGCGACCTTGACAAAGAAGGTCGCGACGTAGCGGGAGACGTGCCGGAACCGCTGCCATCAGCAAGCGGAGCTGATTGATCCACACCCGCTAAGGCGACAGGGGAGCGATCAGAATGATTCGACAACTGCAGGTTCGAATTTTGGCTAGAACCTGAGACAGAATCGGAACTGGCGGGAAGGCATAGCCGACTAGACCATTCCAATCGAGTGACAGAGGGTCCACGGCAAAAGCCAGAGGTTCTGGACGCGGGGACACGAAAGTGTCCACCTGATGGTTCCAACAAGTCGCAAAGAGGTCGATGTGGGGACGTCCCCAGAGATCGCAAAGCGACTGGAACACTGCCCTGTGGAGCATCCACTCGGTGGAAATAACCCTGCTCTGTCGGGACAGGGAGTCGGCAGGACGTTCCGACGACCGGGAATGTGACGAACAACCACTCCGGCGTGAACAGCCTGAGAGAGCAGTAGAAGATCCCGAGCTAATTCGTACATCGGAACCGAGTGCATGCCGCCCTGGTTCCGAATGTAAGCAACCACTGTCGAATTGTCGGACAGTAGAAGCACCTGGCGATTCGACAGGTGAGGGATCCACTGCCTGAAACTCAGAAGAGCAAGACGCTCCTTCTGGTTGACGAGTAGAGCTGCTTGATCCTGGTCCCACATCCTGCGTAGGGAAAGACCGAGAGGATCCAACGTCGCACCCCATCCGAAATCGCTGGCATCTGCCGTCAAAACGCGATCGGACGTGGGTAAGTCCAATGGAACACCCTGCGTAATCCACTGAACATCTGTCCAGGGAAGAAGGTGAGGATAAAGAGATTCCGGAAACGGAAGCACCTGATCCAAAGAATCTACATTCGGCCTCCAACGACTGAGCAGAAAGTGTTGGAGAGGTCTGACACGCAGCCGACCTAGAGGAATGAGATCCGTCACCGAGCCGCAGAGACCGATCAGCCGGAGAAAACTCCAAGCGGTCGCGGACGTGGACTGGGACAGAGTCAGAGCAAAAGCTGAGAGAATCACAGCCTTGGCCTGGGGAACCGCTACCAAATTGAATTGGGTTTGGAAAGCCATCCCCAGATGACAAAACGACTGAGAAGGGACCAGGTCCGACTTCTCCTCGTTGACTCTGAATCCTAGCGACGTGAGCAAGCTCAACAGAGTGGCGACATCCGACTCCAGTAAGGCAGCATTGGAATGCCTCTGGAGGATATCGTCCAGATATACCGAAGTAGTCACCCTGGACTGTGTGCGATGGAACGCTATCACATGCGACATCAGTCTGGTGAAGGCCCAAGGAGCCAGGTTGAGGCCGAAAGGCATGGCCTTGAACTGGTAAACTCGCCCCAGAAAAGCGAACCTGAGATACTTCCGTGACGCCCGATGCATCGGAACGTGGAAGTAAGTGTCTTGCAGGTCGATGCTGGCAGCGAAATCTCCCTGGTGAATTGATTGGCGGACCGACCTGAAAGTCTCCATGCTGAACTTGGGAGCAATGATAGACTAGTTCAGGATACTCAGATCGATAACCGGTCGGAGTCGGCCGTCCTTCTTCGGCAGCAAGAACAGGCGGGAATAGAAACCCACTGACTGAATGTTCTTGACGACCTCGATCGCCCCCTTTGCCAGGAGATTGCCAATCTCCATGGACAAAAGTTCCAGACATAAAACGTCTGAAGGAACTGTGGTTGGAAGAGGCACCCTTGACAGAGTGGGGTGCCGTCGGAAGGATATTCGCAGCCCGGACCGAACAACATCTAACACACACGGATCGGATGTGATGGTGGCCCAAAGGTCTGCAAACTCTGCTATCCTTCCACCAACCTGGGACGAGTCGAGGTGAGGACCTTCATTTCGAGCCCCGACGAGGCCCGCGAGAGAAGAAACCACCTCCTCTACTAAATGAAGAATCCTGAGACTTCCCTTGATTTTGCCGACCTTTACCCTTACCCCTTGAGTAAGAAGTAGAGGCGGCGGCAGAAGGACAAGCCTTTTGCTTCGCAGAGGAAGCAGAAGGGTACTTGATAGGCTTGGAACGGCCCTTGCCTCCCCTAGAAGGCTGATCAAGCTGACGAAACAGCAGCTGAACTTCGGAATGACGTAGGACGTCATCCCGGACCGTCGACAGGGAACCATGGAAAAGTTGCGGACCTCCCAAAGAAGCAGATCGAAGAGCAGCACGCTGCTCCTCGGGAAGGGATCGTCCTGTGTCCAGCACAGCGTCCATTCAAACTAATTCCAAATTAGCCGTGTTACAGGCATGCGTGTGAGTAAGATGCATAAGCGCCTTGGACAGCACACGCAAAGGAGCCTGTACCTCGTCAAACTTATCTGGAGGCAGATAAGCAGTCAAAGCTGAGACGACGTGATCTGAGAGAGAAAGCATGCCAAGCATCTCTCTAGATAAGCCCAACGTGGACTCCAGAATTGTCATTGGAATGACGGCAGACTTGGGCTTGGAAAGCCCGAGGGAAGTGGAGTCCTGATCCAGAACCGTCAAAGTCTGGCAGGCCGACGGATTGGCGGAATCGTAGGAACGATAACGCACAGGAGGCAAAAACGTGTCAACCCCGGTGAAGAACAAAGTCTTCAGAGCCTTGGAGTCCAATGCTGAAAAAGCTTCAACCACCTTACCGACTGGCACGGTCAAAGGCGCCCAGAAGCAGGTTGCTCCATAGGCTGTAGGCGTGAGACCGATGATCGCGGCCTGGCTGACACTGTCGGCTGGTTAGTAGGTTTGAGATCAGACAGAAACCCAAACACAAAGTCAAGAGCTGCCCCCAAGTCCGAAGACTGTTGGCCCTCGACATCAAGCATGTCGGACTCCTCCCCAGAGTCGGAAGACACATAGCCCATCGTGGGCAAACCAGCCGACGCCTCCCATGGTGTCAGGACACCAGGGGAATCAGAAACCGGCCTGTTTCCAATCCCGGGAGGCGGCGCCATAGGAGGCGCCTGGAAACCACTCGTTGCCTCGCTGGAAGCAACAGGAAGGCTCTTTGAAAGAACCTGAGTGAGTAAGGAGAGGGCCTCCCTAAGCTCACTGCCCGTACTGGCCGGTTCGACAGGGGAGCGAACCGGCAAAGTGGCTTCACCTCTGACCCTCTTAACCAGCGAAGGGTCACGATCCTCCAAAACACCCGACGCAGGATGACGGGCGGCAGTCGAAACATCTGAAGGCAAACGTGTATAGGGGTACGAGGCACCCCGAGGATCAATATAGTGAGAACTCATGAGAGTCACCGCGGACCTCTGTGGGGCAGAAGGTTCAGGCTGCACAAACGGCGTTGGTCCCCCAAAACTGGTCGTGTGGCCAGAATGAGTAGACGGAAACGCCACGGAGTTCATAGTGTCTCCACTAAGAACATCCGAATCCAAAGACACAACTGTGGTGCTCGATGGCGTAGAGACCACAGAGATGGGTTCGGCCGGCAGCCCCTTCCAACTTCGTTGAGTTGAAGTCAGGGAAGGCTGAGGCCGATATCCACGTCTACAGTACCAGACATTCCTGCAGTGCCCTGCAGCGAAAAGCCGAGGCCAGCTGAAACTGACGACGAAGCAGACGGACCAGCAGTAGTAGTAGTTGATACGTCGGGAGTCGTTGAGGCTGGTGGAATAGAGGAGAGAGCACACCTGCTCAGCTCCGATGAGGAGTCACAACCCTAGTGACAGCCTCAGATGTCGACTGGAGGGGGGCCGTAGTCATGGAACCAGGCACCTCTTCACCATAACACTCAACGGCTCCCGCAGTATCCACTACAGGAAAAGACTGCACAACCCCCACGGAGGAGGAATAACTCTCTGACTCTCACCAGACAAGGTCGGCTTGGGAGCCCCCGAACGACCATGCTCTCCTTTCCCGCGGGAGCGGGAGGCACGGCCACGAGAACGAACGACACAGTTAACTGACGCCCAGAAAGTGGATGACCATGATCCACAGACACCACATGGCCACTCGGCCGAACACCCATTACAGGAGGAACAAGAAGAATGTAAATCGTCCACATGCTTTGGCAGCAGACATTGCCCACAAGGAATTGTCCTGGGCATGATAGAGGTGAGAGGAGCAAAGAAGGTGAAATCAGAAAACAGAAGAACACCCCCAAAGAAGAGAGAAAGGTGACAGAAACAAAGACCCCAGATGGTCAACCGGGAACCGCACAACAGGATGACTACTCTCAAAAGAGAGAAGAAAAACTGTAGGAGTGGTACCCCGCTGACACCTAACTCTAACACAATTAGAAAATTTAGCAAATTAAGCATTAACAATAATTGTGAAAAATGATAAGTCCGAACCGCATGGCACACGAAATTCGCGCGCGACTCGAGAGAGAACAATTAAAATACATTATGGATATATAATATTGAAGAGAATATAAAGAAAACTGTTCCTGAGAATACAAAGGATACACTGATGCACTATGAATCAGGAATCATCAAACAACGAGCTGGATAAACACTGATAAGCGTGCAGAAACATCTCGACACAAGGCGGATGACAAAAAGAATGAGTCTTTAGAGACGGTATATGCGCACTGGCAACGGAAGTCGTAGAGTTGTACTTGGGAGAGAGCGTCCCATACTGGGTCTGCGCCGGTTGCACTCGACCCAGTTTTGGCTTATTTTTTCTTGGTGCTTTTGCACCACTATTCTTTCCCAAATTGCTTGGGAAAGACAAAAATATAGAGTATTTTATCCGAGTTAGGGACTTCCACTGTAGTGCAAGCCTGTAGTAAACAATTGTGAGTAGGTTGATAAGAAATACACCAAACATTGTTAAACAAATAAAGTATAAGGTATCATCCAAATAAAAGGATGCCGAGATTGGTTGAAAAATAATCATCTTGAACAGTTAATAAATTAGCTTCATGCATTATCAATCAACCATCGAAATATCAAATTTTCAACCTAATTTAACCAATTCAGTCTTGTTTGACAGAGCTCATTGAGCTCTGTCAAACAAGACTGAACTGATTAAATTCCCTGTTGCATTATGGGAAACATTTGCTATTGAAATTTCAATATTTTGACAAAAAGTGGTTTTACGTTGCATAATCCATTGTTTACTCTCACCAAATACCGTTGTTTTACAAGAAGCCTTCTACTAATAAAAGACCTTCTAAAAAAAAGGTTTTAACTGCTAAAGGACTGGAAATTTTTCATATCTTTTTGCCATAAAATGACATTTAATGCTCTGTGACTTTGCTTTTGTGTCTACGTAAATCTTGGCTGCCTAAAAGCATCTGTCAATGTTCTTAAGAGTGTACCTTACAAGTCCGAGCACCTGTTCTGATACAGTAAAAACTGACCCTGGAGATTTTTACACATTTTTGCTATACTTTGAACGTCTACCTCAAGGGGCTTTGCAGTTGTTTCTAGTCCAGTCTTGGCTGCCTACAGTGGCTGCCTACAGAGGCAGCCAGGGCTTGCCTAGAAACAACTGCCTTGGTACTTAGAAAACAAGTTTTGTGTTTTCCCCAAAAATGCATGTTGGGGCACATTTTTCTTTGCATTAAAAAGTTATCAAAGACGGAATTAGTCCCTTAAGGGTTAAGGTTTTAATACTAAGCATTACCTTGTGACATTTTTTCAAACAATTGTGGTTTCCACATGGTAATGGTTTGTTACATTGAAGTCCACACGATATCTCTGTCAGATAGCAAGGTATATTTTTCCTCAACTGAAAAACAGGTTTATAACTTATCTTTTATAAATATCTGTACAGCAATATCTTGTTTTATTACAGGTAAAGAGAAATCCCAATTTAATTTCTCAATTCTCAATCAAACAACTTACTTGATACAAGTGGCATTAACGAGTCTGAAGAACTCACTTGATGAAATACCATTGATTCTTCAGATTCCAAGGTTACAGACAAGGCTGTGGACTACATTTGAAAAAACATTCTTGAATATAAGGCCATTAAAAAAAATGTCTATGTTCTCAGGCAATTGTGCCTCAAACTTTTGATGAGGGCGGGAGGGTTTTTATTTTTATTTTTTATTCTGAAATCTAAAAAAGATACCTTAAAAAAATCTATTCACATTTCAGGAAGAAATCTTTTGCCAGACTGGTGTTATCTTACCGCATATATTGCGAAATGCTTCAATCAACTTTGCTGTTGACGACATGCCAAAGATGCTCAACTGCAGGATTATGTTCAGTCCGGCACTAATTTGTAAAGATAATAATGGCATTTTTCTCAAAAGTTGTTATATGTACCAACTAAAAAAAACATTTATATAATACAGAAATCTGAAGCATGAAAATACGGAGGAAAATGGGAACAGGAAATTGAAATACTACGGAGAAATGAGTACTGTTGCCGGTGCTCAAATTCCAATCCAAAAATACTAACCGGGGAAATTTTTTTTGACTGGGCGGAATTTTCTTGGTTTTTTTGACTGGGTATTAAAAAGTTTTGACACGGCAGAAAGTTAATGATGAGGACAGTGCCTGAGAACAAAGACTTTTTTTTTAATGGCCTAAGTTTCATTTTTTGTTGCCTCCAAAACAGACTTATGAACCCAGAATTCCCATGAGGTGTCTACTTGGTTAAGAAGAATATTCCTGAAAAAGATAAACTCACTCTAAGATCTGAATAAATACTTGGATGCTACTTAAAATCATATGGCAGTATGCACATAATCCCCAGAAATATATCCCGCACAAGCAATATGTCACTGGACAAGATATGAGTAAGTTTGTCTTTGAGCAAAGAGAAAGCAGCCAACGTCCAACTCAGCTTTATGGGCTATAATTCTATTGAGAATATATTCAGAGGGGTATGTGTTTTGTAAACCATTCAGATAGTTGCCCAATTCCAACAGGGGATAAAAGGTGGAAAGATATGTTTCTTTTACAGAATGTGAGAAAGGGAAGAATACATCCTGCCTTTTCAAAATATATTTTATTTAGGAGTATATTCTCTCTTTCTTAGGTGGCTTTTTACAAAAACTTATCCTACCAAAGGACACCTAAAAAAAGTCCCTCAAAAAATAACAAGAAGAATGTTACTAAGGTATGACATGCCCCTCCCTCCCCTGTGACCTTCACCTTGCAGATGCGGCGGAAACTATTACATGCGACACACCTTCTGACTGTCCTTAACATTTGTAAAAAGTTTAACAATTGTACTATGATTCGTTTCTGAGTTATGGCTGAGACACGAATATTGACCGATTTTTAGTGTGACCTTGAAAAGTGACCTTGACCTTGAAGGTACAAACCTGGCTATGGTGTGTGACACATCCTCCCATGGTCCTTTATAATTGTGTGAAGTTTGATGACTGCAGCCCTAACAGTTTTCGAGTTATTGACTCGGACACACACACGGACACAGGCACACTTCAATCACTAACTATATGCTACCAGACCCAAGTCGGTGGACATAAAAACTCCAACATCCAGTCCTGATTTGGTCAGTAGAACGTTGCAATAATAAGTCACCTGTTTTCATTTCACACAACTGAAATTGATGTCTCGGCCAACTTAAAACTTGGGGAATGGCCTTTGTCATGGGTAGGACCCCTTGATTCTTAAATCTGAAAACATGGGGGGTAGGCTTCCACAGGATTATGGGCTTTGACATGGGTCAGTATGGTAGAAGATATTTTAGGATTGGTAAAGGCTATCATTCTCATTGTCTTTCCCTATTTTCCCCAAAGATTCAATTGAAATGATCTCCTATGTTTGTCTGACGTTTCCTTTTATGAAGGTTAAGTCACTATTATTGATTCTTGGAAAACTCTCTTTGAGAGTTCAGTGCCATAGACTGGTATTTGAACAGAAAGAAAACACAATCATCTCCTTACAGGGTTCTTACAGTCAAGGACCAAAACAAAAAAATTCAAGGACTTTTCAAGGACATATCAGCATTTTCCAAGGATGTTTTTTTTTAAATGTACATTTGGAATATAACCATTTTTAGAAGCCTTATCTACTTTAACCCTTTACCTTACATGAAAAGCAGACGACACTTGAAAAAAAATTCTTGAACAACTAATTTTTTGTCTCAAAAACAAAAGTTATGACCCCTCATTGGAATGAGCTCAATGAGGTCGTTCCAACAAGGGGTCATAACCTATGTTTTTGAGACAAAAATGAAAAAAATAATTGAAATTAATTGGCCATTTTTGAGAATAGCGGTGGCGGTTTTGGCAGTTACACTGGGTAAAAGGTTAAAAATTTCTTCACCTCATCCTTCTAAACTGGTGCTTCTAAAATGCTCTGCAATAAAATTATGGTACTTACACAATGACAACCAGTTAAATAATGCCTGAACTTTAATTCCTCATTTATCGATTATCCATTATTTATGTTCGTTTTTTTCATTTTTCAACTAAAACAAGTGCAAAAGAGATGTTTCAATTGTCCACTATTACACAGGTAACTAGAGGGGGTATCAGTACCCCGTGGCTCACCAACAGGTGGCCAATGCAAAGGGGTGGCTGGAGTAAAAAAAAAAAAGTTCAAAACTTGCACACAAAAGTCCAAAATTAAAGAAAATAAGCAGTTAAAGGGTTAAATAATATAATAATAACCCCTAAGAAGCATGCTAACATAAAATAGGAACCATGGCAATATGCTATAAGGGAAGTCACCACTTGGAAGAAAGGAAAGACAAACCTCAAAACCTGCATATAAAAGTAAAAAAAAGTATCACATTTGTTTCAAAGGGTTAAAATTTAGAAAAATACCCTGAAAATATTACAATAACCAGCGTGGCAATATGCCAGTGAGATAAAACTCCACTTAAAAAAAATATCAAAACCTGCACACAAAACTACAAAACCTGCACACAAAAGTCCAAAATTAAAGTAAATAAGCAGCTAAAGGGTTAAATAATATAAAAATAGCCCAAGAAGCAACCTAACATAAAATAGGAACCATGGCAATATGCTACAAGGTAAGTCACCACCTGCAAGAAAAGAAAGACAAACCTCAAAACCTGCACATAAAAGTAAAAAAAAAGTATCACATTTGTTTTAAGGGGTTAAAATTGAGAAAAATACCCTGTCACAGTAACCACAATGGCAATATGCCAGTAAGGTGAAAGTCTACTTGAAAAATATCCACTTGGAAGAAAAGAAAGACAAACCTCAAAATCTGCACATAAAAGTATCACATTTGTTTCAAAGGGTTAAAATTTAGAAAAATACCCTGAAAATGTTACAGTAACCACCATGGCAATATGCCAGAGAGTTAAAACTCCACTTAAAAAAAATATCAAAACCTGCACACAAAAGTACAAAACCTGCACACAAAAGTCCAAAATTAAAGTAAATAAGCAGCTAAAGGGTTAAATAATATAATAATAGCCCCAAGAAGCATCCTAACATAAAATAGGAACCATGGCAATATGCTACAAGGTAAGTCACCACTTGGAAGAAAAAAAAGACAAACCTCAAAACCTGCACATAAAAGTAAAAAAACATCAAAACCTGCACACAAATGTCAAAATAAGTCCAAAATTTGATTCCAAGGGTTAAAATTAAGATGAAATACCCTGGAAAAGAGTTAAATGTTATCGTGAACCCCCACAGCAATATGCAAAGAAGAAAAACATTTTTTTAAAAGCACAAAAATCCAAACCTGTAAACAAAAGAAGTCCAAAATTGAAATAATTAAGCAGGAAAAGGGTTAAAGAATACAACATAGCCCTAAGATGCACGTTTACATACAATAGAAAGCATATACTACAAGGTAAATCTACACTTGGAAGAAAGGAAAAAAAATACAAAAACCTGCACGCAAACGTCAAAATAAGTCTAAAAATCTATTCAAAGGGTTAAAATTTTTTAAAAAATGCACTGGAAAGATATCAATGTTATAATAACCACCACTGCAATATGCAGTGAGGTCAACCTCACTTGAAATTGTTTTTTTTTATCACAACCTGTACATAAAAGTAAGAAGCTGTAAGCCTAAGTCCAAAAGCTGTACATAAAAGTCCAAAATTGAAGTAATTCAGCAGGAAAAGGGTTAAATAATACAAACATAGCCCTAAGATGCATGTTTACATACAATAGAAAGCATGGACATATGCTGCAAGGTAAATCTCCACTTGAAAGAAAGGAAAAAAAAAACATCAAAACCTGCACGCAAACATCAAAATAAGTCTAAAATTTGATTCAAAGGGTTAAAATGAAGACAAAATACCCTGGAAAAGAGTTAAATGTTATAGTGAACAACCATAGCAATATGCAGAAACTCTATACTTGGAAGAAAGGAAAAAAAAAAAAACCCATGAAAACCTGCACGCAAACGTCAAAATAAGTCTAAAAATCTATTGAAGGGGTTAAAAAATTTTTAAAAATGCACTGGAAAGATATCAATGTTATAATAACCACCATTGCAAGATGCAGTGAGGTCAACCTCACTTGAAATCATCAAAATAAGTCTAAAATTTGATTCAAAGGGTTAATATTACGACAAAATACCCTGGAAAAGAGTTAAATGTTATAGTGAACCACTATAGCAATATGCTGAAACTAAAAAAAAATTTGAAAAGCCAAAAAATCAAAACCTGTACACAAAAGTTCAAAATATTTGAGAGCGGACGCCGACACCGACATGAGGGCAATGCCACAGGCTCACACAACTAACGTTGGTGAGCCAAAAATGATACAGGGCAAAATTCAAGGACTTTCAAGGAGTCTGATGGATTTTCAAGTACTTTTCAAGTACATTTTCTGAATTTTCAAAATTCAAGGAGTAAGATTGGAATTCAAGGACTTTTCAAGGATGTGTACACCCTGCCTTAGCACTATGTATGGAGTACAAAGGTGTATAAATGGGAAAAGACATGACTAGACTACATACCTCATGTTCACCATAACACCATTTCGATGTAAGAACTGTACAAGGTGGACACTTTTCGTCACTGTGGCATGTATGAGTCTGCTCATGTTGACAGGCATGGACACGATTACAAAGCCTTCGGCACTCTGGTGGACAAGTACCACATGGAATGGGAGGATAAAGAATTTCTGCTCCACAATGGCAAGTTAATTCTTCAAAACCTGCAAGCAAAGTGAAATATACACTGATGCAATGCATTTAAAATCACTCAAAATGTGAAAGAAACAAGAGGCCCCAGGGGGCCTGAGGGTGCTCACCTGACATGGTAGTCTAAATATCAAATCAGGGACTTGACTTGAATGAGCTGCATACGCCCCTCCTAAGAAAAGCATATGCCAACTAGATGAAGCGATTGTGCCCACACAATACACGGGATTTTCCTTCTATTTTCAGTTCCTGCACTTTTACGTCCCAAAATTGAGATAAACGCACAAAAACAGATTTTTTTTTATTTTTGTTCGGAAATTTTTGAAGTCCTATACAAAACATTTTCAGACTAAAATTTTTTTTCTTTTTCTTAAAATTGACCAAAACACATAAAAAAACAAAAAAACTAATTTCCAGATTTTGGTCCAAAATTTTCCAAGTCACACCCAGATCCCAAATTTTCAGTGTAAAAAAAAAAAGTTTGTTTGTCTTAAAATTGACCGAAACACATAAAAAAAACAAAAAAGTAATTTCCGGATTTTGTTCCAAAATTTCCAAGTCCCACCCGGACCCCAAATTTTCAGTGTAAAAAAAAAAAAAAAATGTTTGTCATAAAATTGACCGAAACGCATAAAAAAAACTCATTTCCGGATTTTGGTCCAAAATTTTAAAGTCAGGACCGTGACTCCAAATTTTCAGCCTAAATATGAACCCAGGGACTTGGCGTGAACAAACTTGAATCTCACCCCACTAAGGATGCTGCATACCAAATATCAAAAGATTCTTATTGGTAGATCTGAAGAAGATTTTTAAAGAATATTCCTCATACTGCACTAATTTAAACATTTGGGCTCCCATAGAGAGCCCAAATATGGACCCAGGGAATTCACTTCAATAAACATGTGAAACAATCTTCCAAAGATGTGTGAAATTTGAAAGCTTTTGGAGCAGAGGTTTGGGAGAAAAGTAGTCTTAAATGTTTTTTCCATTACCCACAGTGTTAAAAAATGCTGACTCAGCACTTTTTCAAAGTCCAAGAAAAGTACCCCATTATGAAACCAATAGCAATTTTTTTTTGACTATTTCATTCTGTTGGTCCTAAGGAAGCTTCACACCAAATAAGAATTTTCAGTGTCGTGTAGTTGTGAAGATATGGGCGTTTTAATTTTTTTCTATTTTTAGCTCCTGCAGTTCCCATGGGGCGACGGGAAAAGAAATTTGGGCATAAATTGAGTACTTATGACCCAATAAAACCTCATATCAAATTTGGTTCAAATCTACCTCTCGGTCTTGAAAGTTAAAAAATTTATAGTAATTTATATATTTTTTATACTTACCAATGACCCAGACTTAGCTGGTGCTAACTCTTAAATTCTAGGGCCAAACACAAATTTTACACCCCAATCCCCAAAATTTGCATCTAAAACCAAAAATTACATGTCCTATATGGTCCTCCATACCTTTCCTCCACTGCGCATGCGCAGTGTCAAGGAGGTCTCGAAATTGGTGCCAAAAGTCATTCTTACAAGCAGTGCCTGGAAAAGCGTTATGTACTCAGCAGGGAGGTATGAGTTCCGAACTCATGGGAGGGCCATCCCCGTCTGGGTCATTGGTAAGTATAAAAAATATATAAATTACTATAAATTTTTTAACATTTTTATTCTGTAAAATGACCCAGACTTAGCTGAATAGTAAAAAGGTTGGAGGGCCTAGGACATAAAGCAATCCAATAACTCAACTATATATATACAGAATTATCTCCTCAAGGAAAAAGGAGAAATAGGCTTTACATGTATCTTTCTATTCTGCATCAAAACGAGAAAGACACAACACCATTCTGTACTTGAGAATAATAACATCACTGATGTCTATTAACCTCCAGTATAATCCATTATGGTAATTATTTTTAAAGGAAAGCCGATAAATAAAGTAGTCCAGATAAATGAGACTCTTAAATTCATTAAAAGTGACCGATAATTGTATATTAACGTCTGCATGATATGTGACATATACAAATACTACACACCAAGGTGCACTTGAAAATATTACATGGATGAGTAAAAAAATATCTTTACACTTTAAAAATCATCCCGGTACCGACTAGAATTACTGACTCTAGGGGAGGTATTCCCTTGCTTTTCACTATAAAGCAGGTGACCTAAGGGAACACCCACCCCCCCCACCCCCCTTCCCCTTGCCCTGGGTCAAATACCCCAGAGCGAAGAGGGCGGCAGCACAGAGTCACTGCTGAAACCAAAAGCCTACACAACTATATTTGCAACTGTTTAGTGGACGACATTCTGAGCAACAGATAATGAAACTAAACAATGCCGGTCTCTAGAAATTGACTCAATATTTCAGAGGTATAAATTCGTGCAAGTGAAAGGCTAAAACCAATATGCAGCCGTCATTAGAACTGTAATAGTAACGCTATTAGCATAAGCCTCTGAAGTAGAAAGAACTCTTACTTCAAGAGCTAAAATCTTAATCGCAGACTGCTGTGTTGAAGATATTATCATAAGCAGTACTGAAAGCTAATAGAATCCATCTAGCTATAGAATGGACCGAAATGTGGAGGAAGCTTCCACAGCATAAGCCACAACAGACACCTGAATAGATTAATGCACGGTCTTTGTGGAGACAGAGGTGCTACCAACAGAATTGCATTGAGATTATATAACTTAAGCAATATCTGCTGAATCAACGGCACTGGAGGATACCCATATCCTATTATCCCGTCTCACGAGATGGATAGAGCGTCAACTGCAAACACTTGAGGATCCGAACATGTTGACACATACAATTGCAACTGATTGTTGAGATGCGTCGCAAATAAGTCCATCATTGGCCGCTCTCATAGGTAGCAAATCTGATATAAATACTCGTTGTTAAAAGTCCATTTGACTGCAACAAGCAGCCCTTTAGGGAACTACGGATCACAAGGACCCTGGCACTTAAAAACCGTTGGGCTCAATGTTGGGTCCCAACCTATTTAACTGGCATCCGTCAAAACTGTAAAACTCGGATCCGGCAATTACAGTGGAAGTTATTTCCCTGAATAAACCACTGAATATCTGCTCAAGTCTGAATCTGTTTCACTTGACTTACAAGAGGATGTACGTAACGAGCGAAAGAATCTTCACCCTCCAACTCTGTTCTTTTTGAGTCAAAAAGATTTGGAGAGGACAAGTGCGTAGCCGCCCCATTGGAATAAAATCCGCGGCAGCTCCACACAACCCTATCAGTCTGATGAATTCTCTCGCTGTAACTTTGTCTGAGTGAAGACAATAGCGAGCGTAACAACTGATTAATTTTGCTCTGGTTAATGGCAGACGAACGAGATTGTTGTGCGTCTCGAAGCTCATTCCCAGATGAGTGAATGACTTGGACGGCACCAGAACCGACTTCTCCTCGTTTATTATAAAACCGAGACGTCGGAGTAATAGAAGCAGATTCTGCACATCGTTCTGAAGCGTTAACTCGTTGCCGTATCTCTGAAGAATGTCGCCCAGGTAGGCCGACGTTACCGCAGACGAATGAGCTCGGAAATATATCATTACCGAGTTCATTATTCGAATGAAAGCCCAGGGCACTAGGTTCAAACCGAAGCACATCGCTCGGAACTGATATACAACTCCTAGGACTGCGAAGCATAGATACTTTCTGAATGTCGGATGTACCATGACGTGAAAGTTTGCATCCTTGAGATCTATGCTTGTAGCATAGTCGTTCACCCGAATACTCGCTCTGACTGATCGAATTGTCTCCATACCATACAGAACTTCGGAGCGACAATCAGCTTGTTTATCCAGCTCAAATCTATGACTGGACGGAACGAGCCGTCTGGTTTCGGAACCAGAAACAGATGGCTGTAGAAACCCGGTGATTCCTGGTCTTCTATGACCTCTACCACGTTCTTCTTCAGAAGAGACTGCACTTCAGATAAAAGAGCGTCTCTTTTCTGCGGATTTGACGGAAGCTGAGTCCATTTTGGACTTCGAGTTAATGGAGGCTTTCGTTTGAAGGATATTCTTAGTCCTTCCGAAATTACCCCTCGAACCCAGGGTTGTCCGTAATTGACGTCCAATCGTTTATAAAACTCGATAATCTTCCGCCTACCAGAACACGATAGAGGTTCAAACCATCACCTCCTGGACCTGCGAGGCTTGCGGAAGGAGAAACTACGTCCTCCACGACCCGCACCTCGCCCCGTCGACCTAGGGACGTCTGACCGGTTATCTCGGCCAGAATAACGTCCCCCACGTGAGTCGCTGCCTTGACGGTCTCTAAAATAAGACCTAGAGGACGCATAGGAACCTCTATAGGAACTTCTCTTGGGCGTACTTGTCCCAGAAGTGCCTGTCTTACTCTTTTCTGCTGTATTCGACTTTTTAGAGCGGATTTGAATAGCAGAGAATCCGAAGCTTTCTTAGTTATCTTATCATAGATTGCTGAAAGCTTGCCGTCGAAGAGAAGCTCTCTGGAGACCGAAGCAACTCTGAGAGAGTTTTTCACCTTACCATCCACGTGCGTGGATGTAGCTAGGGCTGCGTCACGTTTAACCAACTCCAGGTTTGCCACTGAAAGGGCGGAGTTATACGTGGAATAAGCTATTGTCCTTGAAAGAACTCTAAATGAGGATTGTATATCCTGGAATTCTTTCCCTTGAAGACGTAATGATAACGCCTTAGTAAGGTGATCTGTGTATGATAAAGAGTCTAAGTTAACTCTGTTAGACATTATTGTCGTTTCCAATGTAGTGGTTGGAATTGACATAGACGACGGTATAGACAATTCTAAGTCTTCAGCCTGGTCGTCTAGACGCAGAAGAATTCTCGGTATGCCCTGTCCTGCCGTTTCGAATTTATTCCTTGAATTGAAGAAAGGAAGGTTTAGAGCATTTGCGGACAAGAAACCAGCCTTGCTCGTTTTGGTAGCAAGCTTATATATAGCGTCATTCAATAATTCAAATGTTCTTGTGACATTATTGGACTGTGTCGGAAACTCAGGGACGATGTCCCTGAACCGATCAAAAAATTCTGTGTCCAATGACGCTATCAGTCTCTTATCCGGCATCGCAGCATTCTGGTCCGACGGAACAACCTCTGGAAGATAATGCCGGATAAAATCTACGGCAGCTTTATGTTGTTCCGAAAGGGAAAGCTCTGAATCCCTTTCGCCATCCTGTCGGACCCTATGAAGTTCTCGGTCGTCCGTACCTGATGCTTCAGCGGAGCGTACCGATCCAGCGTCGTCGGATAATTCCTGATCTGACAGAGATTCTGTCGTCTGCTGGGATGCTGCGATAAGTTGTGCTATTTGGGATAGCACATCTGTCACTGAGGCCTGTGGAGTAGTGGTCTTACGTTGCTTTGCCGCTGGAAGCTCCGTGTACGTTGACTCCTGCATACTTCTTCTATGCGAACGTCCGGAGTCTACAGGCCTCGAGTCCCTGGCTACCGGATGGCGTGACCTGGTCGCCATGGAATCCCTGATCGGTGAAGCTGGCTGGATATCCGTGGTCACATAGCCAAGGTGCGGTCGTGTGTGCTGCCGTGAGGATGAGGAAGCCATATCGACAGTTTCTCCGGACTGTCTATAAAACGGAGTGTCCCGAGCGGCGGACGTATGCTCCGAATGCGAAACGTTTTGTACCACAACATCTGGTCCCAGATGTTGTTGTACGAGAGAGGGACCTCTCTTGCTCGCAGCCCAGATGGACCTGGACGAGCTAGGAACCGGACTAATAGGCTTCCTCCGTTCTCTCCTCTGATCTGTCGTCACTGGGTGTGCACTTTGTCTTATTATAGTGCTCGCATCACCCAAATCTCCTTCCTGGACCGCAACGGACGAACCCAGCTGCCGCGAGCCATTCGATGAATGGTCGCTACACCGGGCGAGCTAGCGGACGCCAATGCCGTCGATCCTACTAGGGACCTCTTAGGCAATTGACGTAATATCATGAGCACTTATCCGCTAGCTCTTCATTTGACTGTGACGACGGAAGCACACTTTTGAAGACATCACAGAAAATCACCGCATTCTTATTCCTGAATGAGGCTGCATTTATATAATATGCTAACGTCCCATCAGGAAAGACCTCATATCCTTGGCTAACAGATGAAGTAACCTGGTCGACAATATTCCCTGGTCGGCAAAACAGGAGCTCTAGGAACGTTCATTCCTGCATTTATATAATATGCGAACGTCCCCTGAAACTCTGTGGTCACAAACCAAAGTGCGGTGGTGTGTGTTGACATGAGGATGAGGAAGCCCATAACACAGCCAGTTCGGACTGTGTATGTGATGGAATGTCCCGAACAGGAGGACTGGACGCATGTTCCAACTAACAAACAAACATACAACAACATTGCGGCTCAAATGTAGTTGTAAGAGAGAGGGGGCCTCTCTCGCTCACGGTCCGGATAGACCTGGACGAGCAAGCTACTAGACTGACAGGCTTCCTCCGTACTATCCTCGGAACCGTCGTTGCTGGGTGTGCACGTTCCAAGTTTATAGTGCTCGCATCACCCACACTGCTTCCCAGAACCGTAATGGACAAACCCGGCTGCCGATGAATGGTCGCTACACCAGGCGGACTAGCGGACGATCAATGCCTTCGATCCTACTAGGGACCTCTTCGGCAATTGTCGTATTACCCTGAGCACTTAGCTGCTAGCCCTAACACTGCAACGACGGAGACACACTTGTTGAAGACATCACGAAAACATCACTCTGAATTTTGAAAAATAAAATGATAATATAGAGTGACCCTACGGAGAGAGGACGTCTCCCCGCAAACACAATATCGTGACACACGTCTCCAACATTGTCATTTCAATCAACACACACAGAGCAGGAATTAGTGCGAATACATTGAACCTGAGAATTTGAGGAAGATATCCTCGCATTATAAATAAAAAATATTATTATCAATAAAAAAATACACAGTCATATTAGTCGCACTATCCCTTGAAATAAAGATACATAATATAACATAATCCATTATATTCTTTGAAAAAAAATAATTTTAAAAAAAAAAATTTTTTTAGAAGAGACCAAGTTCCCAATGGGAACACCGAGCCCAAATGGATCCCAAAAAAGCCTAAGTGTGGACAAAAATTTTTAAAACATTTAAAAAAATTAATGCAACACTTACATACAAAATTAATGTATCTTGCTATGTCTAAACTAAAGTAAAGACAAGAAATCACTATCAGCAGTAACCGTTGTCAATGTAAACAAGTTGTACAAAAACCGGAAACATGACTCCAGGCACTAATAAACATGGCCCAAAATCAGTTACCAATTTAAACACTATCTGATGCAAAACAGAGATTTCCATAGAAGAAACTGCAGAACATCAGATGGTAGATGCAGATCACAACGCCTAAACACCTAAGGGTGAGGACGTCAACATGGGGAAAAGAACAGAAATTCATTCTGTTATGAAGCCAAAACTCCCAAGAAATTTTAGTAATAATTATTACAGAAAATATGCCAAAAGCATGGGAGAATAGCAAGGGGGGAATAAAGGAAAGGGAGAGAGGCAACACTGATCAAGCAGTGGAACTTTCATAGCAAGAATGATAACAACAGGCTCATGCCTCGAAATTAGGGAACATAACATAATTTCGTAAAAAAAATTAAGTTACAGCCCTGATTATTTCCTGCCACTGAATTTTCCTCTCATCCTTCTATTTCCTCTTAGATCCTCCATTTCTCTCATATTTATGTGTCTGGCATCATTTAAACAGAGATTTACAAGCACAAATATCAGTCAGATGTGAACTGATGAAGGGCCAAACAAAGAATGACTTTTGGCGCCAATTTCGAGACCTCCTTGACACTGCGCATGTGCAGTGGAGGAAAGGTATGGAGAACCATATAGGACATGTAATTTTCGGTTTTAGATGCAAATTTGGGAGATTGGGGGGTAAAATTTGTGTTTGGCCCTAGAATTTAAGAGTTAGCACCAGCTAAGTCTGGGTCATTGGTACAGTATAAAAATATAGAAATTTTAGGAGTGGCAAAAATTCTTGCCCCTCCATAACGACGGCAAATATGGCCCCACAAACTTCTCTTGAACAAATCTGAGTCTACACCTCAAAAGGAAGCTGCACACCTGGTATCAAGTCTCTGCTACTACTGGTTCATGAGAAGATTTTTTAAGATTTAGGCACACTTTTTGGGCGTGACCCTACCAAGGGGTGAGGCAACTTGATTTCAACAAAATCAAATTGCGATGTCATAACAAACTATTATCTCAAATATCAATTAAATTGGTTCAGCAGTTTGGGAGGAGAAGACACAAACACCATGTTCATGGACGACGGACGACAGACGGTGAGCGATCACTATAGCTCTCCTGACTGAAAGTCAGGTGAGCTAAAAACTGCATAAGAATTGGTAAACCTTTTATTGACCCAGTCCTGGAAATGAGACATGTGCGAGTGTAATTGCTCCCATCTGCACCTGTGATTTCTATTTTACAGGAGCTAAAAAATGCACTCGTTGAAAAATATTGTGGAGCACTAATATACTGTGAGGGTATATGAATGTGTGCTTTTTGAGAAAGCTGTACACAGTGGCCAATGGCAAGTTACTCTCATAATTCAGTAATTCCTTATACATTTAACCCTTTGGACACTAGTGGTATCTGCCATGCATTTCAATGGCAGCAATCAGAAGAGTCCATATTCATTATTTGGGGTAGACCAATCAATATTTTCAATGTGCAGCCTTGGGGCTGCATGTTGAAAATACTGATTGGTCAACTCCACACATTTACTGAACAGCCATCCTATTTAATGACGTTATGACGTATCATGCTCCTGGCTGGAAAAGCAGCCACTCAGTTTCAAAGGGTAAAGGTTTCTGGTGTTTGGTGACAGTATTCCGTCGAAAATTCATATATAAACATTTTACGGGTGCAAATTACTCTCGTCTCTGATTTCACGGAAGCGTAAAACTGCACCCGACTCTTGTTCATTTCCAGCACTGATTGAGCTGATTGTTATATGTTTTATTGATGTCCACATCAGTTTTTCCTGAATTATTCTGAAATCTTGTCATGGCAGTCAGAGGGACAATGAACTGTCTTAGAGATTTGACAATAACCTTTCATCTGCAGGGATGCACAAATTTGAAAATTTAAAGAGAAGGCCCCTCAAAGTAGTTCTTCTGTTTCTCAGGCCATTTTTTTTGTAAAATTACATGTGGTTGGGAAGTTTTTTTTTTTATTTTTTATTTTTGTAATTATTTCTTTGCCATCAAATGTTCATATTCTTGTTTTATTTTATGTTTTAGGCCTCATAATCTACAGAATAGTATGGGTGATGGTGTATTTCGTCCCTTGAGTGCAACAAAGCATTGCAAAGCCTTGTTGCACTCAAGGGACAAATTTATCAATTTTATTAACTTGGGTAAAATATCAGACATAAACAATTTAATTTTTATTTTTTTAAGTTTACATTGGTTATAAAAAGAGAGGATGCCACAGGCAAAAGGACCATGCGGGAGGACCTGAGAAACAGATTTTTAATTTTTTTAGGCCTAAGGGGTTTTTTACTTACTGGCCTGTAAACAGGGTGGGCAGTTTCCACGATGACATCGTTCATCACATCTGTGTAATCCACATTTTAACTTCCCTCCACACACGAAATCACATGGGTGGTTTTCAGCCTGGAATAAAGCAAATCAACTGATATTCACATTTGTCTAAATCTATTCACATTTTTAATAGCAGCAGAAAATACAGATTCAACAAAAAAATAACAGTGGAAGAAGATACCCGGCTAAGAAAGGAAATAGAAGAATTTTGACAATCGAAGAAGATTTCACAATTATCAGTCCATTAAAGCCACTGGCAAAAAAGAAACAAAGAAATATAAATAAAACATCTAAATGCTCCTGACCACATCTCCACTTTGCCTCCTTGGATGCCTTTATCATCATGGCTGTGTCAGACATTTTGAATATACCTTTGGCAGGTGGTTAGCACCACAAGTGGTGAACATTTGGTACACCAAGCTACTTTGGGCATATTTTTTTTATAACATGATTGTCAGATTAATAAGAGTTTAAATGTTAACCCTTTACCCAACGAATCGGCCGCATCCGCCCACGTAATATGCAAATTCAGCAGTTGAAAAAATATTATTTTTCAAAAAATTTCAACAAAACCATATCATGTGACCCCTCGTTGGAACGAGCTCGTCGAGCTCGTTCCAATGAAGGGTCACATGATATGGTTTTGTTGAAATTTTTTTTTAAAATTTAAAAAAATGATATTTAAAATAATAAATTTTGATATCGTCTGCGTTGGGTAAAGGGTTAAATAAATGAATATTCACACATGCGAATCTGTTTTTGTTTACATGAGCACCGGTGGGTGGTACTTCTGCTGGCAATTTTATCGCTGAAATGAAACAGAAAACGAAACGCGTAAATTACGGGGCCTTTTTTCATTTTAATAACATAACATACTATTTCGAGTTATGGATGCTTTATTAACATGAGACAATACATGTTTCTTAGTCTTTGGTATCTTATGAGGTAACGTTATTTAAAAACATAATAAATAGTTTCATTTCACCCTTCACGAGGCGACGAGTGATAAATTTTGACAAGTTTGCATTCAAGGCGAGATCACCAAAGGTCAACTTGTATGTAGTTCCATTGTAGGTGTAAATTTTAACTACTGAAATCCCATTGCTGGCGTTTTCACAACGGTTGGTGTGTAAAGCTAAAATTTATGTCATAGGCTTTTCATATATAGTAGAATAGGTAATCATGGTATAAAAAGATATAAAGAACACTGACACTAGGGTCAAAAAGGGTTGCATAACCCAAAACAGTCTCAGGGCATCTTCAGCACACTAAAACCACCTTTTTCTTCTATAATTGCAAAAACTTGACCATTTAAACACCTTCAGCAAAGGAAATGTGAAGGCTCAGTGGTTAAGGCATTGGACATCAACCCAAAAGGTCCATGGTTCGATCCCCACTAAGGACAACTGCACTGTGTCCTTGGGCAAGGCACTTAATTCCAATTGCCCACGTGGGGGCACAGTGGCGCTGTAAATTTTCATTATTTTTTCATTTTTTGTCACTAAAACATAGGTTATGACCCCTCATTGGAACGAGCTCATCGAGCTCGTTCCAATGAGGGGTCATAACCCATGTTTTTGAGACAAAAAATGAAAATAATAACTATTCAAGAATTTTTTTTTGCAAGTGTCGTCTGCTTTTCATGTGAGGTAAAGGGTTAAAAAAAAAAACAATGAAGTCACCATTACACCCACATCAAAGCGTCTTCGTTATGCACACGGATACATGACACAATTGTTGATTGCATAATTCACTTGTGAAGTTATCGTTTATAATCAAACCCAGAAATCCCAGTAAATCACACTTTGGAAAGTAATAAATCCCAATTGCCCACAGTGGTGCTGTGTACTAAGGCGTGCTGCACGTTGATGCTGCACTTGTCTTCAACACTCCTTATGCAGAGTTAGTATGTTGGGAAGTCTGACAATTGCTTGTCTCTGCTTGGTGGTTCTCTTCGGGTACTCCAGCTATTATATTTATTTATTTATTGGTGTTTAATGTCACATACTTATGCACAATGGCTAATCACAACCGTGACAGTTTTATGGGTGGAGGAAGCCGGAGTACCAAGAGAGAACCACCGAGCAACGACGAGTAGCTGCCAGCTCTCCAACATCGTAACTCCGCATTGCAGCACAGGCAGGGTTAGATTATTTGAAGACATGCGCACCATCAACGTGTAGTATGCCTTAGTACACAGCGTCATCGTGCCCCCATGTGGACAATCGGGGTTAAGTACCTTGCCCAAGGACACAACACGGGAGTCTGAATCGATCGCTCAGATGGTCATCCATCCGAGGACTAACCGGGCTTGATGTTGCTTAACTTTGGTAATCTGTTGAGAACCGGTTACCGCAATGCCACCGCACCCCCTGGTGCTCCAGTTTCCTCCACCAGAAGAACTGTCTGACATGAGGTGACCCTGGCTGTCGAAAGTGTCATTAAAACCCCAATAATAAATAAGTACTTTCTGTAAAAAAATTTTAACATAATATTTACTTTATTTAGCCCTCTGTACATTGAACCTGAAGCAAAATGCAACATTTCCCATAAGCAAGGGTTCCTGCAAGGACTCATAAAAGTCAAGACTATTCAAGGCCACTTCTAAACATTTTTAAGCATGTTTCAGGGAACTACAATAGTCCAACTCAAGGATTTCCATTGATGACTTTCATTAATTATAGCATAGTTATTAAATGGGAGTAAATGAAACTATGTATTCAAAGTATTTAAGACACCAGTTGGAATTTGGGGTCTGTGACTGTTTTCTCTTCCGAACACCAAATTCAATCTTGTGTGTGACACCCGAGCCTATATATATGTAAGTGGACCACCAATGCAATGCACATTTTGATTTGGGCTGAAACGGCTGGCTCATTTTCACAACCGACTAACCGAGACACATTTTCACAACCGACTAACCGAGACCTATAACTGGTTAATATCCAGTTATCCGTAGCCATTATTTCACCGAAGCCTGCATAACTATAGTTGCAACTGTTTAGTGGATGACATTCTGAGCAACAGATAATGGACCTAAACAATGCAGGTCTCCAGAAATGGACTCAATATTTCTGAGATAAAAATTCATGAATGTGGATGGCTGAGACCAATATGCAGCCTTCATTAAATCTGTAATAGCAACACTATTTGCGTAAGCCCAAGATGTAGAAAGAGCTCTTACTTCATGAGCCGAAATCTTAAGCACAGACTGCTGAGCTGAAGATAGATTATCATAAGCAGTACGGATAGTTAATTGAATCCATCTAGCAATAGAATGGACCATAATGTCCTTTCTATTAGGCATCAGAGACAGAAAGAAGCGTTTTCGTCCCTTTCTGATAAACTGAGATCTTCGTTTATAAATACGTAAAGCTCTAACCGGACAGAGTAAAGGCCTATGCCCGTCTGAAGACGGAAGGGCCTTAATAACAATAGGTTCCGGATATTTATTAGGAGCCTGATTCTTAGCTAAAAATCCAACATTTGTAGTAAAGGTAATAGTGTTCCCGACACTACAATAGTGAGAATTGTCCACAGATAGTGCATGAAGCTCACTGACTCTTCTAGCAGAAGAGAAAGCTAAGAGAAATGCTGTCTTATAAGACAAGAATTTGAAATCTACTGTCCCAAGAGGCTCAAAAGGCTTTTCTTTTAGTTTAAGAAGAACCCAAGCTAAATTCCATTTAGGAATTAATCTAAGGGTTCTAGGTCTATTTATCGAGAAGTTTCTAACTAATTTAGATAAAGAGACATTAGATCCAATTTGTAAACTATCATGGTGTGCATAGGTATCTGATAACATAGACCTATAACCTTTAATAGTAACAGGCTGCAGTTTGATCTCGTCAAACAAGTATACTAGAAAGTTTGCAATGTCTGGTATGGAGGGATCAAAAATATCAACAGAATGATCCCTACACCAACGACGAAAGACCTTCCACTTAGCCGCATAGTTTAGTGAAGAGGAGGTCCTCCTACAGTTAGACATCGCGTCCACTGCTCGTCCTGTAAAATGCTTGCCATGCAAGAAGGACCGCACAACAGAAATACGTGAAGGTTGAGACCTTGCGCGTTGTGATGTACTTGACGTGATTTCCCCTGCGAAAGAAGATCCTCTCGTGAAGGAAGTTTTCGCGGTAAGTCCCACAGCAGACACCTGAGTAGATTTATCCACGGTCTCTGTGGAGACAGAGATGCTACCAATAGAATTTTGCATTGAGATTGTTTTATCTTTAGCAATATCTGCTGAATCAACGGCGCTGGAGGATACGCATATCCTATCATTCCGTCCCACGAGATCGATAGAGCATCTACTGCATATGCTCGGGGATCCGGACATGGAGACACATTCGTCTGCAACTGATTGTTGAGTTGTGTCGCAAATAAGTCTATCATTGGGCACTCCCATTGGTAGCAAATCTGATTGAATACCTGTTTGTTGAGAGTCCATTCTGACGGCAACAAGCGACCCTTCCGTGAAAGGGAGTCTGCTAATACATTCAGACGACCCGGAATATGACGGACCGAAAGTAGAACTTGGTGTTGTAGAACAAACAGAAGGATTCTTTCCGTTAAATTGAATAACGGAACGGAATGAGTGCCTCCCTGGTTCCGAATATACGCTACTACTGTCGTATTGTCGGACGGGATTTGGACATGTGCTTTCTGAATAATGCTCATCCAATGACGTAATGCAAGCCAAATTGACATCATTTCCTTGATGTTTATGTGCTTGCCTAGGAACTGCGGATCCCAAAGACCCTGGCACTTCGAATCCATTGGGATCAATGTTACACCCCAACCTGTTTGACTGGCATCCGTCATAATCGTAAAACTCGGATCCGGCAACTGCAGTGGGACTCCCTGAGTAAGCCACTGAATGTTTGCCCAAGTCTGAATCTCTTGTTTCACTTGATTTGACAAGAGAACGTCTATATCGAGCGAATGAATCTTTACACTCCAATTCTGAGTCAAGAAAATTTGGAGAGGATGAGTGCGTAACCGCCCCATCGGAATGAGATCCGCAGCGGCTCCGCACAGACCTATCAGTCTCATGAACTCTCTCGCTGTGACTTTGTCTGAGTGAAGACAATAGCGAGCGCAACAACTGATTAATTTCGCTCTGGTTAACGGCAGACGAACGAGATTGTTGTGCGTCTCGAAGCTCATTCCCAGATGAGTGAATGACTTGGACGGCACCAGATCCAACTTCTCCTCGTTTATTATAAAACCGAGATGTCAGAGTAATAGAAGCAGATTCTGCACGTCGTTCTGAAGCATTAACTCGTTGCCGTACCTCTGAAGAATGTCGTCCAGGTAGGCCGACGTTACCGCAGATGAATGAGCTTGGAAATATATCATTACCGAGTTCATTATTCGAGTGAAAGCCCAGGGCGCTAGGTTCAAACCGAAGCACATCGCTCGGAACTGATATACAACTCCTAGGACTGTGAAGCGTAGATACTTTCTGAATGTCGGATGTACCATGATGTGAAAGTACGCATCCTTGAGATCTATGCTTGTAGCATAGTCGTTCACTTGAATACTCGCTCTGACTGATCGAATTGTCTCCATATAGAACTTCGGAGCGACGATCAGCTTGTTTATCCAGCTCAGATCTATGACTGGACGGAACGAGCCGTCTGGTTTCGGAACCAGAAACAGATGGCTGTAGAAACCCAGTGATTCCTGGTCTTCTACGACCTCTACCACGTTCTTCTTTAGAAGAGACTGTACTTCTGATAAAAGCGCGTCTCTTTTCTGCAGATTCGACAGAAGCTGAGTCCATTTTGGACTTCGAGTTAATGAAGGCTTTCGTTTGAAGGATATTCTTAGTCCTTCCAAAATCACCCCTCGAACCCAGGGGTCGTCCGTAATTGACGCCCACTCGTTTATAAAACTCGATAATCTTCCGCCTACCGGAACACGATAGAGGTTCAAACCATCACCTCCTGGACCTGCGAGGCTTGCGGAAGGAGAAACTGCGTCCTCCACGACCCGAACCTCGCCCCGTCGACCTAGGGACGTCTGACCGGTAATCTCAGCCAGAAGAACGTCCTGCACGAGAGTCGCTGCCTTGACGGTCTCTAGAATAAGACCTAGAGGACGCATAGGAACCTCGATAGGAACTTCTCTTGGGCGTACTTGTCCCAGAAGTGCCTGTCTTACTCTTTTCTGCTGTATCCGGCTTTTTGGAAGCGGATTTGAAAAGCAGAGAATCCGAAGCTTTCTTAGTTATCTTATCATAGATTGCTGAAAGCTTGCCATCGAAGAGAAGCTCTCCGGAGACAGTTCTTCACCTTACCATCCACGCGCGTGGATGTAGCTAGGGCTGCATCACGTCTAACCAACTCCAGGTTTGCCACTGAAAGGGCGGAGTTATACGTGGAATAAGCTACTGCCCTTGAAAGAAGTCTTAATGAGGATTGTATATCCTGGAATTCTTTCCCTTGCAGACGTAATGATAACGCCTTAGTAAGGTGATCTGCGTATGATAAGGCGTCTAAGTTAACTCTGTTAGACATTATTGTCGTTTCCAACATCGTGGTTGGAATTGACATAGACGACGGTATAGACAATTCCAAGTCTTCAGCCTCGTCGTCTAGACGCAGAGGAACTCTCGGTATGCCCTGTCCTGCCGTTTCGAATTCATTCCTTGAATTGATGAAAGGCAGATTTAGGGCATTTGCGGATAAGAAACCAGACTTGCCCGTTTTGGTAGCAAGCTTATAAATAGCGTCATTCAATAATTCAAATGTTCTTGTGACCTTATTGGACTGTGTCGGAAACTCAGGGACAATGTCCCTGAACTGATCAAAAAATTTTGTGTCCAATGACACTATCAGTCTCTTATCCGGCATCGCAGCATTCTGGTCCGATGGAACAACCTCTGGAAGGTAATGCCGGATAAAATCTACGGCAGCTTTATGTTGTTCCGAAAAGGGAAAGCTCCAAATCCTCCGAATCCCTTTCGCCATCCTGTCGGACCCTATGAAGTTCTCGGTTGTCCGTACCCGATGCTTTGGCGGAGCGTACCGACCCAGCGTCGTCGGATAATTCCTGATCCGACAGAGATTCTGTCGTTTGCTGGGATGCTGTGATAAGTTGTGCTATTTGGGATAGCACGTCCGTCACTGAGGCCTGTGGAGTAGCGGTCTTACGTTGCTTTGCCGCTGGAAGCTCTGTGTACGTTGACTCCTGCATACTTCTTTTATGCGAACGTCCGGAGTCTACAGGCCTCGTGTCCCTGGCTACCGGATGGCGTGACCTGGTCGCCGTGGAATCCCTGATCGGTGAAGCTGGCTGGATATCCGTGGTCACGTAGCCAAGGTGCGGTCGTGTGCGCTGCCGTGAGGATGAGGAAGCCTTATCGACAGTTTCTCCGGACTGTCTATATAATGGAGCGTCCCGAGCGGCGGATGTATGCTCTGAATGCGAAATGTTTTGTACCAGATGTTGTACGAGAGAGGGATCTCTCTCGCTCGCAGCCCGGATGGACCTGGAGCTAGGAACCGGACTAATAGGCTTCCTCCGTTCTCTCCTCTGATCCGTCGTCACTGGGTGTGCACTTTGTCTTATTATAGTGCTCGCATCACCCAAATCTCCTTCCTGGACCGCAACAGACGAACCCGGCTGCCGAGCCATTCGATGAATCGTCGCTACACCGGGCGAGTACTCGCACCAACCCCTGAAAACAAGGATACATAATAACATGATCCATTAATATAGAAAAAATAATTGAAATCAAAAAAATTTTTTGAAAAAATATTTTTTCAGAAAAGCCCAAGTTTCTGAAAGTAACGTTGAGCCCCAATGGATCCCAAAAAGCCTAAGTGTGGACAAAAATTTTTAAAATATTACAAAAAAATTAATGCAACACTTGCGTACAATAATAATGTATCTTGTTATGATTAAGCTAATACAAAGACAAGAAAATCCCTCTCAACAGAACCGTTGTCAATGTAAACAAGAAGTGTATAAACACCAGAAACATGACTCCAGGCACTGATAACCAAGGTCCGAAATCAGTTACCAATAACACACTATCTGATGCAAAACAGAGACTTCCAGGGAAGAAACTGCAGAACATCAGATGATAGATGCAGAACACTATGCCTAAACACCCATGGGTGAGGACGTAAACATGGGGAAAAGAACAGAATTCATTCTGTTACCCAGCTAAAACTCCCAAGAAATTTTAGTAATAATATTACAGAAAATATGCCAAAAGCATGGGAGAATAGCAAGGGGGGACTTAAAGGAAAGGGAGAGAGGAAACACTGAACAAGCAGTGTAACTTTACAGCAAGAATGACAACAACAGGCCCATATATAATATGCGGAAAAATTTAAAATTTGTCTACTTACCACACAACATGTCTGATTGCATTTATGTCTACCACAAGTTCGCTTCTTTGTGCACCTTCTCTCACAGGTAAAGGGATTCCCTGCTGTAAAACAAACACTCTCTTAAAAATTTGAAAGAAATTTCTTCAAAAGTCTGTTATCCACAAAAAGTGAAATGGTTTCAATTCCACTGTACATGGTTACCTATACCAGAGGCAACAACTTGATAGTAATAAAGGTTTGGTGAAAAGACTCCAGGTCGACTACAAAAAGCACTGGAAACTTTTGAAACAAAAATGTCTAAAATTTCAGCTGGAAAGTCTTCCAAATATTTGGGTATTATGTATGTGAACACATCAAATATTTCTAAGGTTGTTGTGAAAAAGAAATATATTTATGGTTGGAAAAGAGAACACTGCCACATCCTTCTAAAAAAAAGCATTATTTGTATACTGCTAAAATGGTGGATAATTTAATCTCATCATGATACCTCTTTTTTATAGCAGTTCACTTTTCAAATATGTCATTTAATTACAAATAGTTACAACCCTAGCTGTTGAATGTCTTGTGAAACCCAAATTGGCTGGAGATTTTTGTAGATTTTTTTGACAATTTTGACAGTCCACGTCTTGTGGCTTTGCATTTGTTTCTTGGAAAGTCTTGGTTGCCTATATATGTTGAGTTGGGAGTTATTGTTGGAAATGAAAATTACATTTTCTGGAGGATTGGATCGTGATTAACACCCTCATGCTGTTGTTGGATATTAAATTTTCCCCATGCAAATTCAACGGATTTTTTTGCTAATGACTTCTTGAGAACATTGTAGATGAAATTTAAATTTCACAGCAGTCATGACTAGAGTTGATGAAAAATATCTTGAAAATTTATTTATTTATTTACTGGAGTTTTAACAACACTTTCAACAACCTAGGTCACCTCGTATCGAACAGGTTAACGAGTGGAGGAAGCCTGAGTACCCAAAGAGGACCACTGAGTAATGGCGAGCAACTTACAGACTCCCCAACATCCTAAATCCACACAAGCAGGGTTAGCATTGCTTGAAGACAAGTGCACCATCGACAGGCAGTATTCCTTAGTACAAAGCGCAACCATCCCCCTCCCCCCCACCCCCCTCCCCCACCCACTACCTGGGAAAACAGGATTAAGTGCCTACCCAACACAACACAGTTACACCTGGTGGTGAATCTCTCAGTCTGAAGTCCAGTGCAATATGTATTCACTCAACTCAATATTCCTGGCATCATGACTGTGAAAAACTCACAAAACAACATGCAATATGGTTGTCACTTCTTGTAAAACTAAGTGAATGGAAAGATTTCAGAGATTAGATCAACTTTAATCTGAACAAGAACAGAACTATTCTCTGAAATCTCCATTGAAGGAACTGATTGATCTATCTCCAAATGGATGCTTTGTTATTAGTTTACACCTGTTACTTTAATTATCCTGCCAGGCACAAAAATGATCTGATATACACATGATATTTTGAATAGTGACGGACCACCCTTTAAACAAACATTTCGTCGACTGAGAGATGGATTTCCTCAACTTGATGTCAAGCTGTATATACAGTACAAGTCAAAAAAAGTTGTAGGACAACTTCTATAAACTATGTCTTTCGCCTCCTACACTGATAAGACCAGAAGCTGACATCATTTTCTGGAAAGCTCTTGAGATTCTGTCATATTCTGATCTTATCAGGCGTAGCAGTATACTTAAGTTTATTGTGGTTATGCTACAACTTATTTTGATTTGTACTGTAGGCATTGTATACTCGCCCAAAACAGAAAGTGTGCATTGCAGAAATTGATCAAACTCCAAAAAAATAATTTCGTAGGTGTAAAGAGTGTTAACCTGTTCATGAATAAGTTATATTGAACACAAAAACAGCTTTCCCCATTAAAATTGCATTAAAGTTAAATGACGTGCTGCACGTTTGTGAAAAGGCATGTTTTGCACAGGGAGAGTCTGAAAATTCATGCAGCAGTGTGAATCCTTGGGTATTTAAACACTAAAGTAAGGCCTTCCTATATCGTTCACATTCAAACTTGCGTGCGCTACTGTTAAAACTACTCCACATTAGCATGCCAAGATTGACAATGAATCAACGTCTCCTTGCCCTGGGTATGATTAGAGCTGGCAGAACACACAGAGAGCTTGCCCAGCATTTGAACTGCCACCGTAACACTGTAGACAGGCTAGTCCATCGACATGCACAACATGATGACGTTCGAGACCGACCCTGCTCCGGGAGACCCTGAGTTACCAACCCTGCACAAGATCGGTATATCCGTGTTGTCCACTCCGGAACCGGCAACAAACGGCAACAACGACAGCCAGGAACATCCCTGAGACGGATACATCCTCAAACAGTAATCAACTGGCTGAGAGAATATGGCTTACATCCTCGAAGACCTGCAATTCGTCCGATTTTGACGTTACGTCATCGTCGTGCTCGACTGCAGTGGTGTAGACAACATCTCAGGCATCCCTTACACTGGTGGCGACGGGTTTTATTCACAGATGAATGTCGTTTCCATCTTTCATCATCAGATGGCCGCCAGAGAGTGTACAGACGTCGAAACGAACGCTACGCTGATCCATGTGTCGTGGAGCGAAACCGTTATGGGGGAGGGTCTCTCATGGTGTGGGGTGGCGTCACTGCCCGTAACAGAACTGAGCTGGTCATTATTGATGGCAATCTCAAAGCAGCCAGATATCGTGATGAAGTGCTTACACCTGTTGTTGTCCCATTTCTGCAATGTCACGGCCCCGGCGTCATTCTACAGCATGACAATGCCCGACCCCAAGCAGCTCGTGTTGTTCAACAGTATCTGCAGCAACAACAAGTGGATGTTCTTCCCTGGCCCACAAATTCGCCCGATATATCTCACCCATTGAGCACGTATGGGACGAAATGAAACGTCAGCTACGCTGGCTTGCCCATGCACCGTCAACACTTGTGGAACTCCAAAGACAGCTTATCAGAATATGGAACAACATCCCACAACACTTCCATGCTAACTTGTTCACTTCCATGAGGCATAGATGCACAGCAGTAGTCGATGCAGACGGAGGGCATACCAGATATTGAGTGTGTGACTTTTGTGCTGGACCCTTAGTGTCTTTGATTCTCCATGGCACCAAGAGTATTCGTCGTAGCGTAATGAAATTTCTCGTGTTGATCAAAAATTGATTCATCTGTGATTGAATAAAATTTCCATGAATGAAAATGATATATATCTTTTTTCCGTGTTTTTTTTTAGCATGCACACTTTCTTTTTTGGGAGAGTATATATAAGCAGCCAATATTTGCAAAGAAACAACTGACAAGGTATTTAGAATGTAAGTTGCAAGTCTACTCAACGGAGAATTCAGAGAATACTTCTGAATTCTAGGGGCACCTGTTATTTGAGTACAAAAAAACTGATAAAATTAAATTGAACTTTTCAGTGTTAGGATGAAAACTCGCCATTTACATGATGAAGAAAACCCAGCAGTGTGGACACATACACTGTTTGGAATGCGACAAATGGAATTTGGAAAAGAGTAGTCCTGAATTCAGATAATTCCCATGTTGCTCATCCACAACTTATCATAATCTGGGAATACTCATATCCAGATTCAGTTTTGTCACACTGCTAACTCAGGCTTGTCATTTTGAAAATTGCAGGAGGACCATTATGGTTTGCCTCAAATCACCACTGGAGGGCCATTTTGGGTTCACATAAAATGACCTCAGGAGGGTCATTTTTGAATTGCGGGGGTCATTTTGTTTCAGCCTGATGGGTAGACAACTAATATCATTTTAAGGTACAGTACGTGGAGAGTGGATTGTAACTAAACTAAACTATAACTTTCAAATTTTATACATACTGACAAAAAACACAAGCAATGTTTCAGCCAATGGACCTCCGGGTTTAACCCGGAGGTCCATTGGTTGAAACTTTGCCTGTACTTGTTATGCTTTGCAACAAATTTGCAATGTATTGCTTGGGTAGAATCTCCACTCTGTGGGTGATTTAGTGATAATACACTCTCCACCTACTGTACATGGTTTGTGTAATTATGATGCATGTCATCACATAATGTGTATTTGGAAAGTTACTCACTGTCTCTAGGTGACTGCGTGGATGACACACTATAAACTTCACAAACTGCACTTTTGTTACATGTACCTCCTTCAATCCGCAAAAATTGCCGTTTGAGGCGGCTGATTTTGAGGTGCCTTCGACTGAATTAATGGGCCGCAGAAATCGGAGTTAGGCAGACGTTTACCATCTACGGAATTTTGAACTCAGGCGGGCGATTGCAGCCCGGGCCGATCACCCGCCTCAAAATGACAAGCCTGGCTAACTATTCATCAGGTAGCAGGCCTGGAAATAACCCACGAACAACCATTTGGGATATGCGGGGGTTATGACAATTGTGAAATATGCGAACGAACTGCAGGTTACGACAAAATAAAATGAAAAATATTACAATAAAATGAAATTCCTAGACTGGCATGTTTTTCCTGTCAGTCCCAAGAAAGTCTTGGGACTAGCTCGACTCACTGGTTGTGTATTGCATCCACATGAGTAGAACAGCATGCCATTTATGTCTTTAACCGAATTTTTGCCACAATAAATAACAACAACTAACACGAGATTGTGCATTAGTTGTTGCTATTTATTACGGCAGAAATTTGGTTAACCCTTTACCTAACATAAAAAGCAGATGACACTTGCAAACAAAAATTCTTGAATAACTAATTTTTTTCACAAAAACATAGGTTATGAACCCTCGTTGGAACGAGCTTGACGAGCTCGTTACGAGGGGTCATAACCTATGTTTTTGAGACAAAAAATGAAAAAATAATGAAAATTAATTGGCGATTTTTTTTAGAATAGCGTAGGGCTGCAACGATATGCCTCACTCACGATATGTATCGCAATTTTTTTTCACGATACAATTTTTCACGATACATTACATGCAGTACATTGAGAGTGAATTATCAGCAATAAAAGGCCCACAAACTGCACAGAGTCCAACTTTCATTTGACCAGAAACATCTAATTTCTTTTTTAGTGCTTGAGAAACACAAATGAGTTTCAGCCAATGGACCTCTGAGAGTCTGGGTTCAATTCAGAGATGAGAGGTCGGTTGCCTCAATCTATGCCTATAATTTACACAGAGTTGATATTTTACTGAAATACAATTGAACAAAGGGAAATATAAGTTGGAAAAGCACAAAATAGACTTGTTGGGCCTGAAAATGCAACTTCTTACTACATCATGCTGACCTGGAAGTGTATCGTTTTGTATCAAGATACACATAAAAGACACGATACACGTATCATGAACAAATGTGTTGCGATGCATTGAAATTGCGATGAATCGTTACAACCCTAGAATAGTGCTGTCCAGTTCTGGTCGTTACGTTGGGTAAAGGGTTAAGACGTAAGCAGCATGGCTAGCGTAGTAAAATACAGAAGGCAGAAAAGCACCACAACACATTATCTCTATAGATTACCAACATGATATTTAGTGTAACCTACTAACGAGTTGTGATATAAGCTGTTTATTTCCAGGAATGAGGTTGCATTAAGTTCATGGAATAGAAACAACACATTATGCTCGCTCTTTTTCATGTGATATACTTTATCTTCCAGCCATTAGATTTGCAACTGTCCAATCTGATTTCTGTATGTTATTCAAATTACATTTATATGGATGACTGGTGTGGTTTCATTTCACAAGAAATATTTTGAGCAAAAACCAACAGCAACACTCGTCATGGCTAAATACGTCCATTGAGCAATTCAAGTTGTAGCAATTTCTCTTCTGAGAGCAGTGAAAAATATACAAGTTCACTTGGCTATAACACTGAAAGGGTTAATCGGATGAGCCTCCAAAGCGCAGATGCACAGGTTCCTATTGTGGTTATTATTCATACAAAGTTTAGAGACAATCAATTAAAACACGACTGAGAAAAGCACCGGACACAAATGGAATTTACTTTAGAGAGCAGTGAAAGTCCATAGGGCCCTAACTTTGGAAAGGTTAATCTCATCGTCCCCAAAATGACAAGTGCACAGGTTCCTAGTGTGGTTATCATTCATGCCCTGTTTGGAAAAGATTGGTTGAAAGACAATTGAGATACTTCCAGACAAAAAAAAGCTTACAGATGGATTGATGGATGGACGGATAAACCAAACACATAATATGTCCCGTTTTTCAACAGCCATATAGAAAGTGGAAAGTCATTTTGGATTTACTCACAACACAAGCTGGTAAAGCAAAACTTACTGATAAACTGTTTGGCTTCTGCACACGTAAATTGTTTTTCAAAAGCACCACATCTACACCGCAGTGAAGTATTGCCATCACATCCTCCACACTGACCTTCATGGCATTTTAATTTACATCGATGTATATTCTCTGTAATAAAATTATTGAATTGTGGGTTACTCAACATACATCTACAGAGACTGCTACAGCCAGCAGATCAGGCATGTCCACCGGTACCTGTACCACCGCCGGTTCCCTCATGCTTCAACTGGTACCGGTACTGAAGCTTTTGCCCCGCTGGTACAGAAGGTTATCCATTTTGACTTTTCAAATGTGGCATCAAAGACAATGAAAGTGACGCCATCGGTTACTTCAAAGAAATTATTCTGCGGTGACATCAAAGTAATCATAAAGCACGATTTTTGTGCTTGATGATTACTTTGATGTCACTGACTCGCTGCAAAATAATTGTATGACGCCAACTTTGTCTTTGCGATCTTGGGGACTGGGTCGTTTTAACCCTTTACCCAATGCAGACGATATCAAAATTTATTATTTTAATTATCATTTTTTTAAATTTTTCAAAAAATTTCAACAAAACCATATCATGTCACCCCTCGCTGGAACGAGCTTGTTCCAACGAGGAGTCACATGATATGGTTTTGTTGAATTTTTTGGAAAAATAATATTTTTTCAACTGCTGAATTTGTGGGCGATTCGTTGGGTAAAGGGTTAAATGTGAATTTCTCCCATCTGATTGTGATATGTCACCCAATTGTTGACTTGTCCTGTATCAGTACCGGTTTCGTCGGGACAGACTCTATCCCGTTCCAGTACTGGTTATGTTGGTACCGGCGGTACTTTGACCTCAGGATGCCCCCACGGATCAACATGGGGACTGCAATGCCAAAATGGTCCGAAAAGATCAGAGAAGAGAGATGTTCATATGAATTTGTTGGAATTTGAATTTGGGGATCTCTTCATGTGCAGCTTGCATGTGGGCCCCTGTTGTGTTCAGCGGACAGCTGTAATGCTCTCACATCAGCCTCAAAACAGAACAAATCGAGACTAGACTATTATTATGGAAAGAGGAGAAACATCAGGCCTTCATGGTGTAATGCCACAAGAGTTTTTGTATCAATTCTGTCAAGATCTTTAACCCTTTACCCAATGCAGACAATATCAAAATTTATTATCTTAAATATCAGTTTTTTTAAATTTTACAAAAACTTTCAACAAAACCATATCATGTGACCCTCTCACTGGAATGAGCTCAATGCTCATGCTATTTTAGTAGCAGTGACCTTGACCTTTGGTCAAAAATCCTAAAAATTTGTAGGGTTCTTCCTCTCCCATGAGGGTAACAACCCAATCCTTAAATTTGTGGAACCTGCACTGAATAGATCTAAAGTTATCACCCAGAAACAAAGTGTTTATGTCCATATGGGTGCCCACCTGATTTCATCAAACTATTATTCGAGTTTGCCTTAGCATTTACTTATGATACCATGAGCTCTGACGCACAAGAGTAGATAGAGAGTTGATATCTGCAATCCAGGATGATGACCAAATCCCTCTTAACCCTTTACCTAATGTTAACCCTTTACCCAACAAATCGCCTGCAACTGCCCACATAATATGCAAATTCAGCAGCTGAATATTATTTTCGAAAAATCTCAACAAAACCATATCTTGTGACCCCTCTTTGGAACGAGTCGTCGAGCTCATTCCAAAGAGGGGTTACATGATATGGTTTTGTTGAAATTTTTTTAAAACATTTAAAAAATATTTGAAATAGTAAATTTTGAAATCATCTGTGTTGGGTAAAGGGTTACCGGCCAGCGCCATTGAAAAAAATTGCTCTTCAATTTTCAGTATTTTTGTCATTTTTTGCCTCACAATCATAGCTTATGACCCCTCATTGGAATGAGCTTGTTCCAATAAGGGGGTCATAAGCTATGTTTTTGAAGCAAAAATGCTAAAAATTAGTTACCGTATTTACTCTATGTATTGGGACACTCTATGATTTGGGACACACATTTTTTCCAGAAAACTATATTTTTTTATGCTCCAAAGTTTGGGACATTCAGGAGATTTGTTTCCAGTTGGCCCATCGCTAGTAGCGGACGACACTCATAAAAAAAATTCTTGAGTAACTAAAAAGTTTCATTTTTTGCTTCCAAAACATAGCTTATGATCCCTCATTGGAATGATCGCAATGCGATCGTTCCAATGAGGGATCATAAGCTATGTTTTGGAAGCAAAAAATGAAAATATAAAAAAAATTGGACGGCGATTTTCATATATAGTGATGGAAAAGGAATCACACACAACTTTATTCAGTATCAAATCAAGACCAGGCTGTGTTCTTTTCCCATTTTCTAAGAATTGGGACACCTGTGAAAATAATTATTTTTAGCTGTCCCAATACATAGAGTAAATACGGTATTCAATAATTTTGTTTGCAAGTGTCGGTACAGGGTTAACTGAATACTCCTCTTAACTGAATAATTTTCATGGGCAAAGTGGCTATTCAATTAATAAGGTTCCACTGTACTGTCTGGCTTTCTAGTAGAAACGTTACAATAGACATTACCTTCTGTACTACATGGCAGTAAACGATCGCAAATATTAGAACATGTTGGAATGGTATCTGTACATGACTGTCTTGGTTTCTCTTCCAGTTGTTTCAATTCCACTTTACCACATGGACAACTGGTCACAACTGCTGGTAATAAGGTACATTGTTCACACTCTCCACTGTGACATATTTTAGAACATTTATGATGACCACAACTCAATAGTCTGTAAAAATCAAAATAAAAAATTAGCCAACACTATATCGCAAATAATATTCAACAGTAATTTAAACAAGAGGCCCCACGTGGCCTTAATCGCTCACCTGACAAAGTGACTCTAAGAAGTATTTTAGGTCACCTTCACCATGTCATGCCTCATCAACATTAACTGGTTGAGTGATAGATTTTGTTTGAAGTTCAACATTTGTTACCTAAAATTAGTTTTATTTAAAATCATTGGTGTGTGGCCAATCTCCAATGATTTTTAATAAAGCAAATTTATCTCTGCAGACAAACTGGTTTAGCATGAAGCACAAACAAGGAATGTGAAGAGATAGCCTTGGACATCTCTCCCCAACTGTGGATATCTTCCATGTGCTACATGTATATATTTGCATGCAAGAAAACAAAAATTTTCACAAATTTTATTTTTTTTTATCATCATTGGAACAAGCTCAAACAGCTTATTCCAATAGGGGTATGGGAAGATCAGGTATATTTTTGAGACAGAAATGTGAATATATAAATAATGGTGTTTTTTTGTGAATGATGCTGGAGAATTTTGCGTAAAGATATGGTAAATGGTTTGTTCTAGATACAGAATGATGCAAAAGTATTTAAATTTGATTAGGCAAGTTGTTCCTATAATGCATTTAAAAATTGAAGTAACTGTTTTTTTGCTGACGAACTTTTAGATGTGTGTGTCTGTGTTTGTGTGTGTGTGTGTGTGTGTGTGTTTGTGTGTGTGTGTGGGGGGGGTAAGAGTGTTCTTGCAAACAAAATTCCTGAATAAATGGAAAATTTTATTTTTTGTGTGAAAGACATAGTGCGTGAATGTTGATTGGAACAAGCTTAGAGAGCTCATTTTAATGTGAAGTCATAAAGCTGTGTTTTACGTACGAAATTCTGGAATAACTAAAAAAATTGCTTTTTTGACTCAAAAAGCATGGTGTGCGACCTCTCATTGGAATGAGCTCAAAAAGCTCATTCCAATGGGGTATTTACAAGCGATAAGTACATGTATGTTTAAGAGACAAAAATTAAAATTTGAATAGCGATTTTTACGAAGAATGCTGACAAGTTTTGGCAGTTATGCTGGTAAAAAGGTAAGATATGCAAAGTGGTTGTTTTTTAGAGGCGACATTTAATTAAGGGGAATTAACCCTTGATTACTGAGGTAACTTCTAAAAGTACTGAAATTTCATGAAGCAATGTGAATAACAGACAACAGTTGCCTAAAAATTTCATGAATAACTAAAATTTTTATTCCTTTGTCTCGAAAACATGGCATATGACCTTTGTTGGAATGAGCTGAATGCGTGTGTTCCAATGAGGGGTCATAAAATTTGAACGAAGATTTGTGTGAATAATGCATTAGTACTGCTAGATTTGGGTAAACGGTTCACCCTGGATACCACCCCTTCTATAATAGATCTTTTCTGCAAATTTTGTCTAAGATTCTATCAACTTTACAAATAAATACGTTCATGAATCATAGTCAGATCCACCCTACAATGTTGCATACCAAATATCAAAAGATTCTGCCTGCTGGATCTGGAGAAGAAGATTTTTTAAGAAATATGCCTGAAATGCACTAAGTTAAAATTTGGGCTCCTATACGGAGCCCAAATATAAACCCAGGGGGCCGATTTGAACAAACTTGAATCAGATCCACCCCACAATGTTGCTTACCAAATATGAAAAGATTCTGAAGCTGGATCTGGAGAAGAAGATTTTTTAAGAAATTTGCCTGAAATGCACTAAGTTCGAATTCGAGCTTCTATAGTGAGCCCAAATATGAAACTAGGAAGCCGATTTGAACAAACTTGAATCAGATCCACCCCACAATGTTGCATACCAAATATCAAAAGATTCTGCCTGCTGGATCTGGAGAAGAAGATTTTTTAAGAAATTTGCCCGAAATGCACTAAGTGCGAATTCGGGCTTCTATATTAAGCCCAAATATGAATCCAGGGGGCCGATTTGAACAAACTTGAATCAGATCCACCCCGCAATGTTGCATACCAAATATGAAAAGATTCTGCCTGTTGGATCTGGAGAAGAAGATTTTTGAAGAAATTTGCCTGAAATGCACTAAGTGCGAATTCGGGCTTCTATATTAAGCCCAAATGTGAATCCAGGGGGCCGATTTGAGCAAACTTGAATCAGATCCACCCCGCAATGTTGCATACCAAATATCAAAAGATTCTGCCTGCTGGATCTGGAGAAGAAGATTTTTGAAGAAATTTGCCCGAAATGCACTAAGTTTGAATTCGAGCTTCTATAGTGAGCCCAAATATGAATCCAGGGGGCCGATTTGAACAAACTTGAATCAGATCCACCCCGCAATGTTGCATACCAAATATCAAAAGATTCTGCCTGCTGGATCTGGAGAAGATGATTTTTTAAGAAATTTGCCTGAAATGCACTAAGTTCGAATTCGAGCTTCTATAGTGAGCCCAAATATGAATCTAGGAAGCCGATTTGAACAAACTTGAATCAGATCCACCCCACAATGTTGCATACCAAATATCAAAAGATTCTGCCTGCTGGATCTGGAGAAGAAGATTTTTTAATAAATTTGCCCGAAATGCACTAAGTTCGAATTCGAGCTTCTATAGTGAGCCCAAATATGAATCTAGGAAGCCGATTTGAACAAACTTGAATCAGATCCACCCCACAATGTTGCATACCAAATATCAAAAGATTCTGCCTGCTGGATCTGGAGAAGAAGATTTTTTAATAAATTTGCCCGAAATGCACTAAGTCCGAATTCAGGCTTCTATATTAAGCCGAAATATGAATCCAGGGGGCCGATTTGAACAAACTTGAATCAGATCCACCCCACAATGTTGCATACCAAATATCAAAAGATTCTGCCTGCTGGATCTGGAGAAGAAGATTTTTGAAGAAATTTGCCCGAAATGCACTAAGTTTGAATTCGAGCTTCTATAGTGAGCCCAAATATGAATCCAGGGGGCCGATTTGAACAAACTTGAATCAGATCCACCCCGCAATGTTGCATACCAAATATCAAAAGATTCTGCCTGCTGGATCTGGAGAAGATGATTTTTTAAGAAATTTGCCTGAAATGCACTAAGTTCGAATTCGAGCTTCTATAGTAAGCTCAAATATGAATCTAGGGAGCCGATTTAAACAAATTTGCATCAGATCCATCCCACAATGTTGCATACCAAATATCAAAAGATTCTGCCTGCTGGATCTGGAGAAGAAAATTTTTTAAGAAATTTGCCTGAAATGCACTAAGTTCGAATTCGAGCTTCTATAGTGAGCCCAAATATGAATCTAGGAAGCCGATTTGAACAAACTTGAATCAGATCCACCCCACAATGTTGCATACCAAATATCAAAAGATTCTGCCTGCTGGATCTGGAGAAGAAGATTTTTTAATAAATTTGCTTGAAATGCACTAAGTTCAAATTTGGGCTCCTATACTGAGCCCAAATATAAACCCAGGGGGCCGATTTGAACAAACTTGAATCAGATCCACCCCACAATGTTGCTTACCAAATATGAAAAGATTCTGCCTGCTGGATCTGGAGAAGAAGATTTTTTAAGAAATTTGCATGAAATGCACTAAGTTCAAATTCGAGCTTCTATAGTGAGCCCAAATATGAATCTAGGAAGCCAATTTGAACAAACTTGAATCAGATCCACCCCACAATGTTGCATACCAAATATCAAAAGATTCTGCCTTCTGGATCTGGAGAAGAAGATTTTTTAAGAAATTTGCCTAAATGCACTAAGTTCGAAATCGGGCTCCTATACTGAGCCCAAATATGAACCCAGGGGGCCGATTTGAACAAACTTGAATCAGATCCACCCTACAATGTTGCATACCAAATATCAAAAGATTTTGCCTGCTGGATCTGGAGAAGAAGATTTTTTAATAAATTTGCTTGAAATGCACTAAGTTCAAAATCGGGCTCCTATACTGAGCCCAAATATTAACCTAGGGGGCCGATTTGAACAATCTTGAATCAGATCCACCCCACAATGTTGCTTACCAAATATGAAAAGATTCTGCCTGCTGGATCTGGAGAAGAAGGTTTTTTAAGAAATTTGCCTGAAATGCACTAAGTTCGAATTCGGGCTTCTATAGTAAGCCCAAATATGTATCCAGGGGGCCGATTTGAACAAACTTGAATCAGATCTACCCCGCAACATTGCATACCAAATATCAAAAGATTCTGCCTGCTGGATCTGGAGAAGAAGATTTTTGAAGAAATTTGCCTGAAATGCACTAAATTCGAATTCGAGCTCCTATAGTGAGCCCAAATATGAATCTAGGGAGCCGATTTGAACAAACTTGAATCAGATCCACCCTACAATGTTGCATACCAAATATCAAAAGATTCTGCCTGCTGGATCTGGAGAAGAAGATTTTCAAAGAAATTTGCCTGAAATGCAGTAAGTTCAAATTTGGGCTCCTATACTGAGCCCAAATATAAACCCAGGGGGCCGATTTGAACAAACTTGAATCAGATCCACCCCACAATGTTGCATACCAAATATCAAAAGATTCTGCCTGCTGGATCTGGAGAAGAAGATTTTTAAGAAATTTGCCTGAAATGCACTAAGTTCGAAATCGGGCTCCTATACTGAGCCCAAATATGAACCCAGGGGGCCGATTTGAACAAACTTGAATCAGATCCACCCTACAATGTTGCATACCAAATATCAAAAGATTCTGCCTGCTGGATCTGGAGAAGAAGATTTTTTAATGTTTTTCCCATTGCCTACAGTGTTAAAAAGTGCTGACTCAGCACTTTTTCAAAGTCCCGAAACTGTACCCTATGATAAAACCGATGGCAATTTTTTTTTACCAATCCTTTCTGTTGGTCCTAAGGAAGCTGCACACCAAATAAAAATTCTCAGTGCCGTGCAGTTTTGGAGATATGGGCGTTTTAAATTTTTTCTATTTTTAGCTCCTGCGGTTCCCACGGGGCTGCGGGAAAAATTTTTTTTGCATAAATCAAGTACTCATGACCCAATAAGCCCTCACAAAAAATTTGGTTCAAATCAGCCTCTCGGTTTGGAAAATAGAAATTTTGGGCGGGGCAAAAAATTTTGCCCCTCTCATAACAACGCCAAGTATAGCCCCACAAACTTCTCTTGAACAAATCTGAGTCTACACCTCAAAAGGAAGCTGCACACCAAATATCAAGTCTCTGCTACTGCTGGTTCATGAGAAGAAGATTTACAAAGATTTTGGTGCCCCTTGGGGGCGTGGCACCACCCAGGAGGAGGGGCAACTTCATTTGAACAAATCTGAATTGGCATTAGGTAATAAACATTTAGCCAACATTTGAATAAAATTGGGCTAGTGGTTTAGGAGGAGAAGTCGATAATGTAAAGTTAACGCCGGACGGACGACGACGGACGGACGACGGACGCCGGACAGAAAGTGATTAGTAAAGCTCCCCTTGAGCTTCGCTCAGGTGAGCTAAAAATCATATTCGACAAAAACAACTAAAATTTAAACACTACATGCATAACAGAGAAAAAAAGAAACTGTGAGGCTTGTGCTTCTGATTAAATAGAGAGTAATCGCTTGACTGGACTGGTTACGTGGAATAATTCATGAGAGGTGAGGGATGTTGTACAAACACGAGGGCGCAAATGCGCTCGAGTGTTTTACAATATAGTCCCTGGCCTCGAAAGAATTATTTCACGTAAACCAGTCCAGTCAAGCGATTATTCTGTTTATTATTTTTCATTATGAACGATAATAAAATTATTTAATGCTTTACCTAATGTAACGGCCAGCGCGATTCTCAAAACTTGCCAATTAATTTTCATTAATTTTTCATTTTTTGTCTCTAAAACATAGGTATTGACCCCTCATTGGAACGAGCTCGTCGATATCGTTCCAATGAGAGGTCATAACCTATGTTTTTGCGACAAAAAATTAAAATAATAGTTATTCAAGAATTTTTTTTCCAAGTGTTGTCTGCTTTTCATGTTAGGTAAAGGGTTAAATAACGCTTTACCTAATGTAATGGCCAAAAACGACCAGCGCTATTCTCAAAACTCACCAATTAATTTTCATTGTTTTTTCATTTTTTGTCTCTAAAACATAGGTTATGACCCCTCATTGGAACGAGCTCGTCGAGAGAGGTCATAACCTATGTTTTTGAGACAAAAAATTAAAATAATAGTTATTCAAGAATTTTTTTCCAAGTGTCGTCTGCTTTTCATGTTAGGTAAAGGATTAAAAAAAAAGCAAAAAAAAAAAAGAATGATGTCCCTATTACACCCACAGCAAAGCGTCTTCGTTTGCGCGCGCGGATACATGACACAATTGTTGACTGCACAATTCACTTGTGAAGTTATCTTTATAATCAAAGCCAGAAATCCCAGTAAATCACACTTTGGACAATAAGTTAGCTTCTACACCTATTTAACCATTTCAATATTTAATCAATCAATTGCAATGCGTGAGTTACACATTTAATTGTTTGTATGGTGTATATCCTCCACTCCTTCCTCCTAGACTCCATATGTTTTGAAATTATAAAAGACGGTATCACTTGTAGAGCTGGAAGGTTTTGATATTTCAGATTTGGTTTAGGTTTTGGTTCAGCATCAGAAAGTGTTTCAGGTTGCTGAAAGTGTTATTAAACTCCAACATAAACAGCCAATTAACCTTTTGATACTTTTGTACATCTATCTTATGATGTACGAAATCAAACAGTGGGTTGATACTTTTGTACATATTATGATGTACGAAATCAAACAGTGGGTTGATACTTTTGTATGTCTTATGATGTACGGAATCAAACAGCACCTTGATACTTTGTGGTCATTTGTTTTGTTACAATTTTTCGATTTTTTACAGTTTTAACCTCAATTCCTATTTTCCCCGAATAGTGCTGTGACAGCCATTGAGCCAAATGTTATCACCGGTTAAAATACTAATATAATCCTGCTGTCAAGACTTCTTAACTGGTTAAGAGCAAGAAGCCACTATCAGGGCTTTCAAAAAATGAAGATACCAGAGCAAAAGCCAACACTTTCCTTGTTTATATTTCATATTCAGTCAAACACAAAATATATTTGTTTATATAAATTTGTTTTATTACAAATTATCGGAGAGTGCCTATGGGCACTCTCCAATAATTGGTAATAAAACAAGTTTTGAATAACAAATTCAGACCACCAAAAATAATCATGCCCTCAACCAGTTAATCACTAATGTAAAAAATATCTTGTTATTTGTTCTTTCCGACGTTTGACGTCACATTTTGAAAAATGCTGAAGAGAATTCCCAGTGTCGTTTGAATGTCAGAATAATTAAAGTCTCAAAGGGTTAATATAAGTTATCTCCGCCAACATGTATGGTGTATGGAGACTTTGTGGTCATTTGTTTTGTTATTATTTTTCTATTTTTTAAAGTTCTAACCTCAATTTCTATTTTCACTAAATACTAATATAATCCTGCTGGTTAAGTGCAAGAAGCCACTATCAGGGCTTTCAGACAATGAGGATACCAGACCAAAAGCCAACACTTCCCTTGCGTATATTTCATATTCAGTTAAACACAAATAATATTTTGTTTATATAAATTTGTTTTATTACAAATTATGGGAGAGTGCCTGTGGGCACTCTCCAATAATTTGAAATAAAACAAGTTTTGAATAACAAATTCGGACCACTCAAAATAATCTAGCCCTCAACCAGATAATCACTAATGTGAAAAATAACTTGTTATTTGTACTTTCCGACGTTTGACGTCCCATTTTGAAAACCGTTGAAGAAACTGAATTCCCAGTCACGTTTGGACGTCAGGATAATTAGAGTCTCACAGGGTTAACAGGAGTTTGCACTATACCCAAAATGCAATTAACAGGTTAAATTTGCACTAAAGGTTTAGTAAATGGTTCTGTGTTTGAAGGTACTATTCAAGTAACATGGATAATCAATTATGAGGTATCCATTGGGGGGGGGGGGGGGGAGGCTTCACAGTGCTATCAATCATGAATAGTACATGAAAATTCAACTTAGAACTCGGAGGGAAGATCAGTGCAGATAATAAGGCCAAATAAAAAAAATACATTGGGTTTTTGAGCAATTACTTTTTCAAATCGATTAGGGAGAGCGGAATTTATTTTTGTTTTGTATTGTTGGTTAACTTGCTGCATGCTGGAAGTCCATATTTGGGCTTGCTCCATTCTTATGTGCAGGGACCAAAAGATCAAAATTTCAAATTCTGTGGATGTGGTTCACATTATCATTGAAGTTAATTTATTTCATCTGTATGTCCTTGCCATGTTATAGTTTATGGGGGAGTGCCTTTCGACTCACTCCCATAAATTGAAACAAGGCAGAGACACGTGAACAAATTTTGATATCCCCCCAAAACTTGGGACTCTACCCGTTAATAAAAGAAATACTGAATATGTTTGTGTTTAGTTTATATTTATGCACCTTTTTTGAAACCTAAATACAGTCCCCAAAATATTTTAGTTATTTTCTGCAGAACAGAAAACAGGATGTTTACAAAAATTTTAACAAAATCATATCATGTGACCCCTCTTTGGAACAAGCTCGTCGAGCTCGTTCCAAAGAGGGGTCACATGATATGGTTTTGTTGAATTTTTGAAAAAAATTTAAAAACTGAAAGTGTCAATGACACTGTAGCTCAACTTGTTAAGACATGTACAGGTATAGTATGTGACACAGCAATGACAAACATTTAGGGAATGACCTGATAACAAAGGTACATGTAAATTATCGTAACGGTCTGTACATAAATACTGACCGTAGCCTGTAACAAATGTATAGGTAATGTATTGTAAAGGTGGGTGACAGTCAAAGGCTAAACTAGAAAAGAAATCCGAGTCCTAGAGTGGGTCTGACTGAACCCCAAAATATTTGTTCTCATAGCACAGTGATAACAAAGGCACCCCAAAATACACTCGTTCCTGTCCCAAGGTGAAAACAAAGGTACCCAAGAAGTTTATTGACGATCAGAGCTGTATAGAAGTTGTGATAAAAAACCGATTGGACCTAATTTCGGTACAAAATGGCCACTGGCAGCCATCTTGAAATTTGGACCGCACCCAGAAACACTCGTACTCGTTCTCGTCTTAAGGAAGGTGATAACAAAGGTACCCAAGACGTTTCGTGAAGATCAGTTCATAAATACAGACTCTAGCTCAAGCCGTATTGACATGTGTACTTACTGTGTGTAAGTAGCACTGAAAAAGTTCATCTAATTTACATAATTTCTGCACGATAAAAAAACCCGTATTATATGTGATGTATCCCATGGTAATAAACATTCACACAAAAAATTATTCAAATCAGCGCTTTCATATGGAAGTTCTGCGAAAAAATCTGACTGCACCTAATTTCGTACAAAATGGCTGCCATCGGCCATCTTGAATTTCGGACCAGACCCCAAAACACTCGTTCTTGTCCCACGGTAATACCAAAGGTACCCAAGAAGTTTCGTAAAGATCGGTTCATAAATACAGCCTCTAGCCCGAGCCGTATTGGCATTTGCACTTGCAGTGCTGAAAGTAACACTTAATACATCAAAGTTAGCCCAATTTGCATAATTTAAGCATGAGAAAAAAACCTGTATGATATGTAATGAATCTCATGGTACTAAACATTCATACAAAAAATTATTCAAATCAGAGCTTTCATATAGAAGTTCTGTACAAAAAACAGATTTCTGCATCGTCAAAATGGCGGCTAGCAGCCATCTTGAATCTCAGACCGCACCCAAAAACACTCGTTCTCGTCCCACGGTCATAACAAAGGTACCCAAGAAGTTTCGTAAAGATTGGTTCATAAATACGGCCTCTAGCCTGAGCCGTATCCAACTGTTGATGTACGGACAGGCGGACGGCGGACGACAGGCCATGACAAAAGCTCAAATTTGGCTTCGCCAAAGTTGAGCTAATGATATTTAAAATAATAAATTTTGAAATTGTCTGCGTTGGGTAAATGGTTAAACTGTTGGGAGGCGGAATGGCCAGACTGGATGTCTACCTGCAAGTGCCTAAAGAAAAAAAAAATAGAACACGAAAAAAACAGTATAGGTTGGGAGGCATTCATACTATGACTCTGCTTCTATTTGATTTTTGTCTTTCAGCGCTATCTTAATACATAGATCTGATCAGGGTGGTTGATTAAGTTGTTTATTATTATTATTATTATTATTATTCAGGGGATATCACAATTTGCCTACATGTCTTTGCCTTGTTTCAATTTATGGGAGAGTGCCATAAACTATAACATGGCAAGGACATACAGATGAAATTCACTTCAAAGATAATGTGAACCACATCCCCAGAATTTGAAATCTTGAAGTTTTGGTCCCTGCACATGAGAATCGAGCAAACACAAATATGGCCTTCCAGCATGCAACCAGTTAACTAACAGTACAAAATACAAATAAAATCCTCTCTCTCTCATTGATTTGAAAAATTAATTGCTCAAGTTCCCTTATTATTATTATTATTATTATTATTATTATTATTATTATTATTATCAATCAAATACTGTTTTCATAAAGTCTTACCTATCACATGGCTGGCCACAACTGAACAGAGTCTCAAAAGATTCTTTTGTCCCACATGTAACTTTCCTTGAAGTATGTTTTCCAAAACATTCTGTAAAAAGTACACATTTCATTTATAAAAACTGTTACTTTAATTTACTATCATCATATATGAATTACTCTTCAAATCTTTACCTAACATACATGCTGAAACCTGCCCCGACATTATTCACAAAAAGTCCATAAATGGCAATAACTCTGACAACAAGAGGCCCCAGGGGGGCTGAGGGCACTCACCTGACATGGTAGTCTAAATATCAAACCAGGGACTGGACTTGAATAAGCTGCATATGCCCCCCCCCCCCCAAGGATGCTGCATCCCAAATATCAAAAGATTCTTATTGGTAGATCTGAAGAAGATGTTGAAAGAAAAGTCCTCATATTGCACTAAGTTAAAATTCGGGCTCCCACAGGGAGCCCAAATGTGAACCCAGGAACTCGATTTGTACAAACTTGAATCTGACGTCCCTGGTGATGTTGTATACCAAATATGAAATGATTCTGACTGGTGGATCTGAAGAAGAAGATTTTGAAAGAAAAGTCCTCATATTATACTATGTTAAAATTCGGGCTCTCATATGGAGCCCAAATGTGAACCCAAGAACTCGATTTGTACAAACTAGCATCTGATCTCCCTGGAGATGTTGTATCCCAAATATGAAATGATTCTGACTGGTGTATCTGAAGAAGAAGATTTCGAAAGAATAATCCTCATTTTGCACTAAGTTAAAATCTGAGTCTAAATTTGAACCCAGGAACTCAATTTGAAGAAACTTGAATCTGACCCCCCCCCCCCCACCCTCTAGAGATGATGTATACCAAATAGGAAAGAATATTTCCAAAAAATGTCAACAAAACCACATCATGTGACCCCTCAATGGAACAGGCTCATAGAGAAGTATTTAAATTAAAATAATAAATTTTAATGTTGAGTAAAGGGTTAAAGAGACTGCATAGGCCATACAAAGTTGATTGTCTGTTTCTCAGGCCATTTTTTCCAAAAAAGCATGCGGGCGGGCGGGTTTTTTTTTTTATTTTTATTTTCTCCCCGAGAGGTTGTTTGTGGTAATTTGACCCCCACCCAAACGCCTGGTGGACCATGCAAAATTTCGCAAATATATTGGTTATTCACCACAGGGGTGTTGGGTCGTAAATGAAGTGGGGTTTGAATGTTTGTTTTTTCAGTGAAACATGAAAATTATAACACAGGACGAAAGTCACGAAACGCCTCGTGGGTGAAACATCTCGGGTTGAAACGTCTCTGGGACAAATCAAATGTCGAAGTGCCAACTTTCAGAGATTTATTTGACCAAAAAAAAAAAATATCCTTTCACAACCTGCCTAATAAAATCGTGAATCGCAATTTTTCCCCATTATATTCAAAATTATCACAACCCATTTGAACGGGCAGTTCATCCATAAATCATATTTTTTTGAAATCTGAAAATGAAATACAAAACGAATGTTTGCGTGTTTTTATTAACCAATTCGACCGCACATAACTGCCTATATGCGATTTATTTTCAACTATGACTGTTACTTTTATATCAAGCAACGGTTACTATTAGTTATCCAATTATCCTGCATCTCAAATGCATTTATTTAAATTAACTGGGAAACTCGTAACGGTTTCAAATAACAGTACACAAATTCCCAATGACGGCCATTTACAATACAAATGTTACTAAAAATAAATGCCAGGAGACTGTGTTCCATTCAACATAGCACCTGACTTTGCAGACTTTCTGAGGGTTGGTGCGAATCAAACGTGGTGCGAATCGACCATTCCCCTTTGTGACTGTTTGTTGTCAGACTGAAAGACACCTTCCTTCTTGCTGTCATTATGACTTACCTTTTACAGAATAAAACACTTTCTGTCGTGAATATTGCTAGAACCCACCCACTTCATTAAGGTATGATGTAGAAAAAGCTTGAAGTGTGTTAATTTAAAATTTGCGAACGCATCGATGTCGATTTACCGAAATGAGCACAATATCTCAAATTTTTGGAAGATTTTTTTTTGTGTCATAAAAAGGTTGCATGCGCACCAAAAATGACCATGCGCGCAGGCCTGAGAAACAGAGGTTCTTTTTTTGATGGCCATATCTATCTTTATTATTTTTACACACTGTGAATTAAAACAAGATGCAACAAGGAGCCTGAAGCATTCACCAGGCAAAAGCCCATTCATTTTTCATGAAGAGATGGATTTGAAAAAAAAATATTAGTCTCTTTTTATCTGCTAGATATAAGAGGTCTCTAAATATGCCCCCAGAAAGGTGTTTTGAACCATATTCAAGACTTTTCAATGCTTCCAGGCCCAATTTCCAGAATATCAAGCCCTTGAATGGCCATAAGTCAAACTCAAGGTTGTTGCATGAATCCAAGCAAGCCAGCAAATAAGCAGACTGTCATCTGCAAAATGAGGTCCCCAGAGGGTGAATTTGGTGATGCTACCCTGCACAGCAGGGTAGCCTCACAAAATTTACCCTCTGTCAACCTCAGTCTGAATCAGGGTCTCAAACCTAAACAGAAAGAGGTACCCAGAGACATGGCCCACTGTATGGGATAGCATCATCAAATTCATCCTATGGAAAACTCATTTTGCAGATGACAATCTGCTTATTTTCAGGCTTGCATCTAAGGGCCCTGCAGAAACTCTGTATGAGTCAGGAGAGCTAAAAAAAAACATTGTAATGTACATTTGTTATCTTGGAATTCTCACAAAGGAAGAAACTATAACTAAAGGAGACTAACCGTATACAAGTTCTGTACTACAAGGATTACAACTACCCTCATGACATACTTGGGAACAGAAATGTTTGCCACAATTCAGCTGTTTGGAACACACTTTAGTACACTGGAAGTTGGAACTCTGAATACATTTTACATTCTGCCTGTAAGTCACAAAAATAAAATTAATATTTTTTCAATATTTGTTTTGAAACAATTAAATAAACAAACATACATAGAAGGGAGATGAACAATTAAGCAAAAATAACTCAGTTTTGGAATTAACCCTTTACCCAACGTAACGGCCAAAACCGGCCAGCGCTGTTCTCAAAAATCGCCAATTAATTTTCATTATTTTTTTCATTTTTTGTCTCAAAAACATAGGTTATGACCCCTCGTTGGAACGAGCTCGTCGAGCTCGTTCCAACGAGGGGTCATAACCTATGTTTTTGAGACAAAAAATGAAAAAAATTAGTTATTCAAGAATTTTTTTTGCAAGTGTCGTCTGCTTTTCATGTTAGGTAAAGGGTTAAGAAAAACGAAATCGAAAAAACCTAAAGCTTCAACTTTCAGTTTCTCCACATATGATTATGAAGGTTCACAAATCGACAAATTTGTCATTTTTTGTCTCACAAACATATTATGAGCCCTCATTGGAATGAATGAGGGGACATAAGCTATGTGTTTAGATGCAAACAAAGAAAAAATTTGTTATTCAAAAATTTTGTTTGCAAGTGTCATCCCCCTGGTATGTTATGTAAAAGGTTAAAAAAATTCTTTTCTCAGGCAATTTTTTTCTGAATTGTTTGACAAGGGAAGGATGTTTTTCCTCTCTTTACATATTGACTCACTGAGTATGTTAAAAATAATTTTCATCTAATCTGTGATAGTTATGAACCGATAATTGGAATCGGCAGTCAGAACCGGCCGGTTATGGGACATCGACCGATTATGAAAACCGGTAGTTTCCGGTTAGTCTATATTTAGCACTGACTATTAAAAATCCCTTTGATATCTGCCTATTTCAATAAAGTTACCCATTAAAAACGTGTGTGTGCATAGCAGATTTGCAGAGATATTATGGAATTTACGAACTGCAATCAGTACGAGACCGCCACCATTTCCCAAAAATTGTTGGGTTCATGTAAACATTAGAGAAACAAATCAGGGAAGGTAACAAGTTGAAAAAAGAACACTGAATAACACATACTGACATACGTGTAAACCATGCGTCATACGACTTCACAATACACATTAACATCAAATTATTATTCCTGGTTAATACAGCCAAGTGTATTGTATCCTTACACAAAACCGTATTAACACTATTTACCGGAATAAAATACAATCTTTACGAGAACAATATCGTGTGATTGTATCATTAATAACGATCTTTTCCCCACACTTCAACCAAAATGCAAATATAAATTTTGGCTAATATTGCCCAGCACTAAATATGGATACTCGGAGAACTTATGTGGTATTAAGCTTTTGTAATTGATGATTTATCAACGAAATTCTGTAGTATAACAGGCACCAACAGATTTTCTTCAGTGACCTACTTCAACCATCGGAATCAGCATCAGAATCGGCAGAGAAATGTACCCAATGTTAAATGTGCCCAAGTTATACTTATTTAAGTGGCAAGAGATTTTCTGTCCTGGGCAGGAAGCCAACAGCATGCAAGGAGTTAATCCCGGAAAACACTTTCAAATGTCTCAGAAAGTTGAAATATTTACTCTCCTGCAAACCATTAATCATTCAATAATTGACAGCAAGGGTCACCTCATGTTGGACAGTTTTACAGATGGAGGAAGCCAGAGTACTGGAGAGAACCACTGAGCAATTGAGAGCATCTGGCAGTCTCCCCAAAATACTAACTCCAACCGGCAAAGGTCCTCGGTTTTGATCCCTGTCAAGGATAACTGCATTGTGTCCTTGGGCAAGGAACTTATTCCCGATTGCCACATGGGGGTATGGTGATGCTGTATACTAAGGCATACTGCATGTCGATAGTGCACTTGTCTTCAACCAATGCGGACCCTGCTTGTGTGGAGTTAGTACAATGTGGAGTCTGACAGTTGCTTGCCATTGCTCTGTGGTTATGTCCGGGTACTCCAGCTTCCTACACCTGTAAAACTGTCCAACACAAGGTGACCCTGGTGGTCAAAAGTGTCATTAAACCCCAATAAATAAAACTATGAAACGCAGACTGGAGGTTTCAACCGATAAATATTTGTGATTTCCAAGGAAAAACAAATGCATTTGTTGAAAAATGTTGTGGAGCACTAATATACTGTGAGGGCATATAAATGTGTGTTGTTTTCAGAAGCACTCTGTGGCCAGTGGCAAGTTACAGTCATAATTCAGCAATTCCTTATAGATTTAACCCCTTGAAACTGAGCAAGCGCTTGTCTGGCCAGGAACATGATACATCATAACGTCATTAAATAGGATGGCTGTTCAGTAAATGTGTGGTGTAGACCAATCAATGTTTTCAGCATGCAGCCCCGAGGCTGCATGATGAAAATATTGATTGGTCTACCCCAAATAATGAATATGGACTCTCCTAACTACTGCCACTGAACTGGCATAGAAGGTACCACTAGAGTTCAAAGGGTTAAGATTTCTGGTGTTTGATGACAGCATTCCCTTGAAAATTTATAAACTAACATTTTACAGGTGCAATTTGTTCCCATCTCTGATTTGACAGGAGCTTAAAACTGCAACCGTCAATTTTGTTCATTTCCAGCACTGTTAAGTGGAGACAAGTCTGTGATTCTATCCATCACATAATATTTATCCTGGTTAATCCTGCATTAAAAAAACACATGCAAACAAAAAGTTCTGTTGAGCCTCTAAAAGGTTTCTCTACAGAGTTCCTGTACTGCTGAAGCTACAAAATACATTTCCCAAGACATCCAAATTTATTGTTCATTTATTTATTGGGGTTTAACAACAGTTTTGACAGCCAGTGTAACCTCATGTCATACAGTTTTACAGGTGGAGGTAGCCAGAGTACTCAGAGAACCACCAAGCAATGGCGAGCAACTTTCAGACTCGCCAACGTACTAACCCCACAAAAACAGAGTTAACATTGGTTGAAGACAAGTGCACCATCAACATGCAGTAAATCTTAGTACATCGTAGTAAATCTTAGGGCGCAGTGCCACAGTGCCCCCACATGGGCAATCAGAATTACGTGCCATGCCCAAGGACACAATGCAATAACCCTTGGTGATGATCAAACTGAGGACCTTTCGGTTTGAAGTCCAATGCCATAACCACTGAGCTACTGCACTCCCTAGACTATGTGGAAATAATGTGAGGCAGTTTAACCCTTTACCTAACATGAAAAGCAGACGACACTTGCAAAAAAAATTCTTGAATAACTAATTTTTTTCATTTTTTGTCTCAAAAACATAGGTTATGACCCCTCGTTGGAACGAGCTCGATGAGCTCGTTCCAACGAGGGGTCATAACCTATGTTTTTGAGACAAAAAATGAAAATATTTTGAAAATTAATTGGCGATTTTTGAGAATAGCCCTGGCCGGTTTTGACCGTTACGTTGGGTAAAGGGTTAATGCATTTATTATTGTTTAAAAAGTGAAGTTGCACTGAAGAACACATAAATCCAAAACATTTATTATTTATTTATTTATTGGTGTTTAAGGTCACATACTTATGCACAATGGCTAATCATGACCATGACGGTTTTACGAGTGGAGGAAGCCAGAGAACCACCGAGCAACTGCCAGCTCCCCAACATCGTAACTCCAACCTGCAGCACAGGCAGGGTTAGACTGGTTGAAGACATGCGCACCATCGACGTGCAGTAACTGTAAGCCTTAGTGCATGGCGTCATCCTGCCCCCATGTGGACAATCGGGGTTAAGTGTCTTGCCCAAGGACACAACGCGGGAGTCCGGTCACCCATCCGAGGACTAACGGGCTCGACATTGCTTAACTTCGGTGATCTGATAAGAACCGGTTACCAAAATGCCACCGCGCCCCCAAATCCAAAACATTCTTCAAATCCCAAACCATGATGACACACAACAGATGTACATAAAATGCAAATGAGTTGAGTTGGAACCACTGAACTTGTTAACATATGTGTCATAAAGGATTTTGTGTTTGTTTGTTCAAAGGGGTTTATTCATTTATTGGTGTTTAAGATCACATATTTCTGCACAATGGCTCATTGTGACCACTCTAAAGGGGTTTAACCCTTTAACCAACATAACAGCCAAAACCGGCCAGCACTATTCCCAAAAATCGCCAATTAATTAATTTTCATTTTTTGTCTCAAAAACATACAGGTAGGTTATGACCCCTCGTCGGAACGAGCTAGTCCAGTTCGTTCCAACTAGGATTTATAACCTAAGTTTTTGAGATGAAAAATGAAAAAATTAGTTATTCAAGAATATTTTTTACAAGTGTCGTCTGCTTTTCATGTTAGATAAAAGGTTAAAGACACTTTCAACAGCAAGAGTCACATCATGATGGACAGTTTTTACAGATGGAGGAAGTAGAGATGGGCGGTTAACTGAAAATTTTGTTATCAAAACCGAAACCGAAACAATCACAGAAAATCCGTCGACACGGTTTTCAACTTCCATGTTGAAAAACTCTAATCAGGTCTTCATTTCTCAGAATAAAGAGAGAAACAACCTAAAGTTAACCTTGTTTTCAAACTTCAGAGTCGCAATACCCCTTTTTCAGAGCAGCTGCACTAATTGGTATTGCATACGAGCATGACATTTACCGCAAAAATAGGTGACAAAATTACTTCTTATGCATTGCAGTTTAAACATTCATTTGTTTATCAAATGCGATTTCCTTTGCAGAACTAGAACTTGTCACTGGTTCCACATTTATAATGACAAACATATTTATTTCTACACAAAATTTTGAATGCCAAAGCCAGCGTCAAAATCACAGTTGAAATTGCATTTAGGGTTACAAGGACCTATATGAGTGACTTTTACTTGCTAACACTTTTATGGTTGGCATAATTTTTTACGATGTGTCGGGTTACCCATAACATAGGTATTTGGGAGGGGGGGGGGGCTAATAAGGCAATGGACTCCAGGCAAAAATCATTTTTCTCAAACTTGAAACTCTTGAGATAATTTATGCAAATACATTGTGCTCAAGAAATCAGAGTACAGGTATAGGCTATTACAAAGGTGCGTTGCCCTGGAAAGGGATTCCCTGTGACACTGACTGGCGCCAAATACATCTTCCTATATGCAAATGAAATATATTGTTATGTTTGTACAATGAAAACTGAAACCGAAAACCCAACTCTTTGAATGAAACCAAAACCGAAATTAAATTTGAAACCCACCCATCACTAGGAGGAAGCCGGAATACCTGGAGAGTACCAACGAGTAGTGGGCAAGCAACTGTCAGACTCCTCAAGGTACTAACTCTTCATTAGTGGAGTTAGCAATGGTTGAAGGCAAGTATACCACTTAAGTACTAACTCTTCATTAGTGGAGTTAGCAATGGTTGAAGGCAAGTATACCACTTAAGTACTAACTCTTCATTAGTGGAGTTAGCAATGGTTGAAGGCAAGTATACCACTTAAGTACTAACTCTTCATTAGTGGAGTTAGCAATGGTTGAAGGCAAGTATACCACTTAAGTACTAACTCTTCACTAGTGGAGTTAGCAATGGTTGAAGGCAAGTATACCACTTAAGTACTAACTCTTCATTAGTGGAGTTAGCAATGGTTGAAGGCAAGTATACCATTTAAGTACTAACTCTTCATTAGTGGAGTTAGCAATGGTTGAAGGCAAGTATACCACTTAAGTACTAACTCTTCATTAGTGGAGTTAGCAATGGTTGAAGGCAAGTATACCACTTAAGTACTAACTCTTCATTAGTGGAGTTAGCAATGGTTGAAGGCAAGTATACCATTTAAGTACTAACTCTTCATTAGTGGAGTTAGCAATGGTTGAAGGCAAGTATACCACTTAAGTACTAACTCTTCATTAGTGGAGTTAGCAATGGTTGAAGGCAAGTATACCATTTAAGTACTAACTCTTCATTAGTGGAGTTAGCAATGGTTGAAGGCAAGTATACCACTTAAGTACTAACTCTTCATTAGTGAGGTTAGCAATGGTTGAAGGCAAGTATACCACTTAAGTACTAACTCTTCATTAGTGAGGTTAGCAATGGTTGAAGGCAAGTATACCACTTAAGTACTAACTCTTCATTAGTGGAGTTAGCAATGGTTGAAGGCAAGTATACCACTTAAGTACTAACTCTTCATTAGTGGAGTTAGCAATGGTTGAAGGCAAGTATACCACTTAAGTACTAACTCTTCATTAGTGGAGTTAGCAATGGTTGAAGGCAAGTATACCACTTAAGTACTAACTCTTCATTAGTGAGGTTAGCAATGGTTGAAGGCAAGTATACCACTTAAGTACTAACTCTTCATTAGTGGAGTTAGCAATGGTTGAAGGCAAGTATACCATTTAAGTACTAACTCTTCATTAGTGAGGTTAGCAATGGTTGAAGGCAAGTATACCACTTAAGTACTAACTCTTCATTAGTGGAGTTAGCAATGGTTGAAGGCAAGTATACCACTTAAGTACTAACTCTTCATTAGTGGAGTTAGCAATGGTTGAAGGCAAGTATACCACTTAAGTACTAACTCTTCATTAGTGGAGTTAGCAATGGTTGAAGGCAAGTATACCACTTAAGTACTAACTCTTCATTAGTGGAGTTAGCAATGGTTGAAGGCAAGTATACCACTTAAGTACTAACTCTTCATTAGTGGAGTTAGCAATGGTTGAAGGCAAGTATACCACTTAAGTACTAACTCTTCATTAGTGGAGTTAGCAATGGTTGAAGGCAAGTATACCACTTAAGTACTAACTCTTCATTAGTGGAGTTAGCAATGGTTGAAGGCACATGTACCACTTAAGTACTAACTCTTCATTAGTGGAGTTAGCAATGGTTGAAGGCAAGTATACCACTTAAGTACTAACTCTTCATTAGTGAGGTTAGCAATGGTTGAAGGCAAGTATACCATTTAAGTACTAACTCTTCATTAGTGAGGTTAGCAATGGTTGAAGGCAAGTATACCACTTAAGTACTAACTCTTCATTAGTGGAGTTAGCAATGGTTGAAGGCAAGTATACCACTTAAGTACTAACTCTTCATTAGTGAGGTTAGCAATGGTTGAAGGCAAGTATACCACTTAAGTACTAACTCTTCATTAGTGGAGTTAGCAATGGTTGAAGGCAAGTATACCACTTAAGTACTAACTCTTCATTAGTGAGGTTAGCAATGGTTGAAGGCAAGTATACCACTTAAGTACTAACTCTTCATTAGTGGAGTTAGCAATGGTTGAAGGCAAGTATACCACTTAAGTACTAACTCTTCATTAGTGGAGTTAGCAATGGTTGAAGGCAAGTATACCATTTAAGTACTAACTCTTCATTAGTGAGGTTAGCAATGGTTGAAGGCAAGTATACCACTTAAGTACTAACTCTTCATTAGTGAGGTTAGCAATGGTTGAAGGCAAGTATACCACTTAAGTACTAACTCTTCATTAGTGAGGTTAGCAATGGTTGAAGGCAAGTATACCACTTAAGTACTAACTCTTCATTAGTGGAGTTAGCAATGGTTGAAGGCAAGTATACCACTTAAGTACTAACTCTTCATTAGTGGAGTTAGCAATGGTTGAAGGCACATGTACCACTTAAGTACTAACTCTTCATTAGTGGAGTTAGCAATGGTTGAAGGCAAGTATACCATTTAAGTACTAACTCTTCATTAGTGAGGTTAGCAATGGTTGAAGGCAAGTATACCACTTAAGTACTAACTCTTCATTAGTGGAGTTAGCAATGGTTGAAGGCAAGTATACCACTTAAGTACTAACTCTTCATTAGTGGAGTTAGCAATGGTTGAAGGCAAGTATACCATTTAAGTACTAACTCTTCATTAGTGGAGTTAGCAATGGTTGAAGGCACATGTACCACTTAAGTACTAACTCTTCATTAGTGGAGTTAGCAATGGTTGAAGGCAAGTATACCATTTAAGTACTAACTCTTCATTAGTGAGGTTAGCAATGGTTGAAGGCAAGTATACCACTTAAGTACTAACTCTTCATTAGTGGAGTTAGCAATGGTTGAAGGCAAGTATACCACTTAAGTACTAACTCTTCATTAGTGAGGTTAGCAATGGTTGAAGGCAAGTATACCACTTAAGTACTAACTCTTCATTAGTGGAGTTAGCAATGGTTGAAGGCACATGTACCACTTAAGTACTAACTCTTCATTAGTGGAGTTAGCAATGGTTGAAGGCAAGTATACCACTTAAGTACTAACTCTTCATTAGTGGAGTTAGCAATGGTTGAAGGCAAGTATACCACTTAAGTACTAACTCTTCATTAGTGGAGTTAGCAATGGTTGAAGGCAAGTATACCACTTAAGTACTAACTCTTCATTAGTGGAGTTAGCAATGGTTGAAGGCAAGTATACCATTTAAGTACTAACTCTTCATTAGTGAGGTTAGCAATGGTTGAAGGCAAGTATACCACTTAAGTACTAACTCTTCATTAGTGAGGTTAGCAATGGTTGAAGGCACATGTACCACTTAAGTACTAACTCTTCATTAGTGAGGTTAGCAATGGTTGAAGGCAAGTATACCATTTAAGTACTAACTCTTCATTAGTGAGGTTAGCAATGGTTGAAGGCAAGTATACCACTTAAGTACTAACTCTTCATTAGTGAGGTTAGCAATGGTTGAAGGCAAGTATACCACTTAAGTACTAACTCTTCATTAGTGGAGTTAGCAATGGTTGAAGGCAAGTATACCATTTAAGTACTAACTCTTCATTAGTGAGGTTAGCAATGGTTGAAGGCAAGTATACCACTTAAGTACTAACTCTTCATTAGTGGAGTTAGCAATGGTTGAAGGCAAGTATACCACTTAAGTACTAACTCTTCATTAGTGGAGTTAGCAATGGTTGAAGGCAAGTATACCACTTAAGTACTAACTCTTCATTAGTGGAGTTAGCAATGGTTGAAGGCAAGTATACCACTTAAGTACTAACTCTTCATTAGTGGAGTTAGCAATGGTTGAAGGCAAGTATACCACTTAAGTACTAACTCTTCATTAGTGGAGTTAGCAATGGTTGAAGGCAAGTATACCACTTAAGTACTAACTCTTCATTAGTGAGGTTAGCAATGGTTGAAGGCAAGTATACCACTTAAGTACTAACTCTTCATTAGTGGAGTTAGCAATGGTTGAAGGCAAGTATACCACTTAAGTACTAACTCTTCATTAGTGGAGTTAGCAATGGTTGAAGGCAAGTATACCGCTTAAGTACTAACTCTTCATTAGTGGAGTTAGCAATGGTTGAAGGCAAGTATACCACTTAAGTACTAACTCTTCATTAGTGGAGTTAGCAATGGTTGAAGGCAAGTATACCACTTAAGTACTAACTCTTCATTAGTGAGGTTAGCAATGGTTGAAGGCAAGTATACCACTTAAGTACTAACTCTTCATTAGTGAGGTTAGCAATGGTTGAAGGCAAGTATACCACTTAAGTACTAACTCTTCATTAGTGGAGTTAGCAATGGTTGAAGGCAAGTATACCACTTAAGTACTAACTCTTCATTAGTGAGGTTAGCAATGGTTGAAGGCAAGTATACCACTTAAGTACTAACTCTTCATTAGTGGAGTTAGCAATGGTTGAAGGCAAGTATACCACTTAAGTACTAACTCTTCATTAGTGGAGTTAGCAATGGTTGAAGGCAAGTATACCACTTAAGTACTAACTCTTCATTAGTGGAGTTAGCAATGGTTGAAGGCAAGTATACCATTTAAGTACTAACTCTTCATTAGTGGAGTTAGCAATGGTTGAAGGCAAGTATACCACTTAAGTACTAACTCTTCATTAGTGAGGTTAGCAATGGTTGAAGGCAAGTATACCACTTAAGTACTAACTCTTCATTAGTGGAGTTAGCAATGGTTGAAGGCAAGTATACCACTTAAGTACTAACTCTTCATTAGTGGAGTTAGCAATGGTTGAAGGCAAGTATACCACTTAAGTACTAACTCTTCATTAGTGGAGTTAGCAATGGTTGAAGGCAAGTATACCACTTAAGTACTAACTCTTCATTAGTGGAGTTAGCAATGGTTGAAGGCAAGTATACCACTTAAGTACTAACTCTTCATTAGTGAGGTTAGCAATGGTTGAAGGCAAGTATACCACTTAAGTACTAACTCTTCATTAGTGGAGTTAGCAATGGTTGAAGGCAAGTATACCACTTAAGTACTAACTCTTCATTAGTGGAGTTAGCAATGGTTGAAGGCAAGTATACCATTTAAGTACTAACTCTTCATTAGTGGAGTTAGCAATGGTTGAAGGCAAGTATACCACTTAAGTACTAACTCTTCATTAGTGGAGTTAGCAATGGTTGAAGGCAAGTATACCATTTAAGTACTAACTCTTCATTAGTGAGGTTAGCAATGGTTGAAGGCAAGTATACCACTTAAGTACTAACTCTTCATTAGTGGAGTTAGCAATGGTTGAAGGCAAGTATACCACTTAAGTACTAACTCTTCATTAGTGGAGTTAGCAATGGTTGAAGGCACATGTACCACTTAAGTACTAACTCTTCATTAGTGGAGTTAGCAATGGTTGAAGGCAAGTATACCACTTAAGTACTAACTCTTCATTAGTGGAGTTAGCAATGGTTGAAGGCAAGTATACCACTTAAGTACTAACTCTTCATTAGTGGAGTTAGCAATGGTTGAAGGCAAGTATACCACTTAAGTACTAACTCTTCATTAGTGGAGTTAGCAATGGTTGAAGGCACATGTACCACTTAAGTACTAACTCTTCATTAGTGGAGTTAGCAATGGTTGAAGGCAAGTATACCACTTAAGTACTAACTCTTCATTAGTGAGGTTAGCAATGGTTGAAGGCAAGTATACCACTTAAGTACTAACTCTTCATTAGTGAGGTTAGCAATGGTTGAAGGCAAGTATACCACTTAAGTACTAACTCTTCATTAGTGGAGTTAGCAATGGTTGAAGGCAAGTATACCACTTAAGTACTAACTCTTCATTAGTGAGGTTAGCAATGGTTGAAGGCAAGTATACCACTTAAGTACTAACTCTTCATTAGTGGAGTTAGCAATGGTTGAAGGCAAGTATACCACTTAAGTACTAACTCTTCATTAGTGGAGTTAGCAATGGTTGAAGGCAAGTATACCACTTAAGTACTAACTCTTCATTAGTGGAGTTAGCAATGGTTGAAGGCAAGTATACCACTTAAGTACTAACTCTTCATTAGTGGAGTTAGCAATGGTTGAAGGCAAGTATACCACTTAAGTACTAACTCTTCATTAGTGGAGTTAGCAATGGTTGAAGGCAAGTATACCACTTAAGTACTAACTCTTCATTAGTGGAGTTAGCAATGGTTGAAGGCAAGTATACCACTTAAGTACTAACTCTTCATTAGTGGAGTTAGCAATGGTTGAAGGCACATGTACCACTTAAGTACTAACTCTTCATTAGTGGAGTTAGCAATGGTTGAAGGCAAGTATACCACTTAAGTACTAACTCTTCATTAGTGGAGTTAGCAATGGTTGAAGGCAAGTATACCACTTAAGTACTAACTCTTCATTAGTGGAGTTAGCAATGGTTGAAGGCAAGTATACCACTTAAGTACTAACTCTTCATTAGTGAGGTTAGCAATGGTTGAAGGCAAGTATACCACTTAAGTACTAACTCTTCATTAGTGGAGTTAGCAATGGTTGAAGGCAAGTATACCACTTAAGTACTAACTCTTCATTAGTGGAGTTAGCAATGGTTGAAGGCACATGTACCACTTAAGTGCAACGTGTCTTAGTACACAGCCTCCACTTGGGAAATCAGGATTAAGTATCTTGCTCAAGGACTTAAAGCAGTTACAGCTGGTCAGGATTCACCTGTTGCTTTGAAGTTCAATGCTCTAACAACTTAAGATCAAGATAAGCAATTATTATGTGATAAACAAATGCTTTATCACATAAATCTGTATCTACTGTATTGATGACATTTTTACCGTCAACTTGATTTATATAGAGAGTAATCGCTTGACTGGACTGGTTATGTGACATAATTCATGAGAGGTGAGGGATGTTGTACAGACACGAGTGCGCGAAAGCGCACAAGTGTTTTACAATATAGTCCCTCGCCTCGAATGAAGTATTTCACGTAACCAGTCGAGTCAATTGATTACTCTATTTATTACTTTTCATTATTAATGATAATTATATTATTTAACCCTTTACACGACGTAATGGCCAAAACAGGCCAGCGTTATTCTAAAAAATCGCCAAGTAATTTTCATTTTTTGTCTCAAAAACATAGGTTATGACCCCTCATTGGAACGAGCTCATAGTTATTCAAGAATTTTTTTTGCAAGTGTTGTCTGTTTTTCATGTTAGGTAAAAAGCTAAAAAAAGACAAAAAACAATGAAGTCCCCATTACACCCATGGCAAGGAGTCTTCGTTTGCATGTACGGATACATGACACAATTGTTGATTGCATAATTCACTTGTGAAGTTATCGTTTATAATCAAACCCAGAAATCCCAGTAAATCACACTTTGGAAAGTAATAAAGAGTATTTCCATTCTTCAATTCAATTGTTACTATTTACTCTTAACCAGCTGAGAATTTTAAAAAATATATTCATTAATCGGTTGAATGCTGGAATCCACTATCAAGGCTTTCATAAAAATGAGGGTACAAGAGCAAAAGCCAATATTTTCTGTCCTCTTGTTCAGTCAAATTCAAACAATATTTTGTTCATAAAAAATTAGTTTTATTACAATTTATTGGAGCGTACCTGTGGGCACTCTCCAATAATTTTTAATAATACAAATTTTGAATAACAAATTCAGACCACCAAAAACTAGAGATGGTCTGTCACCTGCTATACCCCCACCGTAGCATACCACCAGGTGTGGGTGACTGAAAAGGGGCATTCAATTTTTCTAAGTAAAAAAAAAAATCCAATATGGCCACCGGTCGGCCATCTTGAATCCGATCAGGAAATAAATTATGTCACACACTGCTCCTCATCATGTTCATCATTTCTGAGAAGTTTCATGAAAATGCGGCTAAAACTGTGGAAGTAGTTCACTTCACGAGTTTACAAGTGCAACGGACCAACGACGGCCGACCGACTGACCAACCGATGGACAAGCTGAGTCCTACATAGCCCCCTAAAACTTTGTTTTATGGGGGTATAATAATCTAGCCCTCAACCAGTTAAATTTAGTCATGGCTGCTGTAAAGCAGCCATGACTAGACTCGATGAAAATCTTCTGTAAATTTTACTCAAGAAATCATTGGTCAAAACCTTGATTCAATTTACAGAGGGTAAATCTAATTAGAAATGCACAAAATATACTTTTTCTCGTGGCACTGATCTGCTGTCTTATTCTAGGGAAGGAATATCCACCAGCAGCATGCAAAGAGATAAAACATGCATGATTCAAACAGGGCTACATATTTTGAAAATTTACGATTGGAGCTAGAGAGAGAATTCTGTGATAGTAACACTGTATTCTTCCAAGTTTGGGGTTTCTGTCATGACCACTGTACCACTCGTTGCACTATACAAATTAAAAAATTTATGCTTTGAAAATACCTAAATATCTAGGCTTACAAATAGGTTACCATTTGCAAACCTACTAAAATTATTTAAAAATTATTTATTGGTGTTTATGGTCACATATTTTTGCACAATGGCTAATCATGGAGATACAGTCTGTGATATACAGACATTTCTGACCCAAGTTCTTTGAGTGTTAGTTTGTAATCTTGTCCCATGAGTGCAACAAGGTGCCATCTGCAATGCTTTTGCATTGCAGATTGCACCTTGTTGCACTCAAGAGACGAACTTCAAGTATATCTTGAAATATTAAAAGTAAAAGAGTTGAATATTCTAAACTGAATATCCTCTTTGCCATTGAAAATTATTCAGTTAACAGGAGTTTTCAAATAATAGGTTTGTGGTCACTTTCCTGTATTCCAGAAATTTATCGTGCTTAAGGTCGCATATTTCTGCTCTCCGGCTAATTGTGACTGGAACATGGAGATAAAATCAAAGTCCAGCCTATTGTCTATACCAATGTTGCCAATTTTAGAGGATTTCCACCCCCAGGCTTTGGTAAAAAGGACCTATTTTACCAGTAAATCAGAGCTTGTATACCACAGAAAACAAGCACTGCTTCACTTCCTGGGGTTCTTGTGGGGATATTACTAAAATATTTTGTACCATATTATCAGTTGTGAAACAAGCATTACACGATATTTTTTAAATAACGGGCAATAACTCCTACAATTTTCATTGGATACTGGTGGTCATCAAACTTGATGTAGATATTGTTGCTATAGGGACATATACTAAAAAGAATTGAAATTTGTAAACTATTGTTCAAGTTATGCCATAAACAAAGTTCAGACAGATGGACAGAGACGGATGGATGGACAGACAGACAGATGTCTTTGCTATATCCCTCACTTGCCGGGGGGATAATAAGCATACAAATACTTACGTGACTTTTCCGCATTGGCATTTCTTGTTTATGGTAGCACTACATGGAGGACAAGGACCAGGATGACATAATCTAAAGAAGAGAAAGGTGAAAAAAACTAAATGTCCTGTGTCAGGCCGCCAAATTCCCCCAAATTACAAACAGTAAGGCCCCATTAAGTAGATCTTCTGTTTCTCAGGCCATTTTTTGTAAAATTGCATCTGGGTGGGCAGTTTTTTATTTTATTTTTCATTTTTTAAGTTATTTCTTTGCCATCAAAAGTTCATGTTCTTGGTTTGTTTTATGTTTTAGACCTCATAATCTACAGAATAGTATGGGTGGTGGTGAATTTCGTCCCTTGAGTGCAACAAGGCTTTCTTGCACCGAATGAACAAATTTATAAATTTTATTTACTTGGGTAAAATATCAGACATAAACCATTCAATTTTTGTTTTTTCAAGTTTGCATTGGTTATAAAAAGAGAGCATATGACGGCCAAAAGGACCATGCATGAGGGCCTGAGAAACAGATTTTTAACTTTTTTTAGGTCTTCTGAGGTGTTTAAAGACATTAGTTAACTTATGCAATGTTTTTCCACAGTTCCGTCACCTTTTCTGGAGCAGGCATTATAATTTTAGAGCCAACCTGTCTAAAGAGATGATTGCAAGCGATAAATGAGTTATAAAAATCACCAGGTTTGTCAGATGGGAGCAATCTGTCCAGACAATGTTGTATGCAAAACTCTCGACTGTTTTCACTGGTGAACTCAGTATGAATGTGGTGATGAAATTTGAAATCTAATCTGATCACATCTGTGGCATTTCCTATTAAATAGAAAATCGAAAATGAGTCAATCACTTCATAAGAAATTTCTGTACTGAGTTCACAAAAATCAGTCCGAGCTGAGGTTTACTGCTACATTCATGAATCAATTGTGTAAGTGCAAGAGAACCAAACATTTTTTTTTAAGTTTGACATCTACATGTGTTGCACTTGAAATTGAAAAAGTTGTGGTAATTTTTTCTGAATTCTTATTTTTTTTCGAGCTGAGTACTGTTTTGATTCCAACTCTTGTATACAGAATACAGCTTGACCCTTTACCTAACGAATGAGAAAAGTACAGTTATGAACTTAAGGCAGCCCATGACCATGTGCTCGCTGTCATGACTATGGAGTTTTACGATAATGTGAGATAACTATATTGTCAAAAGTTTCGCAGGTCGACCTTCGGGGTCATGATATAGGGTTAAAACTTATGAGGTGAAGTTCAGAGTACACAATTTCAGCATGCATTATCTGATACGATATCAATACTGAAACTGAAGTAGAGCTGTAGGTTAACCAAAACCGAACCGAGGTTTTTATTTTTTTTTAAATCCGAAACCGAAACCATCAACATCCTGTAATCTAAGGTTTTTCGTTTTTTATTAAATACTCTCTTGCTGCAGAAATTCACAGAATGTAGCCATCCCAGAGTAGTGAGAGTACCCAGACACTGCCAATGGCAGTGTCTGGGAACTCTCACTACTCTGGGAAGGCAACATTCTGTGAATTTCCAACATTTCAGTTTAGTTGTGTTTGCAGCTTTCCTCAAGTTGCGTGTAGGTGTCAGACCTTGAAAAATGGCCAAGCACAATAAAAGTTCTGTATATTTAGGTAATTATTATATTGGCCTTCCTGATTCTTCATGTATTATAGCTTATTTTGGGCATTCATTGAGTTTCACTCAATTTCACTGCCATTCATTTATAACTGCGGACATAGGAATGAGTTTTATTGAATTTTATTTGGCCTCATGAACAAACCGAAAACCGAACTGAACCGAGGTTTTACTCCACCTGAAAAACCAAAACCAAAACCGAACAAGAAATTTAAAAACCTACAGCTCTAAACCAAAGTATTTTCCACAAAAATATCAATATCGATATTCAATACTGAATTTCAATATCGCCCAGCTCTATAACTGGAAAAAGGGGTTAATTATGAAACAATAGATACTGTCCACAGCAGTATGAATTACTGATAATGCTACTGAGACTTACATAGTGCATTTGTGGCAACAGTTACTTCCTCTCTTTTTCCCACAAACTTCACCACAACTATGAGGAATTTCTCGCCGATCTAATTCAGGATCTCTCATTTTACCTGAAGTAAATGCAAGGATGAAATTAAGAAACTAAACATCACTCCAACAGAGATGTTGAACATGGAAGCATTACAACCTGCAGTGTGTGAAAACGTGTACAAATATGTACCGGTAAGTGTTTTTGTCCATTATCTGAAGTCCTGAAATTGTTACTACCATGGCTTTCCAAGTACTACCTTCAGGACTGCTATTTTAAGGAGGGCGACCGCTCTCACTCTTAACCCTTTACCTAACGAATCACCCGCATCCGCCCCCATAATATGCAAGTTGAGCAGTTGAAAAAAATTAAAATTTTCAAAATATTTTGACAAAACCATATCATGTGACCCCTCATTGGAACGAGGGGTCACATGATATGGTTTTGTCGAAAATTTTGAAAAATTTAAAAAAATGATATTTAAAATAATAAATTTTGATATCGCCTGTGTTGGGTAAAGGGTTAATGGCTCTCCTATACTAAAACTTTTGAGTATGGTAAATGCCTTCCTTGCCACATACAAGGAGAGCCTGGAAAGTGAACTTTGTTCAGTGGTGGTGATCAGCATCACTCATCTTCATACTGTATGTGATTGTGCACTTTGGAAAAGCCTACCAGTAGCTAGTTTCTGTGAAACCCCTATGCCTGGCATCCGGCTTGAGCCAGAGGCCAGGTCTAGAGGTCTCATAGAGACTAACTGGTAGCCATTTTGCTTGTTTATCGGACAATGACTATAACTGTCAGACTATATACATAATTTAGGTAGAAATCCTGGCATGCATAAGTTCTGTAAGAAATTATTGGATTTCTTAAACCTACATTATATATTACATGCACAACCCAAAGAATAAGGATGAAAAGATATGGTAAAATTACCAATCTCTAGAACAGTCCCCAGAGACTCTCCTTATGTCAAATTAAGGTGGGCCAAAAATGGCCTTCCTAAGTTCATTTAAGGTGGGCCACCATCGCTCTCATCCTATTTTAAAAATTACAGGCCTGGGCCTAAATATTTTTTCTAATTTGTGTGACTCGTATTTGATAATCGTAACTGTCTGCTGTGAAAATCAATTTTCAGTTCCTCAATAGTTTCGAATCTTAGAGCACTGTTTTATCCTTATGAGTGCAACCAGAACATATTTCAAAATAAAATAAAAAATCTCTAATTTATATATTTACCAGAGTTTTACCCTTAAAGGCCTAGTTTTGATTTTGATCTGTTTATTGTGTTAGTTGTACATGTTCCTCCATGCAGACTTTTGGTGGTTTTGCTGATGGAAGTTACAGTACCTTGGCAGGGTTTCTTGTGAAGTTTTGACTTTATCGGCAGCCCAGACTTCACCAGACACAACTGCTAATCAAAGCATTACCTTATTTTGAAGAAGGAAAATATAACAGAATTTTCAAGGCCTTTAAGCAGTGCTGGAAATGAACAAAATTGACGGGTGCAGTTTTAAGCTCCCGTGAAATCAGAGACGGGAGTAAATTGCACCCGTAAAATGTTGGTGTATGAATTTTCGATGGAATATTGTCACCAAACACCAGAAATCTTAACCCTTTGAACACAAGTGGTATCTTGCATGCCAGTTCAATGGCAGAAATTAGAAGAGACCACATTCATTATTTGGGGTAGACCAATCAATATTTTCAATGTGCAGCCCGAGGCTGCAAATATTAATTGTTCTACCCTGCACATTTACTGAACATCCATCCTATTTAATTACGTTATGACATATCGTGTTCCTGGTCAGAAAAAGGACGCTTGGGTTCAAGGGGTTAAATGTATAAGGAATTGCTGAATTATGACAGTAACTTGCAATTGGCCACAGAGTGCTGCTTTCTCAAAACAACACACATTTATATGCCCTCACAGTATATTAGTGCTCAACATTTTTCAACAAGTGCAATTTTTAGCGTCCGGAAAATGGAAAATACAGGTGCTGACGGGAGCAATTGCACTCACACCCGTCTCATTTCCAGGACTGTTTAAGGACACTTAAAGAATCTATAACAATCAAATGAAAATTTTGTGAGAATCAAAGTTGATTCTACTTGTTTCCCTTGTGAGAATCATTTACAAGAATTGATTTGGGTTCTAGCAAGAATTTTAAGCTTCATTTCTCAGGGTTCCCATATGGAAAATTCCCTCTCCAATAGTGATGGTAAATGTTGTGCCCAAATAAGGTATTTGTGCCCAAATTATGCAGTCTTTGAAACTTTTTCCGAAGTTTTCAAGTGTTTAGGTTGTATGAGGAATGATCATTTGTTTCTGTCTCTTTCTTGAGTTATGAATCTCAAAAAACTCAGGACAAACTGTGTAAATGGGCCCAATTATGCTATGTTTGGCCTTTGTTTTTTGGGGGTTCATAACTCAACAAACAAACAATCATTCCTTATAATTAAACCTGGGTGGCAATAGGGCTGCACGGTATATCGATAAATCGATATATATCGTTATTCAAACCCATATCGATTGAATACTGGTGCAATTAGAAAAATATCGGTTTATCGTCATTATTTATTTACCCACAATTTAATTTTCAAGATGTCCTGAGTTTTTTAACTGTAGCCCCGAATGAATAATATTATCCATTTACCAAAGGAATCGTCTGCATGTGCTCACGTAATATACAATTTCAGCAGTTGAAAAAATAATTTTCAAAAATTTCAACAAAACTATATCATGTGACCCCTCATTGGAACGATCTCATTGAGCTCGTTCCAATGAGGGGGTCACATGATATTGTTTCTGTAGAATTTTGGGGGGAAAATCTGATAAAACTTTTTTTTTAAATATTTTGATATCGTCTGCCTTGGGTAAAGGTTTTTCGAACCGCATCATCAAGGCATGCTAATTCATTCCGACTGTGATGCCTCAAGCCTTGGTTGTGGTTCTTATGTTCATTTTTCTGAACAGTTTTCGATATACCGTGGTATTTTTTTGAATACCAATACCGGTATTCAGTTCTGAATATTGTGCAGCCCTGGGTGGCAATAAATTTAAACACTCTCTACTTTATGGAGTTATAATAAAAACCAGGTCGCATCATACTTCCTTTTGAGAACTGAATAAAAAAGACATAGTTTTCCAAAATTCTGTTTGAAATGACGACAAATTTCACTGAAAGATGTTCTTGTGTCATTAAAAATTTTATTGTCAAATGAATTGATTAAGTTAAAAGGAATGCCATAGGCCACGCCCATACCAATTTTTATTTTATTTTTTATAGTTATTTATATGCCACCTAAAGTTCATATTCTTGGATTGTTTTATGTTTTGGGCCTCATAATCAACACATAATAGCAAGGGTGGTGTATTTCAGTCCTTGAGTGCAAGAAGGCTTTGCAATGCTAAAGCATTGCAAAGCCTTCTTGCACTTAAGGGACAAAGTTATCAATTTTATTAACTTGGGTAAAATATTTTTACTTTTTCAAGTTTGCATTGGTTATAAAAAGAGAGCATGCGGCAGCTAAAAGGACCATATGGGAAGCCCTGAGAAACAGATTTTTAATTTTTTTTAGGCCTAATGAAACAGACACCGAGAATGAGAAAATGCCGACACTCTTCTCTCCTACCAGGCTACAATATGGCACATCCATATTTGCCAGTGTGCACAAATTAGTCAAATCTAAAGGCGTGGCTATACTTGAACTTACCACAAAAGCATCTATACTGATTTGGAACCTTCTCTGATACTTTCTGGCATGCTGGACACCGCCAACCAATTTGACCTGTCAATAAAAACCAGGATTTTAGAAATTCTCAAACATATTGTTCGGTCTTTTGATTTTAAAGTGAGCTGTCACTCTTGTGCATAGGGCTCCTGCAGGCAAGGGCTGATCAAATTTAAGGCTATTCAAGTCCGTTTCTCAAAATTTTGTTGCATTTTTCAAGGCCTTACTGCAACCAAATTCAAGGATTTTCAAGGCCTTACCACCGTGAATGATGATATATATAGTGTACCCAATGATGGAGACTGTTAACCCTTTACTCAACACAGATGGTATCAAAATTTATTTTAAATCTCATATTTTTAAATTTTTCAAAAAAATTCAACAAAACCATATCATGTGACCTCTCAGTGGATCAATCTCGATGAGCTCGTTCCAAGGAGGGGCCACATGATATGGTTTTCTTAAAAATTTTTTAAAAATTTCTTCTCAGCTGCTGAATTTACATATTAGCATCCATATGTGGCCGATTCGTTGGGTAAAGAGTTAAATACTGATATTGTCAGCATGTTTTTATTTTGCAAAAATTCAAGGATTTTTAAGGCTCCCTTCAACATTTCCCAGGATTTCAAGTACTTGAAACACACTTGAACCACACTTGAATCCAAGGCCCCGTGGGAACCCTGGTGCATCATTACAACTGCAATTTTTATTTTTTGCAAGTAGACAACAGCGTGCCATGATTCCACCTAGCGAGTGATTAACCCTCACCCAACAAATCAGCCACATCTGCCACATAATATACAAATTGTGCATTAGAAGAAACTTTTTAAAAAATTTCAACGATACTATATCATGTGACCCCTCACTGGAATAAGCTCGCCAAGCCGTTCCAATGATGGACCACATGAAATGGTTTTGTTGAAATTGTTTTAAGAATTGAGATAAAAAAAAAATTAAAATAACAAATTTTGATATCATGCGTTTTCTGTAAAAAGTTAAAATCTATTCGGGGGAAATAGACCAGGTAATTAGGGCCCTGTGAAGCTTTGAGATTCGGTTTGATTTCTAATCTTAAGTTGGTATTCGGTTTGAATCAAAATCGCCTGCTAGATTTGGTTCCCCTCGAATCTTCTTCACATGAAAATCAACATGATTAGAAAAACTTTATACGTTACTCCCTTTCTTTTCACTCATGTATTCCATGCAGAATCAGCTGATTGCCTGTACCATTGAAGTTGCATTTGATGTACAATGGAACCCTGTTGATTGAATAGCCACTTTGCCAATGAAAATTATTCAATTAACAGGAGGATTCAATTAACAGGAGGATTCAATTAACAGGGATTGGGCCACTTTCCTGTATTCTAGAGATAAACTTAGCATTTATTCTATTATATCTTGTTTGACAGAGCTCCATGAGCTCTGTCAAACAAGATATAACAGATTAAATGCCTATACTGGATGTACTGAGGCCAAATAGGTCTATAAACAAAGGAAAACTGGGGAGAGTCAAGGTAATTTCTCGATAGGTTAAAAGATTTTTTATTCAATTAACAGGAATTTACTCTATAAAATATATTCAATTAACAAGTCAAATTCGTACTGGAGGTATGGTAAATGATTTTTTGTTGGGAAATTATATTCAATTAACAGGGTTATTCAGTTAAGAGGTATCCAATTAAGTGGGATTACTGTACTATAGGGAACTCACATAAATTGATTATTGTTCCAATAAGCTCATTCAAAAAATCAGGTAATAAATTTTGGAATCCCCACTTAGTGTGCACCAGTGGAGTGAACAGTGTGCTGATGTTTATTGATGGGTTTTTTTTTTGAAATTTCCTGTTACTGGGACTCAACAATAGCATGCTTCACTTCAAATGGTAGCAAGCAGTATACAGTGCACCTCCCATTTTTAAAATTAAAAGACTGATATTGTTATATTTTTTTTATATGTAACATACAAGGAGTGTGATGGCTCCGTGGTTACGGAATTGGACTTAAAACAAAAAGGTCCACAGTTCAATCCCTGCCTGGGGCAACTGCGTTGTGTCTTTGGTCAAGGCACTTAATCTTGATTGCCCATATAGGGACACAGTGGCACTAACGCTGACTGCATGTTGATTGTGCACTTTTCATCCAATGATAACCCTGCTTGTGTGGAGTTAGTACGTTTGGGAGTCTGACAGTTGCTCATCATTGCTCAGTGGTTCTCTCCACATACTCTGGCTTCCTCCATCCGTAAAACTGTCCGACACGAGGTGACCGACAGTGTCATTAAACCCCAAAAAGGTCTGCAAAAAAGGACGAAATATGCAGCAAACCAAAAAGCGAATTGCAAGACACAGTAAAACAAGAGGCCTGTCACGCCTAGAGAGCTCCGCTGAGGGCCACTGATCGCATGGGCATGTTTTCTAATACTAATATTGTTACAAACTTTAGCCGAAAAATTTTCAGTTGTCACAGAAATTATGGCTTGGACAAACAAATATCAAAAATATCTTAAGATTTTCTTGATCCTGTGACCTGTGACCTTGACCCTGTGGATTTACAGACCGCAGAATAATTGATGACACACCGTCTATTGATAATACATATTGTTATGAAGTTTGGTGGAAAAATATTCAGCGGTTTAGGAATTATGGCTCAAATAAAATGTTGACAACGGGCGGACGGATGGATGGATGGACAGACGGACGGACGGACGATGGACGACAGATGACGGACGACAGACGACGGACGACGGACGAAACAGTATAAGAAAAGCTCTGCTGACTTTGTCAGCGGAGCTAAAAATGACCGAATGGTTCTGTGTTGCTACAAAAACTGATCAAATAATCTAACTGGGAGGGAACGGGACTAGTGGCCCCTATGGATACTCAGGCCAGAAAATAAGCAGTCTGACATTTGCAGAATGACGTTAGTTTTGATTCAGATTGAGGTTAATAGAAGGTAAATGTACTGATGCTACCCCGCTGTGCAGGGTAGCATCACTAAATTCACCCTCTGGGGACCTCATTTTGCAGATGTCAGTCTGCTTATTTTCTGGCTTGTTGACACTCATCACATAGCTTGGGCAAATGGGTGAATACATCATGTTCTCATTGTCAAATTTTCTCAATTATTGACTTGTCCACTCGACAAGTCAATAAGGGAAAAAATATGACACTGAAAACACAACATAGAACAGATGAACTTTATTCATTTTTTACCTTAATTTATGTTTTTTGATGACACAATAGGCTGAGTAACTGATCATCTACTAGTATTATTTATATTTATTTCAGCACAATGGCTAATCATGACCATGACAGTTTTATGGGTGGAGGATGCCGGAGTACCCGGAGAGAACCACCGAGCAATGGCGAGCAACTATCAGCTCCCCAACATACCAACCCCACACAAGCAGGGTTAGCATTGGTTGAAGAAATGGTGTACCATCAACGTGCAGTACGCCTTAGTTCACAACGTCACCGTACCCCCATGTGGGCAATGGGGGTGAAGTGTCTTGCCCAAGGACACAATGTGGTTGCCGCAGGTGGGATTCGAACCGAGGACCTTTCGGCTTGCAGCCTGCGCCTCTACCTACTGAGCCACCGTGCCTCTTCATCTACTAGTAGAACCCCTAAGATTGATCAAAAGGAAGTTAGGCAGTACACAATGGAGATATGCAGAGACAGAGTTTTTTGTGGTGTGTGTTGTCGTATAAACTATTGCAGGTTTTTTCCAAGTTACAGAGCATCAAGTGTTGTTTAATATATACAGATTATCACCACAGTGTGTGTCTCCAGGAATTCAGATCAAGTTGAGTTGCAGGAACAGAAATGCGATTCTGTGCCTGCAACGAGACTTGATCAGAATTCCCGGAGACACACACTGTGGTGATGATAAATTTATCTCATAATATTGACCATAAAATGTGTTGTAAAACTATTTTAAGAGGAACTTTTTCATCTGCCTTATCGATGGAAAGACGCAAATTGAAAAATAGAATAGCGTTCATTGATCTCCATATTGAGGTCAGTGATGACGTTACACTTCAGAGAAAATTACGTCACTGGGATTCACTTTACTGAATACTGTCTTGCGAAGTGGAGCAACTGTGTGTTTCGTCAACGTGAATTTGGTTGTAACTTTTGCAACAATTACTGGTGAATTATATATCCCTCTTGGTGTAAAGGTTTATTATATTTTAAAATATGCCGTTCATTGTTTATTGAGGTGGAGTTTTCCACATTTCATAGCGAAAGCTATACCTTTAACTTCAGGAGAGAAGCCACGACTCGAGAGTTCTGGAAAATCCCAATAATAGGCTACAAACCAGCCCAAGATGCCGAAAAGTGCACATAATTTAACTATTAGTTGAGTTAACTTCCCCAGCGACATTTTAGCTTGCTGTGCATTATAAATACGTTACAGGGTGTTTAGTTGGCAGATACAGTGTCATATACGGCTCAGAGAAAACAATATTAGGTGATGCTTCACCTCACCTAATATTGTTTTCTCTGAAGGGAAGTTATCGAAAAATCATATTTGGCAACAGCAGAATCACGCGCTTGTATCAGGGGCCCTCGATACAGATTCGGAACAAGGGCCCAGATACATTAAACTTCAGTTGCTTAACAGTGCAAAAATGCCCCAATTGTGAGATAAATGTTCTTAACACAGAGAAAAACTGAACCAAAACTGAAGTTATGTCCCTGAAACTGAATCTGAAAATAAAAAACGTCCAGCTCTAGTTCAAAATTGCTGGTAATTAACAGGGTTTATACCATGGTTACCTATTCTACTATACATGAAAAGCCTATGACATAAATTTTAGCTTTATACACCAACAGTGGTGAACACATCAGCAATGGGATTTCAATAGTTAAAATTTACACCTACAGTGGAACTACATCCAAGTTGACCTTTGGTGGCGTCGACCTGAATGCAAACTTGTCAAAATTTATTGCACGTCGCCTCCAGAAGAGTGAAATGAAAGTGGCAATTATTTATTACGTTTTAAATGAGTTTACACCCACTAAACACCAAAAATTAACAAACATGCATTATCTCATGTTAATAAAGCATCCATAACTCGAAATAGTATGCTATTATGCTATTAAAATGAAAAAGGCCTTGTTTCTTTTTCTATTTCGTTTCGGTGATAAAATTGACAGCGGAAGTACCGCCCACCGATGCTCATGTAAACAAAAACAAATTTGCACGCATGTGAGGCTTCTGCTCAGTAAAATCGAGAAAAAATAATAGTGACTCTTATAATCTGGTGATCATGCTATGAATAAAATATACCCAAAGTAGCTCTTGGAGTACCAAATGTTCACCACTCGTGGTGAAGTGGTGTCAACCACGTGCCGAAGGCTCGTGGTTAACACCACTTCACCACTCGTGGAGAACATTTGGTACACCAAGCTACTATGGGTATATTCTATATATTCAATGAGACAGGATCCAATTTACTGGGACTCACTGTACTGGAAGAACTAGAACTATCACTGAAGATGATTAATACCCCCTCTTTCGTCTTACTAGAATGCACCTCTGAATGTTGAGGTTGAAAAACCAATAATAAACCCAAGTTCTGGGGAGATAACTTTGATTAAAATTGTCGCAGATGAAAAAATTCACTATATGCGCATGCCCACTTGATGGTCATAATGTATTAAAAGTTTCACTGAAATCAGTTCAATAACATAGGAGGAGTTGTGCACACAAGAATCTCATTTGAAAATCCATAATAGATCTAAGTTTAGGGGAGATAACCTGGTTAAAATTGTTGTGAATGAAAATTTTTATAATATGTGCATGTTCACTTGCCAGTTATAATGTTTGAGAAGTTTCATCAAAATCGGTTCAATAATGTTTGAAGAGTGCACACACAAGAATCTCATTGAAAATCCATTTTCAATCTAAGTTCAGGGGAGATAACCTGGTTAGAATTGTTGCAGATATAAAAGTTTGGAATATGCGCATGTTCACTTGCTAGTCAAAAAGTTTGATCAAAATCGATTCAATAATGTAGAAGGATTTGCACACACGTTGGAACTGACGTACAGGCCATCGACAATATAGCCCCCACTTCTCTAAGTGGGGGTATAATTATAGCACTTAACAAATTGAAGTAAACTGGAATGGTAGCTGAAACAAAATGGTTAATATTGTGAGTGGTATAGGCTTAGGCTATTGAAAAAAATGTCTGACTGCCTCATCACCTTTTTTGCACCTGGAAATCTCTTCTGTGACACTATTTTTCAGTAGAAGGCCAAATATTTAACCAACTATACCTTGTTTGACAGAGCTCAAAGAGCTCTGTCACACAAGGTATAGTTGGTTAAATTTTCAAGTACATTTTGGGAAATTTTCACTCCTGAAAATGTGGGATTGCCACATAATACTGTAAGCAGTTAAGTTTCTGATTTCAACTATTTTCAAAACTGTTTTGTGAATAAACCTAAAAAATAGCGAAAAAAGCCTCCCTCCCTAATCGTAAAATTGAGGAAAAATTGCTCTGAGAAACAAGAAATTTTTTCGTAGGCCTTAATACACAACATACAATCAATGACTGCTGATGAAGACCGAGCCCACTTCTTAGTACAGGATAGATGAAATATGTGATAACAGCTAGAGCAACTCCATACTGCATTGTGTCTTCGTACAGATTCACAACAGACCATACACTCATATGTTCCATCTGTAAGCTGGTCTATAAGCAATCCTGAAAGAAACATTAAAAGTTGTGTTTAATACTTACATGTATTCTTAAAAATGTACGAGGGTTAAAAATCGCCCCCCCCCCCCCTCCTGCATGGCCTAGGGGAGCAATTAGATCTCCTCAAGCTTACAAAAGCTCAAAGTGGCAAAATAAAGTTTTACTATTAATGAATTCTGCCCAGTGGGCTTTGAACATTTTATTTGGTGCTGCTAACAAGGTAGTCTCTGTAAGATGGCTACACTGACCCTCCCACACCTCTGGGCCTCGGCTGCCTTCTTACAGAGACCATTAACATAGCAGAGATCTGAAAAGATGTGGATTTAACCCCTTACCCAACGAATCGTCCACGTAATATGCAAATTCAGCAGTTGAAAAAATTTTATTTTTCAAAAAATTTCAACAAAACCATATCATGTGACCCCTCATTGGAACGAGCTCATTCCAACGAGGGGTCACATGATATGGTTTTGTTGAATTTTTTGAAAAATTTTAAAAAATTATATTTAAAATAATAAATTTTGATATCGTCTGCGTTGGGTAAAGGGTTAAGGAATATGCTGTAATGGTTATCATTATTTTCTAAGGTCACTGGGGCTAATTTTCACCCTCCTTAATTTTTTAAGGCGAGCGAATAAATCTCTCCTGAAAATGCTAGAGGCCTGTTCAGTGTGTCATCTCTCTTCAATAATCAAATATTAGTGATGGCAGATTCCCCCTTGTAATTAACAAGAATCATTTCAGCTTGTCAGGTGCAGTTACTTCGTCAGTCATCATACATGGGGAATCTCGGCATGTTTATTTTCCATCAACTAAGAGAATTTTCTTTGCGGTCAATAAGCTATTCATAAGAATAAACAGAAATTTTGTTTGGTTATGACTTCTCATTGGTTTTGAGTAGATGCACTTTTCCCCTTTAACAGTTGCCAAAATTTTCGTCAAAAATACCTTTTTTCCTTGCTGTTTTGCTTTCTAATTCTAAAGTGTAACCTTAAGTTTCTGAATTTGAGTCTCCCAACTTCTGAGAGGACCTTGAGCATGGGTAATAGTTTCATCTTTTTCTCTTTTCCATGACCTTTTCGACTGCCGAGTGTCTTCTACCAGTAACCATTTATTAAGATTTTCGATGGTGTTTTCTTTCCTGAACAATAGGATCTAGAAATGTGGAATAAACAAGAAGTCTTTTGTATTCCATTTCATCAATGTCAGGTGACAGACTAATCCATTTTGCTGGTCATTGTCTGAATTCCTTTATCTTCATCGTGCCTGGATAGGCTTGTTCAGACTTGTTCTGCTTGTGAAGCTTACATGGTCAACTCCTTGAATCTCTGTCTGTGTAAGGGTCCATTGATTTAAGGTAAGAACTGGTATATCATGATCGATGGCATATTCAGCCAAAGCTACTCCTCTGCTCTATGATTTGTTCCAGCATGTAAAACAAACTATTTCAGCTAGTTTGGACATCTTGAAGAATTTTATGTTCCTTAAGTCTGTGGTTAGCTTGACGTTTCTGCAAATGGTGGTACACAAGGGGTGAGTGATTGAAATGTCCAGCAATTTTCTTTGTGGGTGCAAACAAATCATTTACTGAGCATTGTGTTGCGATACCGTCTTTTATAACCAACTGAATTGTGTGAATGAAACACCCAGGGTGATCTAGGCCAGTCTTCTCACATCCGGATACTGCATTGCTCGCATTATCACAATAATAGCAAAGACATGTTCCCTGGGAATATTCCATTCACTCAGCATTCTGTTAATTTCTGAGGCAATCGCATCCCCTGTATGGGACCCATCAAAAGAGGAAGAATTTAAAATGCATTATTTTTGCTGAAATTCTTTGTCGATCAAATGACCAGTCTGGTTCATTAATGAATTGGACGACCAAATGACTGTTGTGACAGCTGCGAAATCCCACATTTTTGGTAAGCGAAAATGGTTCAAGATCGAGTACTATCAGGCCATAAAATTTGAGAGGAACTGAACGATTTTATTGTTCCTCTGGTGGTTATCTAAATGAAAAAAAAAATAACCAAAAAGTTGTTCGTCTGGAACTAAAAACAGTTTGTCAAAAGGTTGTGTCTTATCAACTTATTTGACAGCAATGTTTTAAAATGTTCCTGTCGGAAGACCCCTCCTCTCTTCAATGCTCAAACTCCCTAAGACAGCTGATACCCCTGTGCTTGTCGCAGGTGCTTTCAAAATCTGTGAACTCTCATACAGTAGGGCCATCGTGGACGGGTCAAAATCCATGGGTTGTCATTTTGTCCATGCATATAATTCCGAGATGATCCGCTTTGGCACCTTGCAAAATTTCCACCAATGAAGCACAGGGATTACCCTGGTGCTTCATTGGTGGAAATTTGGAAATCTTGACCCATTCACAATGGTGGGATCCCATGGTTTTGTTCATCTGTCAACAGACTCATTAATTGCCAACGGATAGCGTTTTTTTGCCTGTGATGTAGTCGAACTCAAAACACTTTCAAATCTGGCTTTTATTCGGGCAGCTTCTTCATTCTCAAAAGCCTTATATTCCCTTGGATGCATAGCCCAATATGTTGTCAGAGTTTAGTTGCCATAAATTTTTTAGCACACTGGCCATCTCTCAAAATCACTGGCGTAGACCAAATTTCACTTTGTTGTCATTGGTAGTATCAATCGAGAATATGTACCACAATTTACTTCTTTTCAGGGTTTTGTCGCACATATTTTGTGAAGGAACAACTATATATACAGTTAAAAGTAGAAGTCCTGTCATAAAATGTGCACAAATAGCATGTCAATCTGCGCGTTAATCTACGCGTTAAGACCATAGTAAGGCCATCAAATTCAGTACATATGACTTGTGCACAATCACTGTTTCAGCCAATGGACCTCCGGGTAACCCGGAGGTCCATTGGCAGAAACATTGCCTGTGTTTGCTATGAGTAACCAGGAGAACCTGCCATGCTTTGGATGCCATTCGATATGGCAATTGCGCGCAATTCCTACGCACAATTAAGCCTCGATAAGAGCACAGTTTGTGAGAGGACTTCTAGTTTTAACTGTAATGCAAATCATCAAAGTTTCAACTCAAAATGACAAATACCAGCCTAAAAAATCAATTTTGCTGAGCCAACTCCTCAACCTGAGTGCCATGTGCTGCATGACTTAAAACAGTTTCTCTCATTGGATCACGACATCAAAGACAAAAACTTCAATTACCAACATCATAATAAAAGAGATGTGTGCAGATCGTATGGGGGATTACTTGTCAAAAGAGGAACACTAGAGCTGAAATGGGTAACCAATTAATCGATTAACCAATGATCAACATCTTGATCGATCAAAAAAGTAATTGATCGGTTAACTTATTTATTTATTGCTGCTTTACACCACATCAGCAGCTAAGGCTATATCGTGGTGATAAAAGGTACAAATTTTAAAATAGATCACCATTTGCCATGAGGTAGTTAAAAACCAATCAACGAAATATGAAGTATGAGGAATAAAATTAATCAATGAACACAGTAAGGTGAAAATGAAATCAAGTGTTCAGAAAATGCTGTGTAAATCAAACCTGGATGAATGAGAATGTGAAATAATAAAAACAAACAATTTAAAATTTATTAAAAAGGTTGATTTCTTTCAAAAATGAGATTATTTTATGCGGGCTCGTATGGTAAAATAAATCTTGTAGAGACTGAACTGTAAAATATTGCCCTCTATTGGCCTCTAACAAGATTAAAATCAGAACAATTTAAGAGAATGTGCTCCACTGACAACACCTGCTGACATGGAACACATTCTGGTCACATATTACCCTCTAACAGAAAGGAATGTGTAAGTCGTGTGTGACCAACATGACACTGTGTCAAAATAACATGATCTTTTCTACAAAGGTTACTAGATGGGCAGTGATCAAATATGTTTGGCCGGAAGCGATGGAGCTTGTTATTTGTCGCTCCATAGCATTCCACCTGCCACATAGATTTGATGTAGTAACTAATATGTGGTTTGAAATCACTAAAAGGGATGTTAAAATCAGTGAGAGGCTTGGTTAAAGCCTGTTTTGCTGCACTGTCTGCTTTGGTGTTACCAGCGATACCTACATGTCCGGGTAACCAGCAAAACACGATATCATATTGGTCAGACTTGAGAGTTGTTAACTTCTCACGAAGTTCCAAAATGAGATGGTTCTTCAACTTGGGGTTGAGTAAAGCAAGTAAGGAGGAAAGAGAATCGGAGAAGACGATCGACTTTCTTTCCTGTGCATTCTCGATGTGCTCAAGTGCGAGTTGAACAGCTTTAACTTCAGCTGTGAAAATAGAACTCTGATTCGGTATTCTGATTGAGGCGACATGATCACCAGCAACAGCAGCTGATGATACCCTGTCACCATCTTTAGATCCATCTGTATAGATCCTTGTATATGCACTATACCTGGACTTTATTTCGACATATTTTTGTTTGAACTGCAAGGAATTGGTATCAGATTTTTTGGTAGAAGAAAGATCCAAAATAATTGTAGGTTTTTTAAAATGCCAAGGAGGAATATGTGATTTACGGTTTTCTTTTATAGAATCAGAATCAATTTTGTCAGACTCCATGTGGGGTTTAATTCTAATTCCAAATGGAGGAATATGTTTCTGGTGGCGGTAAAAAAAATTCAACATTTTGAGGGTCTGAAACACAATTATAAGCAGGATTTGAAGGATTGGCCAAAAGTTCAGACACATGCTGGAGAGATAATTTAATTCTACACTTCTCAAGAGAAGGCTCCTCTGCTTCAACAAGCATCGAGTCTATTGGGGATGTTCGAAAAGCCCCTACACTAATTCTAATACCACTATTATGAATTGCATCAAGTGGTTTGAGATATGATTTCCTTGCAGAACCGTAAACTATACAACCGTAATCTAATTTTGATCGAACAAGTGATCTATACAGATGGAGCAAAGTTTTTTGGTCAGCACCCCAATCAGTGCTACCAACATCCTTCAGCAGGTTTTGAGCTTTCTTACATTTAACTTTTAGTTGTTTTATGTGGGAAGTGAAATTCAGTTTGTTGTCAAACAACAAACCTAAGAATTTCACTTCCTTAACAACTTTGAAAGGACTCCCATTGATTTTTAACTCCGGATTGAGGTGATGTTTCCGAAGTTTACAAAAATGAACACAGTTCGTTTTTGACTTTGAAAATTTAAAACCATTTTCTGTGGCCCATTTTTGAATCCCATTCAAACACAGCTCAAGTTTGCGCTCGATAGCATTCATATTTTTACTGCTATAACAGATTAAAAAGTCATCGACATACAATGAAGAATCTCCCACATTCTCAAATGCATCGATGATACTATTAATTTTAACCGAAAACAGGGTAACGGATAAAATACTACCCTCAGGAATCCCCAATTCCTGCTCGTGAGGATCAGATAACGATGATCCAACACGAACTCGAGATTGGCGGTCCTTTAAAAAATTTTCAATAAAAAGAGGCATACGCCCTCTCAACCCCATGTTAAAAAGATCTTTTAAAATCCCATACGTCCACGTTGTGTCATATGCCTTTTCCAGGTCAAAGAAAATTGCGACGACATGTTCTTTTCTGGCAAAGGCATTTCTTATGAACATTTCTAGTGTAATCAAATGATCCACAGTACTTCTCTGGTTTCTGAAACAACACTGAACATTCGCAAGTAGATTGTTCGATTCCAGAAACCAGACAAGTCCATCATTGATCATCCTTTCCATGGTTTTACACAGACAACTTGTTAAAGCGATAGGCCTGTAATTACTTGGGTTGCTGTGATCTTTATCAGGCTTTGGAATGGGAATAATTGTAGCATTTCACCAGAAAGGTGGAAACAGGCCTGTCACCCAAAATTCATTAAAAATTGACAATAAAAGTTCCAGTGAGGAATATGGCAAATGTTTTAAAATTTTGTAGTGTATTTCATCAGGACCAGTGGCAGTATCCTTTGCTCTATGCAAAGAATTACTCAACTCTTCCATAGAGAAAGGTTCACTGTAATCCTCTAAGTTATTGGATGTAAATTTAATCTTTTGTTTTTCTTTCTGTTTTTTAATTTTGACAAACTCAGGATTACAATTTTCCGACGACGAATGTTTCGAAATGTGGAGGCCAATGTGTTTGAAATTTCTTTTTTTGATGTAATTAGGGTGTTGGTTTCCTTCAAGTGCTGTACAGTTGATTTTGTTTCTTTTCCCTTAATCTTTTTAATCATTTTCCACATCTTAGTGATGGGTGTGTTCTGGTTAATCTTAGAAACATAAGTTTCCCAAGAACTTGATCGGATAACCGTTACTTTTGAACTACGGTATTATATGGGTTAACAAAGGAATAAACTTGCTCCAAAACAGGCAAAAATTGTCATACTGGCTCACGTCAATTATATAAGATAGAGTAAAACATGCCAGTTATGTGCTGACATACTTGTTCACTTGCACGATCATTATACTGTATCAGTAGCTGGAAATAGTCATTCTCAACCCTTCACCAAATGCGGGAAGCAGACGATACTTGCACAAGAAATTCTTGAATTACTAAAGATTTTCAATGTTTGTCTCAAAATATAGCTTATGACCCCTCATTGGAACGAGCTCAATGAGCTCGTATCGATCAAGAAAATCCTTTAACCGTTTCAGCTCTAAGGAACACCAATCACAGGTTTTATGTTAATTTCACATACATTATAGCAAATGATAATAAGTAAATACATAATAAAAATATGTATATAGTTAGGAATATCAGAATCAGCATACTTATCTGCCGATGGTGTCGTTCAATTAATCGGAATCGGTTCATGGGGTAAATTCAATAACGGCTCACCTCTAAGCATGAGTACCTGGAAAGTAGCGTCTTTCCCAAGGTCACAGTGCATATGATGTGGTGAGGATCAATACTATATGTAATGTAGGGCTGAAATGGTTGGCTCATTTTCACAACCGACTAACCGAGAGCTATAACCATATAATATCCAGTTATCTGCAGCCATTATTATTAATATGGGATCAAAACTATAGGAATTGGAAAGTGGTATTCAAAGAAACTATTCTGTACTGTGTGTATAAACAAATGTTGTTGAGTACGTGACAATGTTCATTTGTGTACATACTACAGAATAATTTCTTTGATAACTCAGTACTTGTGGAAATTACCGATCATTAACAAAGTCATGAATGCCATTTTGATGTCGATTATTTCTCAAAATATACAACACAGCTTCAAATTGTACTTTATCCCAAAGAAGAAATGGCAGATTTACTATGTTTTAACCATGGAATCGATAATTTGGATAACCAGTTGAGGGTTTTTCTAATCAGTTACATGTAAGTAGGTAACTGGTATCAAATTGGTTATTCGGTTAACAACTTCAGTACTATCAATCTGAACTTCAATCATCTATCCATTGAGCAACAGTATTTCCAATATCACAAGCATTCTATTGATGTCACACCCACAGTCATACGAATGGAAGTCAGTTGCGCTGTTGGATGTTAGAATGACTACAGTCACAGCATAAGTACTTTCACATCATCAAGCGTTATCAGTGGGAGGAGTTAGCTCATTGATTTTTTTTTACTTCACATCTTAGAGGGAGGGGATGGACAGAATGAGATGAGACATTTTTCACTGCCACTCCGGAAATCCAGTTGTATAGAGAACAATGGTATGCATTTACAGTACAGCTACCGTGGACTGATCACTTTCCACAGGTGGGCAATCAGGCCTGGCGTTCTGAAAAATGCAGGAGGGCAAAAAATCGCTCTCCTCAATCAGCTTAGGAGAGCAATTAGGTTTACACAGCATTTTAAGTATCCAGTTGAACAAACTCATTGAAACTGAAACCAACAGACTACATCAGTGATTTAATTAACTTTACTAAGTAAAGCGAAATCTCTTAGACATCTAGATGTCTCACTCAACAACCGAACACACTCTTGACAAGACCTGTGTGTGTACCCAGACCTGTTGACCAAGAAAGTCATACGCCTACCACTACCACCTTCAACCCCCCCCCCCCAAGGGGGGGGGGGTTGAAGGTGGTAGTGGTAGGCGTATGACTTTCTTGGACAACAGGTCTGCTTGAATCTACAGTCACATCCTGGTGCAAGTGCTTCAAGTGACAGGATAGTAGTAATGGTAGTATATTATAGTGTCAATATTCCTTGAATAATTTCCCCTCAAACTGTGATGTCAGTTGTTGAACTTGAAACTGACCAAAAAAAAATATTGCTGTGACCCATTTTGCTTCAAATGATTGCAACTGTGTTTGGGTATTGTTGCAGCCATTACCTTTTACCACTAAAACACTTTCAAAATGAAATTACGTGATGTTATGTGACTTCGAAGTTAAATTACATTTTTGCTTTACAACAAAAATTTAATGTGAGCATAATACATGTAATCTCAATCATCCCTGACCAAAATATTTAGGAGGGCAATTATTCGCTCTCCTTAATTCTTTCAGGAGGGCAGTAAGGAGAGCTAAAAAATCGCTCTCCTGAAATTGCCAAGCCTGGGCAATATTTCCACGGATGCAATAATATTAGATTTCAAACATTAATTATAGGAATAATCAACAAAAATTTAATTAATGAAGCTCTGGGTATAACCCGGTGCTTCCTTAACCCTCTGCATTCTGATGTCAAAATGGCAATGTTTTAAGCAGCAAATATTTCCCATAATGCAGTTTGATATTTTACCAAATATACATTGTTTGACAGAGCTCAGTGAGCACTGTCAAACAAGATATACTTGGTTAAATGCATGGTTATTTAAGAGAAAAACAGAGTAATCGGAGAAAATTCTTTTGGGCTACCAGAGTGCTAGGGGTTAATTAAAATTTTGCTATTGATGATTTTTATTACCTGGTAAATGCATGCATGGCCATCACTACCCATGCATGGATTACAACCAATCCACAGCAACAGTACTGTATCAGTAAACTGGGAATTTTTTAGGCCTTTTTTTTGGTTCATTCCCACTAGACCAATTCCCTTTAGACTAATTCCCACTATGCCAATTCCCCAAAAGAGCAATTCCCCTTAGACCAACTGATATGTTCAATTTTTAAAATAATTTTATATCAATAATTTGAAATATTTATCAGTATTGATAAATGTATTAAATGTTATTGATACTTTATAGATGTTGGGCTGATTTTTCATAGCAATTGTAAGAGTAATCACACACTTTCAAAGGATGTGATTCTTTTTTATTGTTTTGTGGTTAACAGATATTGGGCTGATTTTCATAACAAAACGAACACAATCCTTTGTGTTCTTTGTGATTTCAGAGAATGAAATTTCACAAATACTAAAAATATATTTGTATTAAATATGTTTTCCAAATTATCCTTAATCAATAACAATAATGTTATGCATATAAATATTTTTTTTATCAATTAAAGTGCTTTTCAGTAAATAAATGTTTTCCTAATTATCCTTAATTAATAACAGTAAATAGTTGGTAAAAGGGGAATTGGTCTTTTGGGAATTGACCTAGTGGTAGTTGGTCTAAAGGGAATTGGTCTAGTGGGAAGACACCTTTTTTTCTGCTAAGGGGAGGAGGAAAATAAGAGGTTCTCCACTCACTAAATCACCTGCGTCACAGATCATAAATGACAGTCATTCCAGAAAAATTGTCAGCCCACAATATGTTTAACAATGTCAGTACTGTGATCACAAAAATGATTGCTTTCTCAATCAAATCATAATTTGGTTACTCCAGTAGTTAACCCTTTACCCAGGGCTTAAATTTCAACCAGAATCCAAAAATTGATTCACACAATGATTCGGGCAAGAAAACCAGTGAGAATCCATGAAGTCATAAGAATCTTTTTATTATACACCTTTACAGTATAGTGCAAGAGTGCAACACCTATGACCTTGGGTTATAAAAGATCAATTCACTTCAAAATCACCTGATCAAATATGATGTACATGTTTTTGATTAATGTTCAATAAATACAGGGCTTATATTTCAATGAGAATCTGAGAATCGATTCACACAAAGATTTGTGCAACAAAATCAGAGAGAATCCATGTAGATTCTCACTGCACCTTTGCTAGGATCCATGTGAGTCAATTTACATGTAACCCTTTACCTAACATAGCAGCAGCTATTTAACCAATACAAGACTAATATCACCTGAAAAAGGCTGAAATATCCTGACACTTTGTCAATGAAATTGGACATGTACATGTACGGCTGTCATTGGAACCAGCTCAATAACATCAATATTTGTAGGGTTTTATTGGTAAGTATTGTTAATTTTTAAAAAAATTTAGTTGATGTTTTAAAAATTAAAAAGCCAAGTTGGGTTAAAGGTTAGCATGTGTTATCAGTATACAACAAAGGCTCAACCATAGTGGCCTTGTGGGATCCTGAAAAACCCTGAAACCCTTGTTTAAATGACTTATTGGCCACTGTTTTGAAGTTGTAAAATAAATCGATCATTACCACCATGGGGATTTCCGAGATGGTGCACTGAAGTCTCGACCTCGCTAGTACTGAAATGGTTAACCGGATAACCGGTTTGAAACCAGTTACCTACCAAACCGATTGAAAAAAGTGAACTGGTTATCCGAAATATCGATAGTGATCGGCATTCCACGGTAAAAACGTAATAAATCTACCGCATCTCTTTTGGGATAGATTACACATCGAAGCAGCGCTGTATATATTGAGAAATAATCGACTTTGGCGTTCAAGACTTCGTTGATGATCGGAAATTTCTGTGAGTACTGAGTAACCGCAGCAACTATTCCGTAGTATGTATACAAACGGTGTCAAGTACTCGACAACGTTCGTTTGTACACATGCTACGGAATAGTTTATGAGAATACTGCTTTCCAATTCCTATAGTTTTGATCCCATATTCGGTGAAATAATGGCTACAGATAACTGGATATTAATCGGTTATACATGTAGCTCTCGGTTAGTCGGTTGTGAAAATGAGCCAGCCGTTTCAGCCCTAGACCTCGCCTCTTGAGTCATACATGTGTATTGATTTGTCCTAACAGAATTGGCAATATATGCTCAGAAACATGGTTTCAACTTCAATACACCATCTTATTAGTGATTAACCGATGATCGGAATCAGCCACCCCAATCGGCCGATTGTGGGTAATCAGATGACAACAGCAACAGCTCCTGGAACATCTGTTCAAGCGATTGTTGTCAAGCATTTTTTGTGGCAATTCATTAACCACATTTTATTATCTTCTGTGGTTGTTCAATTGTTAATGTAAAATGATGTCAATGATACAATTCAATAAAGTTGAAAAACCACCACAATGTGTATTCTTAATCTATCTAGATGCCCCATTAAGAGATATACAAGTTAATCGACATGTAAAGCTTACAAATTGTAAGTTACAATTGAGCGTACCTGTGGCAATCGCCAGTTCATACCGGAAAAGTGAAGGTTGCCTTCCATTGACTCAGGTTGCAGTAAAAATTACCAGTTACGTGCACTTGGGCAGTAAACATGGCTCTGAGAGCCACGTTTACCACCCAAGTGTGCACGACTGGAATTTTGTGAAATATGTTCAATTTAAAGTAGTTCTTTCGATTCTCGAATTATCTAGTAGTGGACGGACTGTAAACCAGTAAAATAAGTTCAATTTAATGTGGTTCTTTTGGGCCTCAGCACAGTATTACTAGTACTGAAATGGTTAACCGGTTCAAAACCGGTTACCTACCCAACCGATTTGAAAAAAACGTCAACTAGTTATCCGAAATATCGATAGTGATTGCCATTCCACTGTTAAAACTTAGTGAATATGCCACTTCTCCTTTGGGATATTGGTATTTATTGAGAAATAATCGACTTTGGCTTCATGACTTCATTAATGATCGGCAATTTTCGCGAGTACTGAGTAACCGCAGAAACTATTCCGTAGTATGTATACAAACGAATGTTCTCCAGTACTCAACAACGTTCGTTTGTATACACATTACAGAATAGTTTCTGAGAATACAGCTTTCCAATTCCTATAGTTTTGATCCCAGATTCGTTGAAATAATGGCTACAGTTAACTGGATATTATCCGGTTATAGCTCTTGGTTAGTCGGTTGTGAAAATGAGCCAACCGTTTCAGCCCTAAGTATTACCATCATAATCGGCATTGGAATTGGCCGATTGTGAGCTCAAATAGCCTGTAATCGATCAGCGGCCATTTTTGGTAATCGGTTGAACATTACCCCTGATGATGACAATAATCTATATTTTATCTTACAATCAACATGTATTTTGTCTGTATTAACTCTGCAACTGTCGTGTATCCGACCCTCTGATACAGATGTTTGTATCAGGGGGTCAAATACAAGCGTGTTCCTTTCGCGTGAGTTCCATTTTATTTCTTTTTGTTCATCCGTATGAATAAATAGTTCGTTATATATTCGTCTACATTCTTGACTTATCCCCAATATATTGTAAGATAAAATGATTATTACCATTATGTGGATGTACAAAATATTATCCGAGTATCGCTCCGGGTTCTAAGGGTAGATCACGACTCATCTTCAACTCCTCGTGATCTGCCCTTAGAACCTGGAGCTTGACTTGGATACATATTTTGTACATCCACATAATAGTAATAATCTATATTTTATCATACAGATTCATACCTCTTTGACCCTCTTCAACCTTTGTTCCTAAATTCTGCCTCGCTTTTCGCTTCACTTGCCCTGCAGTGTGACCCTGTTCTCTTGGTTGATATGATTTTCCGCTAGGTAAGGCATCTTGGTTATCTCCATGTTTATTGCTTGTTAACAATCGCTGCTCCACCTGATCATCACTGATGTCTGAAGGTTTTTGCAATATAGACAGTTCTTGTTTACTTTTGGTAAATGACCTACCATATTTAGAATTTTTACCATAGGATTGTTTATTATCTGTTACAGATGCAGGATACCTGCTGTGGGGATTTTGATGATCATTCAATGGTCTGTCCTCATGTTTAATATTTGACTGATGGGAACTATCCCTTACAGAAATATCAGTAGAGTTATTCTGCACCTGGAGACTTTTAAGAAGAGACTGTCTTTCTTCAAACCGTCGATCATCAGATGGACGAGAATTTGAATATGACCTTCCTTGATGACTGCTTCTGCCTCGTGTTTGTCTGTTGTAGTTCGTTGGATTATGATGGGTGGGTGGTTCATTATTCTCGTAGTGTTCATTATTATCCACAAACTTTTTATGCCCTGAATTATACCTCTGATGATAATTATTCACAGATCTTCCACGACTGCTTTCAAAATGTTTTGGTCTAACTCCACCTCTACTTATATAGCCTCCTCGTTGTCCCTGTGAAGAATAGGTTACATTTTCAGAGGAATCTGAAATGTCTTCATCAACATCAGCACTGTTGCTGCGATTTCCTGAATCAGTGGTTAACTTCCTCCCAGTTGCCCTTCTGCGACCACCTGAGAATCTTCTATTGCCACCTCTATTATATTTTGGAGCCACACATTCTCCAGCAGTTTGTTGTTCAAATCCTTCATTACTGTTACTTCTGTTATAACTTTGAACCTCTGAATAACCTGTGTCATAAACAAAGTTGCTATCTTGTGATGGGATATAGTATTGTTGACTGGCAACGTCAGTGTAATAATCACCAGTGTATTGAGGTGAGTATGTATAATATTCTACTGGTTGTTGGTAACGTTGTATTGGTTGTTGGTAATGTTGTACTGGTTGCTGGTAGTACTGTATTGGGTGTTGGTAATTCTGTATAGAAGAGCTTTGCTGCTGAGAATTGGGAGCTTCACTCATGACAGTAGAGCTTTACACTTTTGAGCTCTTTCTGAAAAAAAGGAATAAGGCTTTAAAAAGTCAAAAATCTGTTTCTCAGGCCTTCCAGCCCTGGCAATCTAGAAAATCAAGGAGTGCAAAACAGTTACCCTCTTCAGATTGTTTGGTAGTGCAATTGCCTGAAAGTTTTAATGCAAACACTTGTATGCTATTTTGGTTATATTCGCTTCAAGATATTAACTGGCAGAGTGCTAAGTTATTTTTGGTCATCAAAATTTGTTTACGTGTCTTTGCCTTGTTACAATTTATGGGAGAGTGCCAAGAGGCACTCTCCCATAAATTGTAACAAGGCAAACCCATATAGACAAAGTAATTTCACTTATACGATAATATAAAGCACATCCACAGAATATGACAACTTTAGGCTAGGGTATCTGCTCTTCATATTAAAGCCCTGATACTTGGCTTCTAGCACTCTACCAGTTAATATTGTCACTGACAATTTGTACTACATTCAGCTACATAGTGGAAAACTTGGCACACACATCTCATTATTCAAAATGTTGCATTCAATTCTTATGTGACTGTCTTCTACAGTCACAATGTATCAAAATGCGACACAGAATGGGTCATGAATTATTGCGAATCAATGCAACATTGACAAATCGTACCCCGAGTTCCAATGTGTTTTCTGTGCCAGTATGCTCGTAGAACACATTGGTACTCAGGGGATGAAATGATAATAGATTTTAAAGGCAGTCCCAAACAGGTCTGGCATTCCAGAAAATCAAGGGGTGCAAAAATTACACAAATCAATTTTTTCTAGGCGTGCCGTAGGCGTGCAGCACTCCTAAAGAATGCCAGGACTGGCCTTCCCATGTGGTCCAAAATTTTGGCTGCTGCATGAGCTCTTTTCATAACAAATGCAAACTTTAAAAAAATAAAAATTAAATGCTTTGGGTCCAATATTTTACCCAAGTTAATAAAATTGATAAATTTGACCCTTGAGTGCAAGAAGTCCTAGCAATGCTTTAGCACTGCAAAGCCTTCTTGCACTCAAGAGACACAATACACCCCTACCCATGCTATTCTGTACATTATGAGGCCTAAACATAAAACAAACCAACAACAAGAACTTTTACCAAAAATGGCCCAAGAAACAAAAGATCTACTTTGTGTGGCCTAAAAATATTGACAAAAACCAGTGATTAACTGTTCAATTGTGCCTTCAAAACTTATAAGCTCTTGGCAGAGATGGCAGTATACTAAAAATCGAACTGATGACAATATCATGGTGATACCAATGAAAGTGTCAATGACACTGTAGCTTAACTTGACTGCGTTCTGTTTTTGATGACATGGATGATGTTCAATGTTTATGAAAGGATTAGGAATATTAGTACTGAAATGGTTAGTGGAATAACCGGTTTGAAATCAGTGAGCTACCTAATCTATTAGAAAAACCGTCAACCGGTTATCGGAAATATCAATAGTGATCGTCATTCCACATTTAATACGTAGTAAATCTGACGCTTCTTCTTTGTGATAGATTACACCTCGAAGGCGCATTGTATATATTGAGAAATAATCGACTTTGGCATTCAAGACTTTGTTAACTAGTAGAGTAGGGCTGTCGCGATTATTCGATTAGTCGACTAACCGTTGACTATTGAAGTAGTCGACGTTTTTTATTTTTAGTCGATCGTCGTTCATTTTCAAGGTGGTACACGTCTACTACACGTCGGGGCTAAATTGCATTGTTTTGTGAGGTGAATGATCAATGAAGGTGAATAACTTTAAATATCTAACCATAGTTAACATTCATATCCAGAAGACTGTACGACTGTCACTGACTGTGTAAAAAAGAACACTCACAGTTACTCGAGAAGAATAGATTCTTCTGAATTTCTCCAGTCTTGTACACATGAATGCACCCATTGGAAAACCCAAAGCGCGGAAGTGACAAAATTATGACGAAAGTCAGAACGTCAGATCACTTCTCAAAGTTCGGAACTTCAGACTAAGATCCAATTTTAACAATTGACGAGGGAATGCATAGATCTCAATGTTCAAAATTTCGAGAAACTTATTGCAGAAAGGAAACATATGCAGGAACGTTTTTTGGTAAATTCATTTTAATTCATCGGCTTCAATCTAGTTCAAACTTGGACCCGCAGTCAGTAATATTATTTTTGGGGTTGGTACGTCCTACAGGACGTACCAACACCAAAAATTATATTACGGACTGTGGGTCCAAGATTGGACTACATGTAGCTTCAGTCGGGAATGATTTGTTGTTCCCACAACCACACTTCGTCTGAACACACTGGTGCCATTGTCATTTTCAGAGTTTTACGAACAGAAGAATGATTTGCTAAAAAATCATGGGAAGCGACTATTAATCGACTAACCGTCGATTACTGGTCACGATTAGTCGATTACAAAAAATGATAGTCGCGACAGCCCTATAGTAGAGTGCTGGAAGCCCATATTTGGGATTTATTCTGAAGTGCAGGTGCTGCAACTTAATGGCTTCATATTCTATGGATTTGCGTCATATAAATTTTGAATTGAAATTATTTAGTCTGTGAGGATTTGCCTTGTTACAATTTATGGGAGAGTGCCTAGTGGCACTCTCCCATAAATTGTAACAAGGCAAAGAGACTTGGATAAATTTGAATGACCAAAAATAATTTAGCACTCTACCAGTTAATGATCAGCGCAGTTTCGGTGAGTACTGAGTAATCGCAGAAACTATTCTGTAGTATGTATACAAATGAACAATGTTCATTTGTATGCCCACTATGGGATAGTTTGAGAATACTGCTTTCCAATGCCTATAGTTTTGATCCCATATTCTGTGAAACAATGGCCACGGATAACCAGATATTATCCAGTTATAGCTCTCTGTTAGTCGGTTACGAAAATGAGCCAACCGTTTCAGCCCTAATGAATAGGAAATACAACAAGAATTGTGATTCTACACCTCAATAGGAAGTTCCAAACCAAATATCAAGCCATTTTTTACAGAATTTTGCGACATTTTCCTCAACCCCCTTCCTATGGGGCTGGGCATGTTAATTTCAATAAAAACAAAATGTGATGTCAGAACAAGCACACACCTCAAATTTAAATGAAAATGTCAATGACACTGTAGCTTAACCTGACTGTGAGCTGTGTTTGATGAAAAGGATAATGTTCAATGTTTATGAAAGGATTATGAAATATGACAAGAATTGTGATAATTGAGAATATGTTAATTTCTGTTCCCTGTATGTTATGTTTTCAATAAAAATTAATACGAGGTGTAGACTGTAAAGTATTGAGGGGTGAGTTAATATGACCCTCACAGTTAATGTATGTCAACCAAAGTTACAGTGAAATTATTCCAAAATGAGTCATCCTATCAAGTCACAATGAAATCCCTTAATAAATATGGTCTGTAGACTGTGCTAAAAGTTTTTGGGCTTTGGGCCTGTGTAGCCATCACAGTTGACCCATCGCAACCAAAAGAGGACATCCACCATCTAGGCGTTATACTGAGTCATCCCACAAAGTTACAATGAAATTTTGTGATGATCAGACAAGAACTACAGGAGATGACTTACATAAGCTACAAGCTTCCTGTCAAATCCCTCCATCATACGGCAATTTGATTACTGTTAATATATGTTATATTTTGTGCTATTGCATTACTCTTCTGGTATTTAATTCTGTAACATATACAGTACGTGGAGAGTGGATTGTAACTAAATCACCCACAGAGTGGAGTTATCACCCAAGCTATAATTTTCAAATTTTGTACACATCGACAAAAACCACAAGCAATGTTTCTGCCAATGGACCTCCGGGTTTAACCCGGGGGTCCATTGGCTAAAACTTTTGCTTGTGCTGGTTATGCTTTGCAACAAATTTGAAATTATTGTTTGGGTGGAATCTCCACTCTGTGGGTGATTTAATGATAATACACTCTCCACGTACTGTAGGACATCTGCTCAACAGTAAAATTGTCAGGACAATTGTCCCCTGAAACCTTAATATCTGAAATCATATATATCTACAACAAATATCTTTCACTGTAGATTGCCTGAAAACTATATTAATTAGCTTTCAATTACATTGTTATTCAGCTGTATAACTCTTCAAATATGAGAAATTTTTACCAAGATCCCATTGAAAATATATAAGATTATTGGTAAAAACAACAAACTTAGTTTATGTCCATTATTTGCTCAAGTGTCACAAAATCAAAGAGGATTAAGCAAACTAAAACACCCTGGTCAGTTTATTTTTACTTAAAGTGTGACTGAAATTATTTTCTATTAAAAACAAAAATTGACAGACAAAAAATCCAAGACTTTTCAAGGTATAACTGAAAATTATTATAAAAATAACTCATTTGAGAAAGAGGAGAACCACAGTGCACATTGCATTCACACCTCTGACTTCGGAGTGTGAACACCTCGTCACCTTGATTAGCAATCATGGAAGCACTGGAATTACCAGAACGACTTGTCAAGACCATCACAGCTCTGGGCATCTCTTGCCCTGTCACCTGGACTGTCCAGGAGACAGGCAAGAGGGTCCACCTGAACCTGGAGTTCGTCGTAGATGATACAACACCCACTCTTTTAAGTAGAGGTAGTACCTTTCGTGAGAGGAACCCCTCTCACCCTGGTCCTCACCTAAAGGAGTCTGGAGGACCTGAGAAGAGACTGAAGAGGAAAAAGAAGAGCCTGTCTACCAAGCAAAGGAGCACCCGACGCCTGGAGGCCTTTTTGGAAAGGAAGAGAGAGAAGAGTGAGGAAAGGAAAGGGTCAGAAGAGGCCGTCAGTTCCCCTCCCACTCACACAGGCTCACCCAACCGACTTCCAGCTCCTGAGCCGGAGCTGTTGGATGCGGACAGTCCTGTGGAGACAGACGGAATTGGGAGTTGCCCTCTCGCCACTTCCTGACCCTCACTCGCCTCTCCCTTCGGCGCCAAAGAGCCTGGACTTGGAAAGCCTTGAGGACAAGTACGAAAGAGAAGCCAAAGAGTGCAGGATCGAAAGAGAACAGCAAGATGAAGTACTAAGGGTAGCATTCAAAAACCTCAACTGGCAAATCAAGAATATAAATATGGCAGCACAACAGGCAACACCACCACAGACATCACCAGCAACAACACCTAAAGCAGCTCGGACTAGACCATTCCATCCAGGTCAGCCAGCTAGCAATCCACCAACAACACCTACTACCACTGTCACAGTCTCTCCATCAATACCACCTCCTCCTAAAAAGAAGCAGAAACGTCACAAGCGCCGATAAGTACCCGGACACTCTCCTCCTTCACCATACTCAGACAAGTACCAACTCAAATACAGCAAATGTGGGTTGAAAGGGCTTGCCTCCCATACCGTCCCTGCGCGCCTTCGGCGCGTGAAACCATTTCGTTCGAAGAGGAGAACACTTTGTTTGTATAAAGTAAGAAATTACTATGTTGGATGGACCAGCCCCTTCACATCATAATCTCAAATAGTTTTTCAATTTGTCCTTTTAACTGTAATTTCTGAAACAATGTCTCTGTACTTGTATTAAAACTGACTTAAAATAAAACAATAATAAAAAAAAGTTGAAAAATCAATTCTCCATTTCTGCAACAAATATTCTCTGGGTGGTCATTCACTAACTGTCGAAAACCTCTAATGAGAGACCACCTGTCTTGAGAGACCACTTTTCCTTGTCTCTCAAGACAGGTTCTACTGAAGTACCTATTGGAAGCCTGGACAGGGATACTTCTGCCTTCTTTAGGAAAGGGTTGGGGTCCATGCCATTGGGAAAATTTGCATCACGAGTGCTTGAATTGGGAATTTATTTTGGAGGGGAAAATCATAAAATGTTTAAGAAATATTACATTTCAAACCGAGCAGAGAACATTAAGCCTGATGCCTACACAACCACACATACTCATGTACGAGTAAGTTTTTTAACAAACAGTCACATTTAATCATGTTCACGCAGTCTATACATGAGTTTTCTATTAAACTGTTCTTATACTATCAAGGAAAAGGCACTGCGGTAAGTGGTTCTCATCAGATCACCGAAGTTAAGCAATGTCAAGCCCGGTTAGTCCTCAGATGGGTGACCATCTGAGCGATCGATTCGGACTCCCGCACTGTGGCCTTGGGCAAGGCACTTAACCACCATTGTCCACATGGGGGCACGACGACGTCGTGTACTAAGGCGTACTGCATGTTGATGGTGCACATGTCTTCAACCAATCTAATCCTGCCTGTGTTGCAGTGTGGAGGTACGATGTTGGGGAGCTCGCAGCTGCTCGTCGTTGCTTCTCTCCGGGTACTCCGGCTTCCTCCACCCATAAAACTGTCACGGTCATGATTAGCCATTGAGCATAAGTATGTGACCTTAAACACCAATAAATAAATAAATAAATATCAAGGAAAAACTTGTCATTTGCCTTTCAATTAAGAGACTTCGTTAGGCCAGCAATTTAAATTTAATGTACAATTGGCAGGCCTGGCATTCTGAAAAATGCAGGAGGGCAAAAAATCGCTCTCCTTAATCAGCTTAGGAGAGCAATTAGCTTTACACAGCATTTTAAGTATCCAATTGAACAAACTCCCTGAAACTGAAACCAACAGACTACATCAGTGATTTTATTAACTTTACTAAGGTAAAGCAAAATCTCTTAGACATCTCTTAGACATCTAGATGTCTCACTCAACAACCGAACACACATTTGACAAGACCTGTGTGTGTACCCAGACCTGTTGTCCAAGAAAGTCATACGCCTACCACTACCACCTTCAACCCCCAAGGGGAATTTGAAGGTGGTAGTGGTAGGCGTATGACTTTCTTGGACAACAGGTCTACTTGAATCTACAGTCACATCCTGGTGCAAGTGCTTCAAGTGACAGGATAGTAGTAATGGTAGTATATTATAGTGTCAATATTCTTTGAATAATTACCCCTCAAACTGTGATGTCAGTTGTTGAACTTGAAACTGACAGAAAAAAAAAATATTGCTGTGACCCATTTTGCTTCAAATGATTGCAACTGTGTTTGGGTATGGTTGCAGCCATTACCTTTTACCACTAAACCACTTTCAATTGCGTCATGTTATGTGACTTCAAAGTTAAATTACATTTTTGCTTTACAACAAAAATTTAATGTGAGCATAATACATGTAATCTCAATCATCCCAGACCAAAATATTTAGGAGGGCAATTTTTCGCTCTCCTTAATTCTTTCAGGAGGGCAGTAAGGAGAGCTAAAAAATCACTCTCCTGAAATTGCCAAGCCTGAATTGGTGTCCTGAACAGGGTGGTCATAAGGCATCAGGAAACCAATGGTTTTCTGAGACCTTATCACTACCCAGTTCAGGGCACCAGTTGTGTATTAAATGTTTGTTTGAGTGTGAAATTTGAGATTGGGAAATGTGGGGGTTATAAACCGGGAAAAATCATGCCCAAATGTCATTGGGAAAGGGTCCAATAAATGACCGCTGCAGATACTTAAAAGAATCACTGCTGGAAATAAGACTTCACATGGCAACCCATTAGGAGTTACATGTATACTGCAGTGTGCAAAATTTCAAACCAACTGAGTGATCACGTGGGTTGGAGATGGCTAACCAAACGCTCGGCTATTGTAAAAAGACCGAGGAAACTGCTTTTTTATCATTAACAAGTATGTATATATTGCCTGGAACTGAAGTATATCACAGCAAAAATCTAAAAATCTATCATGACTCAAGAAAGGCTGCTTAACTGGTAAAGTGCTAGAAGCCCATATTTAGGCCTTATTCTGATCTGCAGGTACCTAAAGTTAAAGGCTTCATATTCTGTGGATGTCCTTCATATTATCTTGTAAGTAAAATTACTTCATCTCCATCTATTTGCATTGTGACAATTCATGAGAGAGTGCCTATAGACATTCTCCCATGAATTGTAAGGAGCAAAAATGTGTGAACAAATCTTGAGGCTAAGAAAAATTTAGCACTCTACCAGATAAGTATTTACCACATTCGTACCAGAACTGATAATATAATAATATTTCACAAGAACAAGTTGTGGCCAAATGTGCTTCACACATCCAAGAACAAAGCTAGGCATTCAAAACACTTGAGTGCAGCGACAGGACTGCATTTAGGAAAAGGACAACACTGTCTGCATTTTTTATTGAAGATGGATTCCATGTTCAACAGACATGAGCAAAGCACTCAATACCACAAATTTCCATCCAAAAAACAAAATCATAATTCTAAGAAATTTCAACAGGCATCATAATACCTTGCATAGGATATGGCAACTGTGCAGTCTCTATATAATAATAGTATGCTGTATTGAGGCGATCTTTCTCATTATTTGATTTTAGATGGTGTTGTGTATCGATGCTTTTTCCGTCCAATAATAATAATAATAATAATTGATTTTCTAGAGCATAAAACCACAAATAGTGCTCTAAAATGCTTGACAGAAATAAATACACTTTTCTGAAATGAAGAGTCACATCTGTTTTGGTTGCCTCTTAGAGAGGTTTAGGAGAATGCTTCAGTAAATAGGAAAGTTTTAAGATTTCTTTTGAAGACATCAAGAGTTTCTGAAGTTATGACACTAATTGGCAGGGAATTCCACAATCTGGGACCCGCGATGGAGAACACACGATCATGAGACTGATTAGATCTGCTAAAAGGCACAACTAGTTGAATTTGGTTTTTAGATCGGCGACTGCGCATTGGTTTATATACAGTGAGGAGCTCTTGCAGGTAAACTGGAGCCAGTTTGTAGATACATTTGAATACTAAGATCAATATTTTGAAATCAATCCTCTGTTTAACTGGAAGCCGATGTAATTGTCTTAAAACAGGTGTTATGTGTTCAGAGCATTTGGTACCAGTAATTATCCTAGCAGCAGTATTCTGAACTTTTTGAAGCTTCTCAATCAGACAATGGGACAGCCCCACTAACACTGAATTACAATAGTCTAGTTGTGAGGTGATGAAGGAGTGCACAAGTTTTTCAAGTGCTGACTGGTTAAGATAAGGTCACAGTCTTCCAACATTACGAAGCTGCCAGTAGCATTTTTGACATATTTTATTGATATGGATGTCTAGTTTTAAATTTGAGTCCATAATCAGTGCAATATTCGAATTTCCTGGCCGATTCACTTTTCATAGTGATGTTGTTTCCAACCAGAATTGATGTCACAGAGGGTGTAGGCATGCGAACCCCAGATATCACTAAGAATTCAGTTTTAGAGTCATTCATTTTCAGTTTTAGAGTCATTCATTTTCAGTTTAAAGTCTATCATCCATTCCCGCACAAGATTTATGCAAGTTTCCATGTTATTGACTGCAGTGAAGGAGTCACTTGGAACAGATGGGTTGAATGTGATGTACAGTTGGGTGTCATCTGCATACAGATGATATGATATGCCATGCTTTTTAAGAAGGCGACCGAGAGAAGAAGTGTAGAGAGTAAACAAGAGTGGTCCAAGAACTGAGCCCTGAGGAACACCACACTTTAACGTCCTGCTTTCTGAACCGATCTTATTGATGTATATTTGTTGACTGCGACCTTCTAGATATGATGCAAACCACGATAAGACAGTTCCACAAATGTCATGCTGTGTCAATGTCTGCATGAGAATACAATGGTTGACAGTGTCGAATGCTGCTGACAAATCCAAGAGAACAAGCAGTACGGCCTTACCAGACATGTTAACCTCCCAAAATTTTTTTTCAGGGAGATTGAAGAAAATTTTCAGGGAGATGACATGATTTTCAGGGAGATTTTTTTTTCCTCGTAGAAACCATGTGTGGATCAATCAATTTTAAATATAAATTAATACCAAATACCCCCTCCCCCCCCCCCCCCCCCCCCCACACACACATAACAGGAAACAGTTTTATGTACAAAATGTTTGGAGATATTTTCGACCTTTTCAGCACTATATCAGTTATGGTGCTGTGTTGAAAGTTTTGGATCCATTTGGGTAATTATGGGTACTTGCGGCGACCTGCGGTAACCTGCGACGATCTGTGGTGTTTAGGCACACCCCAGAGCCCGGTTGTTGTGGTAATTCGATCTTCCAAAGCCCAGCGCCCCACCTAACCATACCGGTTACTCACTGGAAGTAGTTGGTCATTTACGAAGGGGATTTGGAATGGGGTGATCATTTTTCAGTGAAACGTGAAAATTATGCCACAGCCAGCTCAGGACGAAACATCTCGGGGATATTTTGTTGTCCATTTATCACTACGAATGAAAAAACGTGCAAGTGCCGTAAATTACCAACTTTTTAGAGATTTCTTTCACCCAAAACATAATTTTTTTCACAGCTTGCTTTATAAAATTGCGAATCGGAAATTTTTCCCAATATATTGAAAATTACAGCAACTCATATGTTTGAGCCGTTTGTCTCCAAAATTGGCTATAATTATCTGAAAGTGAAATCCAAAATGCACAATAAATTTGTGCGTATTTTTGCACATTTTTCGATTGGACAAGATTTTATATGTATGGAATTCATTTTTCGATTTGACTGCTACCTGTATACAAGCAAAGGTGTGCCTTTAATATATAATCAATTTCAGCAATTATCCTGCATCTCAAATTCATTTTATCCGCCTGTCAAACGTGTTGCAATAATCACAACACGGCCATTGACAGAAATGAGAATTGGTCATCAGTTCTTACGTAAGTGGTGACGTTTCACACAAACTTAATGACCTTGCCATTGAGAGTAGAGCACATGCTTTTGTATTTGTAAACAAAAGCTGGTGGATTTAGTTTTTGTCTGGTATGTCGACTTTCCGGGAGATTTTTGTTCCAAATTGACTCCCGGCTGGGAGGGCGGGAGGGGATAGCTAATTCCGGGAGAATCCCGGGCATTCCGGGAGAGTTAACATGTCTGGGCCTTACCCTCAGACACTGATTTAACAATGTCATTGATGACTCATAGTAAGGCTGTTTCTGCACTGTGGTTGGCTTTATATGCAGACTGGAAGGGCTCGAAAAGATCATTTTCATGCAGATGATTTTTGAGTTGTAAAGCAACAACCCTTTCCAACAACTTAGACAGGAAAGAGAGGTTCGATACTGGTCGATAATTCTTCAGGTTGTCAGGATCAAGAGATGGTTTCTTGATGAGTGGAGTAACAAGTGCTTTTTTCAATGCATTTGGAACAAATCCCTCATGTAGGGATGCAGATATAATAGATGTTATTGCGGGCAGAAGATAATCAATTGTCTCTTTTAAAAGGAATGTTGGAATTTGATCTAATCATTTTTCGAGTGTCGTCTTCTGAGAGAGAGTGAAAATTAGAAAAATCACTTTTTATGTCAAGATGATCAAACTCTGGTGGTTCAATGATGTTGACCAGAAATCTTAAGTAATTTACAAATGTAAACAAAGGTGACAGTTTTAGAATTTCCACCCATGCAGCTCTATTACTATGTTTAGAAGAATTTTGATGCCCTAGCTTTGTTCTTAGATATATGAAGCACATTTGGACAAAAGTAGTTCTCTTGAAATATTAGTGTATTATTAGTTTTGGTACTAATACAGTAGCAGACTTCCAGGAACCAGTGGTGCTTGCTGTCAAGTTGTCATCTCTACAGGTTGAATTCATATATTTTTTGTGTTCTTTTCATCCCAAGTTCCCAACCTTCATTTTGATGTATAATTTGTGTATTTAATTTGAATACAAGGGATATCAGAGGTGGGAATTTCAAAATATACAAAATTTCATTACTTGTATAGCACCTTAATTGGTGTAGGATAACCTACAAGTTACCCCGTCTTCAGCAGGAAGTGTATTGTACTGACGACTGGTGAAGTTTTTACTAAAGAGCCGAAAACGTGGGAGCGTTTGTCCTACAATTACATTGGGGAAAATGTCATTTCGCTGTGAATTAACCAAATGATGCACCGACCGTCTGCTTTTGATACCTTCCTTGGTCTTTTCGTGAAAAGTTTAAACTGTCGCAAGACTTAATCGAATTCTTTTATATGTCAGTCACGTCAGACGTGACAGAAATAGCATAAATCTTTCATCAGACGAAACTCGTCGGTGGTGCAATCGATTTGGAATTTGGAAGGATAGGAACGAGTAAAGAGGTCAGTTTTATGTGTGCCCGGACTGTTGTTTAAAAAATACAAAAGCCTCAAAAGATGTGGTGAACTGCAATAAAAAAAAATATCGATAGTGTGTGCATGGAACAATTAGCACATATAACATAATAGTTCTATTGCACTGGACATCAAAGATTTAGAAGATGAACGAACTCCTGCATAGCGACGAGGGGCAGCAAATGGAGACTACGGGACGTGCGTCCCCAACCAGTTCGTCCCGGGACGATTCGTCCAATATACATTATCGAATCGAGACGATTCGTTCCAAAATGTAGTTTGGGGATAAATGATAACACATGTATGATTATTGTAAAAATGAATTATCGCAAAAATGGACAATATGGGAGGGTCAGTCAAGTGAAAAAATAATGCTGACCCAACATATCTTGACAATTAAGAAACTCCAAATTTTCGGCTGCTGGTCAAAACGTCACACGACCAAACGTCACATTTCAAAATGGTCAAAAGTCACACACTTTTTGGTCAAAACGTCACATACTTTTGGTCAAAACATCACACACTTAGAGAGCAAGATAACAAGGCATTTACCATTGCAAACTATTCCTGCACAGTGTTCAAGCAAGAAATAGATTGAATGAAAGTTTCAGCGCGCCGAAGGCACACAGGGACGATGAGCATGTATTTAATTTTAGCATGTTAGTCATAAAACAATAGCAAATTATATAGGTAGAATGATAGTTTGTTGAGAGAGAACTGTTTTTCTACAGTTTATTGGAGGGTGCAAGGAAATGGGCCAGTATACCACTGGACGGCACGTGACCTTTTCGAATCTGAAATCGGATAGGAAATCGAATCGCCGATAGAGATACTACAGGGATCTGTCCCGTCTTGTCGATCGAATCTCGGAGATCGAGCAAAAAATAAAATCTTGGAAAGATCCTAAGTTGATGACAAATATATAGACTATACATTGCTTGTACCAAAAAGGCAGAAACAATTACACCAGTTTCATTAGTTGATTTTTTTTTTAAATAAGACGGAAAGGAATGGTTTCGCGCGCCGAACGCGCACAGGGACGGTGTGGGGAACAAGCCCCTTTCGACCCTCAGTGACTGTAGATGATTAATTCTCACATGTCTAGGCGTGTCGAAGGAGGAACGGCTTCAGGTACTCGGCAGGTGTCACCGGTTGCGTCGTAACGGTCTCTTGGCTGATGTCGGTTGAACCCTCGGGTGAGGACCAGTGTGAGAGGTTGGGTCATCTCACAAAGGTACTACCTCTCCCCGAGGGTGCAGTCGATCTGGATTTTCAGGCAAGTATTGTCTGCCACTTCGAGGATGATTTTGAGTGATGTCCTCGAAGTGGCAGACTATACTTGCCTGAAAATCCAGATAAAACGTAAATTTTGTCTCTATTAAATAGATTCATGAGGATTAGTAAAAAATAATCTACGCCTCATGCAACAAGGTGACGTCAGAAGAGTATTTTTATTTTTGGATATAATCTGATGGTGAAAATAACCTATTGTTCCCACATTTCCCTGGACTTATGCCACTATTTGCTATTTCTTGGCCCCTCTGATTACAATGAAAACAAGCCGTGGTTGCAGCATTATACTTGGTTCATCAGTTATTCAATTGGTTGATCATCTTTACATTATCAACACGGGAAGTGGCTTGCCAATGTCATGCATCATGATCATGCATTCACACATCTGACTTCAGAGCGTGAACACCTGGACAGCAGTAGAACTACCAGACAGACTAGTGAAAGCCATCTCAGCTCTGGGCGTCTCATGCCCTATCTCCTGGACTATCCAGGAAATAGGCATGAGCGTCCATCTGAAACTGGAATTTGAAGTTGAGAAAACCAAAACACCACCCTCTTCGAGGAGAGGTAGTACCCTTGGCGAGAGGATCCCCTCTCCCACTGGTCCTTACCCGAACACGGAGGCCCTGAAAAGAGAAAGAACAAGAAAAAGAAGAAGAGTCCATCGGCCAAGCGCAGAGACGCCCGGCGCTTGGAGGCCTTCCGGAATAGGAAGAAAGAGGTTCTGGAGGCAGCCGCCAGTTCCCCTCCTAGTCCCAATGGCACACCCAACCAACTGCCGGCTCCTGAGCCGGTACAGTTGGATGAGGAACGTCCAGTACAGACTGAGGAGGAACTGGAAGTTGCATTTTCACCACCTCCCACCCCTCACTCCCCTCTTCCTTCACTACCGGAGAGCCCGGGAATGGGAGTCACCGCAGAACAGCCACCTCAGTCCTCAATCACCATCGACACCATCGACACCATCAACATAGAGAGCGTCATGAGATCCATAGAGAGAGGAAATCGAATTGCCACCGAGGCCGACGAGTTCTTGAAAAGCTCCATTGAAATATCCAAAACGGTATTAGAGTTTGTCAACAACATCGCCATCCATATCATCATCCCAACCACCTCCTAAGAAAAAGAGCCGAAAGAAACACAGACGGGGATAAGCTGCCTCCTTCCTTTTCTTTCCTTCCTTTACCACGCTCTGACATGGCACAACACTATACAGTCACCAAGGGTCGAAAGGGGCTTGCTCCCCAAACCATCCCTGCGCGCCTTCAGAGCGCAAAAAACATTTCATTTCGCGACTTGCCAATGTTCAGTGGGAACACGTGAAAATACCAGTTTATTACACAATATTAAATCTGATAAGAAAAATGTAATAATTTGGGGTTTATTCGTTCAAAAAGCAGTAGTGGAGCTCTTTCAATGAATAAACATAAACTTATTGGTGACAGATATATATAAAAATTAAGGTTAGACTTATCTAGCAATGTATTAAATTATATTGGCAACCCACGCCGAGAGAGTTTCCTTCGGCAACAACCGCCTTGCGAAACTATACTGAACCACGCACACCACTCGGCCACCGACAGACCCTGTCGGTGGCCGAGTGGTGTGCGTGGACCCTGTCGGTGGCCGAGTGGTGTGCGTGGTTCAGTATAGACCCTGTCGGTGGCCGAGTGGTGTGCGTGATTCAGTATAGTTTCGCTAGGCGATTGGTGCCGAAGGAAACTCTCTCGGCGTGGGTTCGAACCCCCACCATGCCAATGTAAACAAAACCAGCGTCCTTTCTTAATTCTATGGCATCCGAGAAATTTGAAAAAGACAAGTACTGTCGATGATTTCTTCTGAGGTGCAGTTTGTAGAATTAAGTGCTTCGATGCAACTATCTGATGAATTATTAAATTATATTATATCGAAAAAAAAAAGTGTAATAATTTTGCGTTTATTCATTGAAAAACTGAAGTGGAACCTTTTCAATGAATGATTACTCGAAATTATTGGTGACAAATATATAAAACAATTAATATTACAGAGTTATCTGGCAATTTATTAAAGTAAAAATGGAATCTGGTAAAAAAAATCTGAATAATTTTAGTTTATTTTTTATAAAGTAACTTACCTTTCGTGCTGGTCGTCTGTTTTGGGGGATTTTTTTTTGCGTTGTTGGTTTAGGGCTGTGGGGTGGTTTGGGGATGTTCTTGCTTTTAATGCCTAGAAGTCACTGCTAAACAACAAGAAATTCATTTAAGAGAGTGACGGACTGGGGTGTGGGGGGGGGGGGGGGGTATGTTCCCAGTTTTAACTGCTCATTTTCAACAAATTTTAAATACCACCGTTACGTACCCCTTTTAAAATATGATCAATCGAAGTGAATGGGTTGAGCCACTTATATTTGGTAAGTTGTCAGCTTTGAAATAATTAATATGTGACGTTTTGACCAAACGTATATGACGTTTTGGCCAAAAAGTGTGTGAAGTTTGAACAAAAGTATGTGACGTTTTAACCCAAAATGTGACGTTTTTACCATTTTGAAATGTGACGTTTTGGTTGTGTGACGTTTGGACCTGTTCCCAATTTATCCGTTCATACTGAATGTATGACATTTCGGCCGTTAATAAAGTTTGAATCACAGTCATTCCTGTTATTTACACTTTATTGAGGGCAAAATACCAGTCATTCAGTATGAATGAATAAATTAACACTTATGAAAAAGTACCATGGTAAATCCCAAAATACCCTGGTAATACCATGGTAATACCATGGTATTACCAGGGTATTTTGGGGATTTACCATGGTACTTTTTTATAAGGGAATGTTCAAGTGTAAAGTGTAAAGGTAGCTCGAATACTAAATATTTCTCCATAGTTGGTGATATTTTTGTCCACTTTACCCCCCGATATTGCCGACTTTCCTATTAATTCAGATTTAGTAACAGTCTTTTTCCAGTCTGTGCTGTTGTTCAAGTTAGAATTGCATTAAAATACCAATGACTTTGAGGTATTTTGATCGAATACACATTGTGGCATAGCAGGGTTAAGTACCCCCGGAAAAATGATCGTCTAGTGGATTTGGGTTCGGACTACAATCGTGGCAAGTGGCCACAGGACAATTTAAGTGTTCAGTCTTAGGAGGCAACCAGTTTCTGTAGAGTCTGCAACAAATCTTGATACTGCAGCCGCAGCGAAAGGGTGAATTCAAAACACATAAAAGTTACTTACAGTTTTCTACGTTTATTCGCTAAACCCTAAATAAAGTTCCTACAAATTAAACTTGTACAGAAATATTCTCTCTCTCTCTGGTAAATTTCTAAAATATATCAGATACGAAATGAGACTAAGTCGAAATTATCGCATCGCTCTCATCGCGTCCTGTGTCTGGAACTGTTGTCTGGCCTGGCAGCGTTCGGCGGCGTCCTTCCACGAGATAGGAGAATGACTTCTTGTACGACGGAAGACCAAAGAGAGAAGCGAAGTCTCGGGTGATTCCGTTGGTTTAAATACGGTTTGATTCGTGCTTACTCGGGCAGATCTTGTTTCAATTGACGTCATAAAACACCACAGAACACCACTTATACCACAAGATGGCGGAGAGGTATTTCTTAACCCCCTACCGCCATTCCGGGATAGTAGGGCATCCTGTGGGTATCCTATGCTAAGAGTATGCGTTCTCGCATTTAAAAGAACATTGGCATTTAGTAGGTGTACAATTACAAAACCATTCAAAACCGACAGTGCCACCTAGCAAACGTGCAAGATTGCACAATTCTCAGAGCTGAAAGTGATACTGGGTGTGTTGAGGTTAGGTCGGGTCAGTATACAATGCTAAAATCTGTCAAAAGCATTCTGATGGGGTTATTATAGGTTAGGCTTTTACTAGCTAATATGCCAGTCATAATTGCAAATTCTGTCGAAAATTGTCTAATTTCGTGTCTCATGCTCCACTTATAGTAAGTGCGCAGAGTACTTTTTTAGGTCAGTTGCACTGATGTTATGCAATGCAAATATACTAGGAATATGAATAAAATTACATAACTTGTGCTTGAAAACAGCATTTACTTCTTAAAGTTTATACAACAGAGAATTATTACCAAGTAGGACTTGGCCACTCTGATTAACAAATTAACACTTCGGGAACCAAGACTCTCGAGTGCAATCATATGACTCCGACGCGTCCCACGGAGGTTAACCCGACGCGCTCCGTGGAGGGCATTTCGTTACAACATATACAAAATATACATGATCAACAGAAAATACCCCATAGCATATAAAGACTGATTTGCTCCTATTGTGTTATTTTGACCCCATGTTTACCACAGGTTTTCGACATGTGCCAAAGATCATGAAATATGGTGTATTTGAAGTTTTTTTTGACACTTTACGTTACCATGATTCAGTATCAAAGGGGGATTCGTCTCTATACTTTGAAAAAAAAAATTATTGGGATGAATCATCCCCATATTTGGGACGAATCGTCCCGGTTGTAATTTTAGACGAATCGTCCTGGGACGAACTGGTTTTAGGACGAAACGCCCCGTAACCACAGACAGGGACCTGAAGATCCCAGGGCTATTTTTCCACAGACGGCAAAACGGTCGAAATGCACCATGGTCATTTCACACCTCGGTCGATTCGCACCACCCAGAGGTCAATTCGCACCATCCCCTAAGTCATTTTGCATCATCCCTGAAGTCGATTCGCACCACCCCAATGGTGTATTCGTACCATAGTTTTTGTTAATTTGCACCATAGGCCTGGTCGATTCGCACCACAGGCTTGATCGATTCCCACCAAATAGGAAGGCTTTATATTCTACCATTATTGTAGAAAAGAAAACTGAGAATCAATAATTATTTTCATCCATTTTATTCTATGGTCAAAGTCCAAAATACAATTCAACAAAACAAACGTAAAAAAAAGAAAAATGATAGAAAGAACATAAACAGTGAAACACAGAACAAGAATACAGAATAACATAACAATAATAATAACACTTTGGCCGGCTGCTGATTTTGTCGCGGTTCTCGGGTGAGAAGGCCTTGGTTACTCCTGTGCTCCCAACTGCCTCCTATTCCCACGCTTCTTCTCTCCTCCCAACACTCGGAGACGAACTGCTTGATGACATCCTTTGCCCAATTTTTCCCAATCTCACCGATTAGTATATTAACCATTTCCTTACAGTCACTTTCTACCCACGTGTCCTTCATTCTCCCATCCCACTTCCCCATTATACTCCCAGTGAAACTTATTCTTTTAGACTAGTATTTTGGGCATTCTAGAAGGAAGTGTTCCAGGTCTCCACGGTTACCCCTGTACTCACAGCTGCCTCCCTATTCCCACGCTTCGTCTCTCCTCCCAACACTCGAAGATAAACTGCTTTATGATTACATCCCTTGCCCCATTCTTCCCAATCTCTCCAATTAGCATATTAACCATCTCCTTTGAGTCTCCCACTAACCACATGCCCTTCATTTTCCCATCTCACTTCCCCATTATACTCCCAGTGAATCTTATTCATTTAGACTGGTATTTGGGGCTTTCTAGAAGAAAGTCTTCCAGGGTCTCCACCACACCCAAATTATACATCTGGCACTCCTTTTCACTGATTTTCCCAATTTTTCCCCTCAGCTCCAGGGACCGCGACCTCAGCTTGAACAACAGTGACCCCTCAATGTGCCATCAAGGTATTCTTCAAAACCAGGCTTCTCTTTATCACGCAGGCCACCCAAAGACCTTTTTTGATTTGACCCCCTATCGCCAATTAAGGCTACATCCTCCATGACCCTTTTTCTGACGATTTTTTTACCCTGGTTTGCCCCAACGCCTAGGTCCGAGATCTCCAATGAGTAGTTCTCTATTAGCTCCCTCACTTGGATCATCCACCCTGTCTTGATATTTGAGTTGAAAATTCCCATGAACATTACTTTACGCCATCGACTGTCGGTAAGATTTACCAAATAATTAAGATAACTGAGTTTCAATAAGTCTATCCCGTTCTGAATTCTCATCCATCCAAGCTCACCCATGATTGCTTCTAGTGCTGCGGCATTACTCGACCTCGTTATCCATCGGCCTGCGTCGTTCTGCAGGATTTCCAAGCTATTTACAGCCGTCTGGTTTAGGGGTACCACTTCCATACCGTATGTTATGCTTGGCAGACCCACCAATTCCCAAATGGTTTTCCCCACGAAAACCTTATTGAAACTGTTTCTCCCTACACGTTTCATTTGGTTAGGGATTCGCCTCCCCTTCAGAATCAATTTATTTGTGTGGTTTCGGTAGATGCCTCTTCCTGTGATGATTATATTTACCCCCAGATACTCGTAGTCACCTGTCTCTCCAACACTAAGAAGTTTGCTGCTACCTTCGGGAATACAGAACAACCCCCACTCTCCACCTTCGAGTGGGGTCCTCTTTGCGGCCCACAGGTATAACTTTGCTCTTGCTTTCATTAAGTTCGAGTCTGCATTTGCTCCCATATTTCCCAACAATTCCCAGTATTTTCGCTAGTCCCTCTTTACAGGTGATTTCACGAACACTGTTTCGCGCTCAGGCTGCTAATCGAATGTCGACATCGACCCCAATTCGATTCGCGATTCCATTCAAGGTTTAAAGAAAGGCAAAGAAGGGCTGGCGGACAGGCGAGCGAACAAGTCCAGAAAGAAATACAAGATGCTCAAAAAGAACACCGCAAAATGGAGGCGGAAAATCAAAATTAATGAGGAAGAAAAATTTAATTGTTTTCAATCTGGACGAGTCACATACCAAGGAGATCAAGAAAACAAGAGAAGATGACATGAAAGAAATCAGCAATATGAGTAAGCGCTTTGGCTTTAATGAACACAAGGAATCCGACATAAAATGAGTTGTGAGACTTGGCAAAAAAGCAGTTCTAGGCAGGGAAGAAAAAGCAAAAAAAGACAACCGGAAGCTGGCCAAGCTAAAAGAAAGTAAAGAGAAAGCTTCCTTCTCTAATGACCTGTCAAAAAAGAGACAGACTGGAAAGAAAACAGCGCATAGAAAAGGCTAAAAAGAAAACGGCAGAGTCTGCCGAGTGGTTTTACCTAGTACGGGGCCCTCCATGGACGCTCAAAAAGTAAAGAAAAGGGAGACATAGAAGACAAATCAAAGCAGTTTGTGTTAAAACAGCAGAAAAACCAAAATTTGCACAAGGTGATGGGATTAAAGATTTTAATGTTAAATGCCGATAGTCTTCTAAACAAAATGAACGAGCTTAAACTGATGACTGCAGATGACGAGACTGATATAATCAGCATCACAGAAATAAAGGCAAAAATGTTAACCCTTTACCTAACATGAAAAGCAGACGACACTTGCAAAAACATTCTTGAATAACTAATTTTTTTCATTTTTTGGTCTCAAAAATATAGGTTATGACCCCTCATTGGAACGAGCTCGATGAGCTCGTTCCAACTAGGGGTCATAGCCTATGTTTTTGAGACAAAAAATGAAACAATAATGAAAATTAATGGGCGATTTTTGAAAATAGCGCTGGCCGATTTTGGCCGTTACGTTGGGCAAAGGGTTAAAGCTCTACCAGCCCTGGCTCTATACACACTGGAGGAATATAAAATGTTCCATATCAATATGACAATAATACAAGAAAGGGAAATAACTGTATATGTAAAGACGAATACACAGAAGTAGTATGTCAGGGGCTTTTGAGGGATAGGTTGCCGGATCTCATTGCCGGATCTCATGTGACGTCATAGTCACGTGACGTAGTGGCGCCATGTTGTGTTGTCATGGTAACCCGCGTGAGCGGCCATGTTGTGACGTCATCTCCATAGTGATACGTTGTGTGAGTGCGCATGCGCAGCGCGTGTTGTTAGGGTGATACGTGTTTTCCGTCGTCCATTTTGTATACTGGAGTCGTTCGAGCAATGACTTATAAGTAACTGCACGATAGCTTATTGGTTTTGGGGCTGCTTTTGTTATACAGAAGGGAGATACCTCTGCATACAGATTATGGGAAATCAAGCAATCTGATTGGTTAGTTATAAATTATATAAATGATCTAGATAAATGAAACAACAAGAGTACTCGGAATAGGGCCAGAACTAACAAGAATAGACTAGAATAGCTAAATATAGTGATAATAAGTAAAGCTGTTCCAGTTGATAGGCTCTTCTACGCTACTGGAGTATACTCTAGAACAAAGGAACATGGCCAGATAGACGTAAACTATTGCATATATAGATAGAAGCAGAGGTCTGGGTAATGACCAAAGGAACGTGTCTTTTAATGGGAAAAACGTCATGGGATAGGGATCCAAAAAGGGATTCTGGGAGAATTTTAAGCCAGAACATTACTTCTGTTCAATCGAACGCACCCCTTTGTACCCCTTTAGTACTATACCACTACGTGCTAAGCCGATAAATTGGGAAAATAAAGTCAATTTCGGTGATTTGGGGTGGATTTTGGTGATTTGGAGGGATTGTCGGGTTGTTGAGGATAATCATCCAGGGAAGTCGTTCCAGAAAATACTCTGATTCAATCGAACATACCCTCCGAACATACCCCTGTCCTATTGTAGGCCTTAGGTAACATAGCAATCACGTGCTACCATAGAAACCAAGATGGCGGCCTCCAGTATACAAAATGGACGACGGAAACACGTATCACCCTAACAACACGCGCTGCGCATGCGCACTCACACCACGTATCACTATGGAGATGACGTCACAACATGGCCGCTCACGCGGGTTACCATGACAACACAACATGGCACCACTACGTCACGTGACTTGACGTCACATGAGATCCGGCAATGAGATCCGGCAACCTATCCCTCAAAAGCCCCTGACATACTACTCACAGAAGAAACTTCATTGAATGAAGCAGTAATTACCAATGTTCCAGGGGGCGCGGTGGCTCAGTTGGTAGAGGTGCAGGCTGCAAGCCACGAGGTCCTCGGTTCGAATCCCACTTGCGGCAGCCGCGTTGTGTCCTTGGGCAAGACACTTCACCCCCATTGTCCACGTGGGGGCACGGTGACGCTGTGTACTAAGGCGTACTACACGTCGATGGTGCACCTGTCTTCAACAAATGCTAATCCTGCTTGTGTGGAGTTAGTATGTTGGGAGCTGACAGTTGCTCGCCGTTGCTCGGTGGTTCTCTCCGGGTACTCCGGCTTCCTCCACCCGTAAAACTGTCGTGATCATGATTAGCCATTGTGTAGAAATATGTGACCTTAAACACCAATAAATAAAAAAATAATAATGAATGTTCCACTTCAAAGTGGAGATAATTTTGTAATATGCAGTGCCCAAACACAAGCACGGACGAAAACGACACTCATCTAAAAACATTGATGTCAAAAATTTGCAAGGACGAAAAGAATCCACATGACATGAACTATTCCAACATTGACTGGGACCCGAAAGATTCAAGCGACATAAAGGAAAAGGAATTCCTAAAATCTATAAAATCGAACTATCTGTCACAGCATTCCAAGGAACCAACAAGTTATAGACATGCCCAGAAAGCAAACATTCTGGGCCTGGTGCTACCAAATTAGGTCAATATGATAAATGATCTGACTATAGGAATGCCCCTAAAAAAGAGCGACCACTATACAACGGAACTTGATTTCAGTTGCTACACAGAGGAGTCTACAATAGTTGAAAAGAAACGGTATGCAGCAGAAGACTATCAACAAATGAAAAAAGGAACTAGATTTAGATTGGGACGCTCTCCTTGAGAACCGTGAAATGGAAGAGATTTTGTCTAATTGTTGGAGAAGCCACAGACAAAAATATATACCAGAGAAAACCATATCACATAATGGTAAAAAGAGAATGCCACTGGATAGAAAAGCAATGGAAATCATTCGAAAAAAACGCCGTGCCTAGGCCAGATATATAGAAAACAGAAGCCAAGAAAATTACAAAACATATGCAAAATACAGAAACCAGGCGAAACGGGTGACACGACAGAAACAGAAAGCCCACGAGAGAGATATAGCTACACAAGCGAAGACAAACCCGCAACAATTCGTCGGCTGAGTGCTAGAATGTTCTATGTCCCATAGGGGACATAGAACATTCTAGCACTCAGGCGACGAATTCTGCGATTATGTCTCAAGAAGATCAAGGACGTAAACTTGGGTAGCCAATCTTAAAAGAGTGGATGGTTCACTGACGAAGAGTAACGAGGAAAAGGTGGAAATGCTAGCCGAGTTCTTTTTCGAGTGCCTTCATGGGAGAACCTGCGGGAGAAATGCCCATAGCAGATACTAAAGCCGTACGTCACAGTCTCGAGGACCTGGAACTGACAGATAAGGGAGAACAGATTAGACAGTCACAAGTAAACCCAAACAAATCTCAAGGACCAGTTGGTATCCATCCAAGGATCTTAAAACAACTATCAAACGAACTCTGTAAACCTCTAAACATAATATTCAAAATAGCCTAAACCTAGGAAAGCTACCCGATGAGTGGAAAACGGCAAATATAACAGCTATCTATAAGAAGGGTACGGTGGCTGATTTAGGACACTCAAATATTTATTTTTATCTCGTTATAACTAGAAAACATCTCGTTATAACGAGATACTATCTCGTTATAACGAGAAAACATCTCGTTATAACGAGAAAACATCTCGTTATAACGAGAAAGTATCTCGTTATAACGAGAAAAGATCTCGTTATAACGAGAAAAGATCTCGTTATAACGAGATAGTATCTCGTTATAACGAGAAAACATCTCGTTATAACGAGAAAAGATCTCGTTATAACGAGATAGTATCTCGTTATAACGAGAAAACATCTCGTTATAACGAGACCTTTTCTCGTTATAACGAGAAAACATCTCGTTATCTCGAGATAAAATCACGTGACTCTGATGACATGAAACATATAGCCCCCACCAGCAAAACAGTTTATATATCTCGCGGGTGTTTTCAATATTCTGGATGTGATACATGGGAAAAACACCTACCCACCCCCACCCCAAGCATCCCAACCATGCCCGTGATATTCCGCTCCTCTCCCTCGCACATGTTGTCAACGATAATTACGATAGGCGCATATAACTCTCATACCAATAAACACAGAAAATGAGATGGAATTCACACAAACAAATGAAACAACTATAGCGCAATAAACTCGCTGCCCCCCCCCCCCCCCCCCCCCCCCCCGCCCCTCCCCCACACCGTAATTGGAACACTTTTTCGACACACGGCACTCAAAACACAGCTATAGCCTCAGCCCCAAAACAGTGTACATATCTTACGCGTGTGTTTAATACTGTGGATGTAATACACGGGAAACACTCCTACCCCTCTCCTTCCCAAAGCATCCCACCAATGCCCGCGAAATACCTCCCCACCCCCTCGAACATGTTATAAAAGATAATTACGACAAGTGTATTTAACGCTCATACTAATAGAACAAGGACAGGGACGTGAGAAGGTAAAAATATTGGGAGAGGGGTATCAAGGCGGAGATCCATGCAAAAGGGGCGCCCATTGTGCTGGTAGTAGCATGATTCGAGTCGCGCAGTGGCGAGGCGG